>JAPZPC010000012.1:0-122236 GCA_037952705.1 Haplographium delicatum
AAATCCATACCTGTATTTAATTCGCAACCCACTTTATAATATTAATACAATAATGACAATTGACACTAATTGGGAATGATACCCTTACTGACTTTCGCTGAGACCTGCGTATTCAACAGTTTTGTTCGATAAGACAGAATTGTAGGAGAGTGACCAATACCGAAATAGGGGTTGAATTAGCGCTGTGGCTTTCAGAATCCTCGATATCCTTGATATCATTAAGTAAAAAGTGTACTATAATGTATTTTAAATGACTCTAGAGTTAGGTTAAATAGTAATAATAATTCTAAGAAAGAGATCAAATTTGCAAAGGCATAGAGTAACACAGCAAGTCTATCAATATCGCAAAACTTCATTGAAATATACGTTTCAAAACTTGAATCCACCCAATATTTTAAAGTCCCTATTGAAATTTCACAAAACAAGAAGTTTGAGAAAGGCAAAACCATTCTGCAATCTTTATTCCACCACTAGCGCACTAACACTAGCTATCACCTCTTCCGCCAACTTCTTCACAGTCATCGTCGGATGCAACAGATTCAGCAACGAAATCTTTGCCCCCAACGCGTGGAACAGCCAATTTCGCACCTCCGCCGCAACCATGCTATCAATTCCATACGAATTTATCGGCTTCATGACGTCAATATCTTCGACAGCAATATACAAAGACCTTGCTACACGCCTATGAATCCGCGTGAGAAGAGGCTCTTGGTCGTCGTCGTCGCCAACCCGAACTCCCGTGTCTGAGGCTGTGGAATTGAGATGTTGAAATGCTTGCAGGAGGAAGGAAAAGCGTGGATCTGAGTACCAGGACATGTCAACTACGGGATAGCGCTGGTCGTTTATAAGAAGACCAGTGGGTTCGAGACCAGCAAGGATATGACCTTGTTCGAAATTGGAGAGCTCGCCCGGGCTAATGGCTGTTGGTAAAATGGCAACTTGGCAGTATTGTAGGAATTCTTCCTCGCTGTTGCCGTACATGCCCATGCGGAGGACATTTTCCTGCCACTGTAAGTGGTTGCTGACAATACCAACGTCAAGGATGTGGCCGAGTGTCATCGAAGTTGCTGGAAGGCCTAGATTCTGTCGATAGACGGCGAAGGCATCCATGAAAGCACTGGAGGCCATGTAATTACCCTGAGATGCGGAGCCAATCACCTTAGTCCACGAGCTCCACATTACAAAAAAATCAAGCTTTATGTTCTCCAAAGCGTTGTGAAGGTTCAAAGTTCCCACTACTCTGGGTTTCAAAGTGGTATTGAAATCAGCTAATGTCATGGAATGCAAGAAAGAATCCTGAATGCCTTTGAGTCAGTTACGGAACCAGTTCATGATATTATAGGAAGACTCATACCTTGAGTGTTAGTGCGGCCTGGATGACTCCTTTAATTGGCGTCTTTGAAGCAGCGACAGCTGTTTGCACATCTGTAAAGGAGCTTACATCTCCCTGAATAACCTGTACATCAACGGCCGAGTCCTGGAGGCTAGCAACAAACTCTGCTGTTTCTGGTTTTGAGGCCCCAGACCGAGACAGAAAAACGAGGTTCTTCGCTCCTCTTTCAACCATCCACCGAGCAAAGCTTTTTCCAAGGCCACCTAAACACCCGACTAAAAGATACGAGTCACTTGAGCAAAAACGGATTTTCTCTATTTGGCGGCAATCCTGTTACTTATAGTTAGCTAACAGCTTCTAAATAGATCAAGCATAGGTGGGAGAATTACTGGTGAGCAACTAGAAAGTTTCTCATTATTTAGAACTGGCTTCGAAATTATGTGGTCGACGATATGCTCTGATGAAAATTCATTGATCTTCTCGGTGAAAGTAGCTCTGATTGGAAAAGCGGGAATCACACCTTCCAACTTAAGTGATTGAAACCTCGTCATCAAACTGTTGTGGGTCAGAATTCAATCATAGTGTAAAGAGAAAAGTTCATACCTATCGATAATGTCTGGCCGACTTCGGCTAACTAAATCCAGGCTAAAATACGTGACAGTTGCATTTTTTTGTATTCCATCGATCCCAAAGATTTCATTGAACAGAGGCCTAGAAATCCCAAAGGTGACAACTCGGCCAAGGCAGGCCAAGCAATCCCAATACTTGCGAGGAAGGCCGTCTGTTGCATCAGAGAAGGTAATATCCACACCTCTACCCAGAGTTGATCTCAAGATTTCTTCTGCAACCTCTGCTTCTTGCCTAAATACTACTGGTTGTTGCGAATATCCTTCTGTTATTTTAAGAAGTTCATTTTTTTGTTGATTAGATTCCACGACGACAAATACTGTCGCTCCGATATGAAGCGCGATCAGAATAGCCATCAAGTTTATGGTCGGATTGGTGACATGAATCAGGACAGATTCTTTTTTGGTCAATCTACCAGCGTCGAGTAAACCGTATAGTACTATACATGTTGCTAGAGGTGCGGCTGCCGTTACGTCAAATGAGTCTGCAATTTCCATTTTGCGGCAAAAACTTGCTGGAGTTCGTATAAGATCACCAAATTTCTCAAAGCATAGGCCAAAGACTCTATCACCGGGACGAAATTGTGTTACGGCTAGTCCGACGGCGGTGACTACACCAGAGAACTCGTTGTTGAAAGAGCTGGAGATATTCACACCAAGAGGCTGCTTGAAAGCTTTGTCATTCAACACAGCCGCCCTGGTATCTACCTCAATCGAATCATCATTCAGACAACTCCGAAGGAGTGAGTCGGCTTCAGCGATGTGGACTGCCATTTCTTGGTTCGTCAGGATTGGTGTTTTATTGGCTTCAACAATTGATTCTTTCTGTAACATCACCATATCATTCAAAGATTCGTCGTCTATAAGCCGGCTGCTGTAGATGATGCCATCCTTCGACCGATATTCAAAGTCATTACCTGGTAGATACCGTGTAGCCCTTTCTTCCAAGCAAAGTAAGTCTTCAAATTGGTCCTGTTGGAAAGCATTGTCCTGTTCCAGATCCACTACAAGGAATTGGGACGATTTGTTCTCTGTATGAATTGCGCAGACAAGCCCGCTTATAATGGCATGCTCAGGGGTGCCTCCTTTCAACAAATTTCCTCTTGTGACCCATAGTACTGAGCCAGAGTTGAGGAAGAGGTCTTTGAAACAGGACCATTCCTCTTCTGTTATGCTGAGGAACAAAGGAGAATCGACTTCTACTAGGGATATCACACGTTTCCCATGCAGCCTTCCTAACTTTGTCAATGGGACGAGATCTATCAGGTAGCCAGATGCTTGTAAGTATTCATGGAATTTGAAGATGAAGGGCGAAGGAGTTTTGCGATATATGAGTGATATGGCTTTGATTGGAAGGTCTACGGGAGACGGACATGAGTCTATAGCAGTAGCGATCATGGCAGTTGCTGATTTGTCTTCAGTGAAATGATCGAGTTCGATATCAATTCCCGTGAATCCACATCTCGGAAGCACATCATTCCACATTGCTCTTGTTAAAAATGGGCCTTCGGTTCGTGGAAACTCTGGATCATGGTCACCTTTCCAAACATCAGAGAATGTTCCAAGAATCATCATCCAAAACATTTTGGGCTGAACAATTTCGAATAATCCAAGTTTTCCACCAGGTTTGAGCAATCCACGAATGTTTGTAAGTGTCTTCTGGATATCTGACGTAGCATGAACGACGTTAGATGCAATTACAATATCGTAGCTCGCGTGAAACCCTTGTTCGGTTGCAGGTATTTGCATATCAAATAGAGCGTACTTAACTCCTGAGTAGTCTTTGAAACTGTCCTGAGCCTGAGCTAAAAATGAAGGTGTAATATCCGTGAAGGTGTAAGAATCATAGCCCCGGTATAGTTTGTTTCCTCGTAGTCCCCGAAGGACTTCTCGTGTAGCACTTCCAGTCCCTCCACCTATCTCAAATATGCTTAAATTTGGATTCTTGTGTGATAACAATGCAATGAGGTCTTTCAAAGCGAGATTGCCACCATGGAACAAAGTCATGAACTCGTAAATATCATTCAAGTAGTTGTTCTGGACGGCGGCTTGGATTCCCGTGATTTCCTCGTTAAAAACACTTGGAAGACTCTCGTACATATGACACATCAGTCGAGTCTCTGGTCCATGTGATTTGAGTAATGTACAAGATAATGCTTTGATTATAACGTCCCGATCCGATATGGACGATTCCAAGGCTTTCAATCCTCCGGGAATAACGTCTTGCTTCATCAGATCAACCTTGTCCGACATCCAGTTTAAGTAACGCTGGAGATTTGGAACCTTTGAGCCTTGAATAAAGACTCTTTGGTATTTTGCATGGAATTGGACAATTTGATGCAATGCTAATTGTTCAAGCATTGATAACTGTGACTTTCCAGGGGACCCGGCATTTATACTTCGAATTGGAAAAAGTTTAGCTGCCTTGGATTTGGTGAGAAGATCAAATTCCGGTTGCCAGTGAAGTCTCGTAAATGGATGTGGATCTGTGGGCAGAGGTATAGGCGTAATACCAGTTGCTTTTACGCAATGAAGTTCACCGATTTTTAGGAACGCATCGGAACTGCTCGAACCTGAGAGAATGATATCCGAAGTGAATCCATCGTAATCGGGTACCGAATATGCAATAGCACATCCTGAATTGTGATCAGTAGCGGAAGACAATATGGTTAAAGCCTTGACCGAAATGGGGAGGAAGGCAGATGTGCAATCGCTCGAACGACCTCGATGGGCTGCAACAACAGCTAATTGAATTACGCTATCAAGTGCAGCAGGATGGATCATGTATCTAGACTCCCGCAATTTGCTGTCTTCTGTTGCCCTCAATTGGACAAGACTTTCAGCTCTTCGATCTTTGTTAGATGTGACAATATTGGAAAGGCACTGGAAAGTAGGGCCATAGTTGAGGCCAAGCTCAGCAAATTTATCATACCATCGTGAAGCCGGTACAGGTTTAGTTAAGCTCGTGCAAATACCGATATCTTTGGAAATAACTAAGATAAGGACGTGTATTAGGAAGTTTTCCGTTGTAAATTCCAAAAAAAAAAAAATCATAAGTCATACCTTTAGACCGTACCTCAAAACAAGCAAGGCCATGGGCATGCTCGGTAAAAATATCCCTATCCTTTGTTCCAGTGACTGAAGTGATTGTAAACTCATACAAATATTTATGGAATGTATGGCTATCAAGCCTTGAACGACGCAAGCTGAGCAACACCTCAACACCACGGCTATCTGCGGGAATAACCAAGGCGGTCGGTATGTACACTTCCTTGCATTCGAAACTGGTAATTTTAGATCTCGGAATCCCAGCAATTTCTGCCATTTGCAATGTTGCCTCCAATGCCATTGCAATATGCCCTGCAGCTGGGAATACTGTATCGTCTCCTAGCTAAAAACTCTATGAGAAAGACATTAGGTCAGTCCAAGGTAAAAGCTCACCTTATGGTCTTGTAGCCATGGAATATCTTTCTGTCTCAATATGTTTCGCCAAACTGGCTCGTTTAAATTCCCTCCAGGTAAGCGAGAACCCAGTAGGTCATGGCGAGGATGCGACCTGAGTCTCCATTCTCGTGCCCATCGATTCTCAAAGTAGATTGGTTCATCATACTGCCATTGGTATTTTGGCAAATCAGGTATGACACGACCAGTCCTGGAGCTGGATATGGTCACTGAATCTTCGCCAAGAATGGAAAGAGTGTTCACCTGTCCAAGATCGATGTCGCAGCCATTTGAAAACAGCATTCCGGCTGATTTTAGAAGGCATAATGCACTATCACTAGACCTAATGAGTGTCGGGATATATTTTGGAGCCCGAAACTTGGTCCCCGATATTGATTTAGTAATTTGTCGAATCGGTCCCTGAAGCGCGCTATGAGGACCCAGCTCTAGGATTAAATCAACCCTACTTGATTCTATCATTGTTGCCAATGCTTGACTAAACAATACAGGCGACTCAAGATTTTTTCGCCAATAAGCTGGATCCAGAGGTTGTCTCTTAGATCCATCGCCGTGTACAGAGGAGAAAAATTGAGGTTGTGGTGAAATGGATTTGCGGGGAGTCAATTGGAGACACTGAAGCATCTGCAATAATTCAGATTCGTAACTCGAACCTAGCTGCAGCATGTGCCGCGAGTGATAAGCATTGCCACCTGTTTCTAACACCCTTGCAAAAAGATTTTGAGCATGTAGGGTATCTCTCAAGGCCAAGATGCTCTCTCGATCTCCGCTCAGAGTTGTACTCTCAGGCGAATTGTGACATGCAGCTACGACGGATGGATAATTCTTAAGAAATGATGACACAGTTTTGGCATTCATTCCTACAGCTAGCATAGCGCCACTCTGCGTATTTCGGGAAACTGCCCTACCTCGAGCATAGGCGATAACAATAGCTTCAGCGGCTGTGATCTGGCCCGAAGCATACGCGGCTGCAATTTCACCTACTATTTGTCAGAACATTCTTCCAATATTCTGGATAGGGTCTGCATGCTTACCTGAAGAGTGACCTACACATGCTATTGGTTTTACATTCCAAGAGTTCAACAGGTCGACTAGTGCCACTTGCACAGCAGTTACAAGAGGCTGCGACAGAGCTGCGTCATGAACGTGGCTGGACTCAGATGGAGCGTATAAAGATGCTTCACACATCAGCATGAGCTTACTTTATCGCCAGTCCGTATACATACCTTCAATTTCCCAGTTAGGACTATCATCGAGGTGGCTTAGAACCTTGTCCATAAAGCGAATGGATTTAAGATAAATGGGGAAGTGGTCCATCAGATCCTTGCCCATCTGAGGCCATTGTGCGCCTTGTCCTAAATAATGTCAATAAAAGCCTCTTAATGCTGGGTCACAGCTTACCAGTAAATACAAATCCAAGACTTGGATTTTGTGAAATCGAAGCCTTGGAGATGACCAAATTATCTGTATCAAGAGTTTTAGTGACGACCTGATTGGTTGTTGCAACGACGAAAGATCGAGTCGACAGCGATGATCGGCGACAGCTGAGCGTGAAAGACAGGTCTAAAATATCCCATCGATCTACTTGAGCTAAAAGAGCCGCAACATTGCTTCTTAAAGTGCGCTCGTTATGGGCAGAAAAAGGCAGTAAGAAGTAGCGCCTTTTTGCGCTCAGCGTCTGATTTCCATTAACGCTGTTCTTGGCTGAACTATTAGCGCTATGCTGAACACTGTTAAGATCGCTTTGAAATCCATTGTCGTGAAATTCTGGTCTACTTTGTGTATAGCTCAGTTTTCCATTGGTAAGTCCGTTGGTGAATCCATTGTTGAGGTCATTGTAATGGGAGTGAGGAACAACGGTTTCGTTGCCACCAGTTCTAGATAAGTTTTCTTTAATAATTTTACAGTACGGTCCCATCTCGTCTGCGGCTTCGAGGATTGTATGTGCATTGGCACCACCGTAACCGAATGAATTGACACTAGCCCTCCGAATAGCGCATTTAGGCCAAGGAGTGCTTTCTTGTACAATACTTAATCGACCTCCACGTAGATCCACTGACTAGATTTTAATATCTAAGCTCCAAATGAAGGAAAATAACATACCATTAGGATTGACAGAATTAAGCACTCGGATCGGTGGTATGATGCCGTGTTCTAAAGCCAAAACTGTCTTGATGATACCAGCAATGCCGCTAGCGGCTTCACAATGGCCCATATTAGACTTGACCTGGAAAGAAGAGTTAGACGAATAATTTATACTTGAAGAAAAAACAGGAATCGATGCTTACAGATCCAATCAGAAGAGGCTGACTGGGGGACCTATCAGTGGCAAAGACGCGACCAACAGCCTCAACCTCAAGTGGATCCCCAACGGGAGTACCTGTACCATGACATTCAAAATAGGACGTCAGAGCTGGGTCTATGTTACCTGCTCTCTCGTAAGCTCTTCGGATGGCTCTTTCTTGGCCATCTGGATCTGGATGAGTGATCCCGCCTGTTCTTCCGTTTCTACTTCATATTTAGATGGAGTTTGTATCTAAAATTTTGTCACTTACGCATTAATAGCGGTTGCTCTAATTACCGCTCTGATAGGATCTCTGTCTTTCACCGCCTGTTTTAAGCTCTTGATATACAAAACACCCACCCCATCCGCCCTGGCATACCCATCAGCTGCTACATCAAAGGTATGGCATTTTGAACTTTTGGAAACGGCTCCGAGGGCAGATGAGAACATTTGGCATTCAGGCGTGAGAATGAGATTTGAGCCACCGACAACTGCAGCAGTGCATTCTCCTGATTGAATAGCTGAGCAAGCGAGATGCAAAGCATACATTGAGCTGGAACAGGCAGTATCAAGAGTGAGACTAGGCCCATGAAGATTGAAAATATAACTGATTCGATTACTTAAGAGCGCTATACCTCCGCCTGTAGTCCCGTAAGGTTCTGGATACTCTGTATCGCGATATTGCATAAGTTGGTGATCAAAATTGAAATTTCCAATAAAGCAGCCTGTTTTCGATCCAGAAAGTTTTGAAAGTGGAGTGCCACTGGATTCGAATGCCTCATACACCGTTTCTATGAGTTTACATTGGGCCGGGTCTAAAGATCGAGCTTCCTGAGGGCTTATCCCAAACATGGTTGAGTCAAAGTTGTGTAAATCAGCCTTCAGAAAACACCCACCCCGAGTATAAAATGAGCCGGGGCGACCAGCCTTCGGATGGTACCAGGCATCAATATTAAGGCGGTCAGCTGGAAAATCTGTGTATGCATCTCCTTTTCTTTGAAGAAAGTCCCACAACGCTTCAGGAGTCTCGATATCTCCGCTACTGGAATCTCCAGGCAAACGACAGCCTAATATCGGTCAGTCTAGTCAATAGAGAGAATTCAAGTTGCATACCCATTCCAATTATGGCGATGGGGTCTACTGCCTCCGAAGTCTCTGCACTCTCCACTATCTCATAGCGAGCTATCATATTGCCGGGAATTTCTAGATTGGTTCAAAAGGCTACATGCGTGAAGAGATCCACAATTCAATTCAATAATCATATGAATAAAGCAGTAGAAAGCTCCTGCATTCGCAATTGGACAGCTTGCATCTAATAAACTTTGAAAAGAAGTGCGTTCTGATGTAAACATCAACACGAAGACCTCTTATGTTAATTTCCTTGAACGGGTAGCCTTCCGTGTTATCTAACTCCTAGCCGGCACCCCAGTAAAGTGTTAGCAAGCATTGAAATTGTTTCACATTTGGACAGCTCACAGGTAGTAGCAGACTTTCAAAGAACCCATCCGATACAAACACTATCACAACAACCCTTTACGTTAGTTTCCCTAAAGCGGCAGCTTTCTGATAACTTACTCATATTCCACGCCTCAATGAAACATTAAAGAGCTGGAACGTGTCCGGCAAGTAATTTCCTCTTACATTTACGTAGATAGAGACCGGGATCCTGCGTCTGGAAAATTTTGTAACGGAAAGAAAACGTGGATAGGTACATAAGGAATGTGACATGCATGCGGCTGTCAAAACCACCTAAAATGTAACGGGTATATATCAGACTAAAACCGGTGACCTTTCAGATGACAGCATTGTGTCTCCCTTACAAAACGGTTTCTGGTTTAGGAAGAGTGGTAAGGGCAAAGAAGGCCTAATCCGAGCTTCTGCCTTGGACATATAGGCTTTGAACCCCTGGAAATTTTTATTATGTAATTACGTGAGATATATACCTACCCTAATTACACAAACGCTTTTAGGTTTGCCGCTTTTTTGATACTTCGGTTACTTGATTAGATAAGAAAGAAGGCAATCAAGGTATTTGAGACTTTTCGGACTCATTCCCATAATTTACTCTGGGCTTGAGAGGCAAATTATTTTGAATAGCTAGTTGATGAGCTTTAAAATTATTATAATGTTGACTCTCAACTTTTTTTCTATATAGAGATAGATATAAAAAAATTACAAAGCTCGAATATATTGTTGGCACAATTTGAGAGAGCGCAAGCTTAAGAGAAGGGGAAAATAATATCATATTCGTAAATTGGAATTCATTTAATATTAGTTTGTAATATATGTCCAATTATATGCCATACCGCAATCCCTTTTTCAAATCAATTGCCGTCCCCCAACAGTTGCCATCCCTGACCCGAGCAAGCATATACAGGGAGGGAATTTGTCTGACCTACCCTTTTTGCATGATGTGCCTCTATGGTGCCGAAAAGAACGGGCCAAAGTGGCCGAAGTTGACATGTGCGTAAGCTTAGAAAAGAAAAAGTGAAGTAAGGTTTGAACAGACTTTGGAATCAAGCGACCAATTTCGGCCATTGTTGCGTCGCCGAAGAGCATGCTCAGGGATACCTAGAACTACCGTTACTGCATAACCCTTAGTCAAACGGCTCAGTGCAGGGAGCTACCCCGCCAAACTCTATTAAGGGGCCTGACTTAGCAGCCACTTTAGCGCAGCGGTGTCTTAAAACGTTTGCTCCTACTGCTTACAAGGAAACTAACGCATCAGGCCCTGTACATACAGCGGATAATATTTGCTGTACTGTAACCGTGACGGGTTATGCAGTATCTTCTAAGCTTCTACTCGATCATAGAGGCCCATAACTTTTCCTATACAGTACCTTTTTTTCGTCCGATGCGATTACCCCTGTGGGGCGGCAAGATTTACGGGATATAGCGGGAAGGAGCTAGGGTAGGAGCGGCAGGGTGAGATAGTGAACCGTCCGTAAAATCGCTACGCCACCTTTTAGCGCTACGTCATTACGTACAGATCGATTTCTTATAGATACTGTATTGTTGCAACAGGCCAGAAATCCAATTGTCCGTATTGCTTGAGGCAAGTAAAAAAATAATATAAGAATTTAGCTTCTTTAGGACTCTTTTAACTGTTTTATTCAATGAAAAATTTGTAAACGTGGTGTATTGATGAAGAATGGTAGAGAGCTGGAGCTTATTACCTAAGTTAATGGAGGGGTAAGCTCTAAGGCTATGACTGGAAGACCTAGGCATTCTCCGTAAATGACCCTAAAAATTGAATACGCAAGGAAGAGGCGAAGCTACGTGTACGATTCTGGGATTTTTCCTATAACTTCGTAACTGCTCAAGTCCGTGCCAAGCCTATCATCTGAGTATAAAAAGCGATTTCTAGCACCCAGGAAGCACTCAAGAGAAGAAAGTGTCAGAGAAAACTCTACAACGGCAAAAATTCCCACCATGAGTAAGAAGGCCCCCAACCGGTGGACAGCAGAAGAGGACAGTCTTCTCCGAGAGGCAGTGATGTTGCAAGGTAAGGGTGGATACCCCTGAACCCTTTCCACTAACGGTAAACTTTAGCCAATGAAGGAGACATTAATTGGCACGATGTTGCGACTCACATTCAAGGTCGCAATAACAAAGATTGTAGAAAGCGTTGGGTCTATAACCTTGCCCTCTTGCCTAAAAAGGGGCGCTGGAGCGAAGACGAAGATTCGAGGCTACTTGAAGCTGTTCAAAATTATGGATACCAGTTAGTATCTTCTTGAATAATGAACTTTTCTTTTCCATGAAGTAATGTTCTGATTTGTGTCTTGCAGTTGGGCAGAAGTAGCGCAAGCTGTAGGGGAAAGGCAGCCAGACCGTAAGTTATTCTTTTATTTATCAGAGTTCGAAATGAAGCTAATTTTCTTTATCAATAGAATGCTCTCGAAGGTGGCATGAGACTGTGAATCCCAATATCTGTCACGCACGTTGGTCTCTGCAAGAGGTGAGTTAGGATTAATCCAGGTTATAGTTGTACATCTTTTGCTTTTTAAAACGTGCAGCCAGCCTTAACTAAGCAACTTATCACTAATGACTGCGCCAGGACGAAACTCTTCGGCAAGCGGTTCAGATGCATGGCCGAAAGTGGACGGAGATCGTCGAGAGATACTTTTATAATCGGACTCCGATTGCGGCGAAGAACAGGTCAGCCAAGTTTCCGCTCCAAAACATTATCTGCTGCTTGTCAGATAATCTTAGGAATTTCTCTTAAGGCCAAATTACTTACATTTGAAATTCCAGGTATGATCAAGTTAAGAGCTAGGAGGAGGATGTTAGAAGAGTAGTGACAATTCTCAAGTCACTTTGTATATTAGCTTGGATACCTTTGGGATTTCTTGGTGTCTTTAAGCCTATCTAAAATATAGAAGATAGATTAAGCTGATGCTCTGGCAAGAATTGCTCGAACCTTCTTCACTGACCACTGAAGCGCCGTCAAAGGTTCTGCATCCAACTGCTCCACATTCTCAGGAGGTATAATATCACTCTTTAGACTCCTCATCAAGGTATCGTTTGCAGGTCTCGCATTTGTTAACACGCTGTACCTGTCAAATTTTCCTTGCGGACCCGGCGGTGTAACCACGCGATGTTTCCCCGATTTGAGCAACCCGTTCGTTAGTACCACCATCGCATCACCGAGATTGACAATCACATGTCCTGGCTCGGGCTTTACGTAGTACCAACTGTCTTCCGGCTCCTTATCGGCGTCTTCCACATCTACTTTGCCCTCCCAGGGTCTGGTTTTGGTGATTTGCAAACCCCCTTGCCAATTAAAGAGAATGGTGATGCTGGTCGCATCCGTGTGAGCTGGGGTTGGAGCCTTGCTTAAGGGCTTCCCATCTCTTGGGGCTGGATAGTGAAGCATCCGAAGGAAATCTCCAGACGCGTCTTCGGTTTGGTGAAGAGTTGTAAGCGAACCTGGAATCAGGTGCAATTGTCGCTCTAAGATGGTGAAAATGATGTTCGCAATCAGGTTTCCATCTTTCATAAAAGATCGGTAAAGATCTTCATACGGGTTCAGCCAATCTGGGAGTGTGTACTTGTCGGGCTCGCAAAGAAGTCCGTAATGAGATACCTATTTGATTTTATGTTGGTCAACACGTTCAAATTTAATCTTTTCATCTGGAAAAGCGTTCGTACATTAAGAAACTCAACTCTATCAGGATTTCCGTTCTCATCAACATTTGTGCATTTGTAGCTAGGCAAGTCAGAAAGGACTATCAAGCCATTAGAAGTTCCTCTTACCCTGTATCCAAATGTCCAGTTGCATCTGTCGGCTTGAAGGCTAGCTTTTTGTCAATGGAGATCTTTTCGAAAACTTCTTTTGCCACATGGTGGAGTTGTTGAGCTTCATCTAAGAATTTCTGGCCGCGCGATTCGGTAGTCAGATCAAGGTAGAAAAAGCCCTCGTTGGAGCAAACACGAAACAATGTCTGGGCCTCCTTCTCGTCACCATCTAGCAACTTTGCAACAGAAATCTTAGCAAGTGGGATAGTCTGGACTTCTTTTGGAAACGGAACTGGATAGTATTCCTTGTAATTATCGATCGCGGAGGGAGCCATTGTATTCATCAAACAAGGGGTAGTCAGGTAAGGAAGCATCAATATTCGGCCATTTGGGAATATTTAAGAAGTCATAGGCCAGAGGAATCTATTCACGTATGTTTTTGGAGTACGTGATAATCTTGAGTCTGGTCTTTGGTTGGCCCCTTAATCCCGCAATAAGCCCTAAGTCCGAACGCAGCTTCAATCGGGCCTGTGCCGTAATCTGACAGTGCATCTAGCGAGGGGCTGGATCGCCTGCACCCCGTGCATACAGGCATTAAAGTCAGTCATAGCCCGTTTTTATTGCATAGCTTTTGTCTTACCACCGACGCGAGCGGAATATATGCATGGTAGAGCTGCATCGGTTGCACCACAACTACGTAAAGGCCTGTCTAGGATGAAGGTGTTTATTTGATTCTGGCTGACACAGCACCAAAATGTCAATTATGATCCCTACTATGGAAAGCAGAACAGATTCATCCAACAGTCTTAATCGAAAATACCCAACTTCCTCCTCGCCAATTCTTAAGTGGTAGTAGAGCGTCCACATTTTCCGCATGTTGTGGCATCTGTAACCAAGAGAAAAAGCACTTTCCTTTGTGTCTCGGATTTTTGAAACTTTTTGCCATTGAACTACTTAAGATTCGAAATTTTAAGTTTCTAGAGATGAATTCCAACGAAACCAACTCCGATGGACCACCTGTGAGCCTCAAATACTGCAGTATTCAAGGGAAGGAAGGACATAAATTCGAAAATTCTGAGAAATTCAATAATGATGGGGATATGACCCAGAAAAATGACATGGCAGAAAATCTAACGACGCGTATGGCACTTCCTCCAGATGGAGGCCCTGAAGCATGGCTAGTGGTCCTAGGTGCTTGGTGCGGATTTTTTGTTACTTTTGGCTGGATGAACAGCGTTGGCGTTTTTCAGGAATATTATCAGCAAAATCAACTCTCCTACTATACACCCTCTACTGTAGCTTGGATTCCTTCTACGGAAATTTTTATGTTATTCGCTGGCGGTTGCGTTTGCGGCAAGATTTTTGACAGTTATGGGCCCCGGTACCTCTTGCTAGTTGGATCTTTTCTTCATGTCTTTGGCCTCATGATGACTTCACTATCATCCCAATACTACCAATTCTTTTTGGCTCAAAGCATCTGCAGCTCTGCGGGTGCAAGCGCAGTTTTTTATGCCTCAATGAATTCGGTTTCAACATGGTTTTTGAAAAAGCGCGCTGCAGCTATGGGTATTATAGCCTCTGGCTCCTCCTTAGGCGGTGTAATCCTGCCCATTATGGTCAATAAACTGATCCCAAAAATCGGATTCGGGTGGACGATGCGCGCCGTTGCATTTCTCATACTAGGTTTACTCATCATTACCAATGTAGCCACAAGATCACGAATTAATCATACGAGAAAGCCTTTTACCGTCATGGAATTCATTATTCCTCTCAAAGAGCCCGCTTTTCTCCTGGTGGCTCTCGCCAGTTTCTTTTTCTTCTTCGGGACATTTCTACCTTTCAACTTCCTTATCCTTCAAGGCCAGTCCGAGGGCATGTCGAAGAATTTGTCCAATTACTTGGTACCAATCCTCAACGCTGCTAGGTAAGCGCTATGATTTTCCATCTTTTTATAATTCAATGGACGCTAATTTCTAAAGTCTTTTTGGGCGTATAATCCCAGGTATAATTGCTGATAAAATTGGACGGTTCAATATGATGATTCTGACGACAATATGCTCATCTCTTATCGTTTTGGGGCTATGGCTTCCTTCCCGAGGCAATGTCCCAATTATAATCTTTGCTGGCTTCTACGGCTTCTTTTCAGGAGCATTTGTATCTCTTGGTCCAGCCGTAATTGGCCAGATATCTGAGATCAAACAGATTGGTGTGCGCACCGGCACCGTTTATGCCATTGTTTCCATTGCAGCGATAACCGGGAGTCCTATAGCAGGGACTCTAGTAACACGCAAAAATGGAGATTTTCAGTACTTGCAGGTATTTTGTGGAATAACTATGGTCGTTGGCAGTGCGCTCTTTGTCGCAGCTCGAGCTGTGAAGGTTCGTTTTGAATGGAAGAAATTCTGATAATGCGTAAGATATAGAGGGAGTAAACTGTTTAAAAGTTTGAAACACTTGCTAGCAGATTTTAAATAACATCCCAGCTTAATGTTTCATATTTTCTGTTTCTAAATTTCAAGAATGGTAACCCGTTGGCATTGAATTTATGGAGAATTTTATTTATTAGAAATATTCAGGCCAACCAATTGATTCTCTGAGGACATTCAAGTATGTTTCCAATCTGTACGAGTTTGAGAAGTGAACTAAAGTTCTCATCCTTTCCGCTTTTAGGATGAGCACACTATTTTTGTAGACCTCAAGGATTCTTTTGTCGGTAAAGGAGGAACCTTGCGAACAAGAAGAACGACGCTCCACCACAGAGCAAGACACCCCCAAAGACCTGAGCCCTTAAAAACTTTCCCGCTGGAATATCAAGTAGAGCACCACCAATGGGGCTTCCAATAAGTAGTCCAAAAGCTGCAATGCTATAGCTCATGCCAACTCTAGTACCCACGTGTTGCATGCTCGGTGACAAACTCACGAGAATTGGGTTGGGGAGGGAAATCAAGCACCCGGTGAAAAATCCGTAAAAGGCGACAAATGTTTGAAGACCGGGAATGGTATGAACGCCAATCCAACTGAACGCGAGCACTGCGGTTATGAAAGTGCATGGAATCATCATATTTAAAGGACCAATTTTATCACCTATGATACTTGGAATGGTACAACCAACCATGGAGGCGGCATTCGTGATCGAAGTCAAATAGAAAGACTGGTCGAGGTTCATATCCAATACAACAGCTCCATAAGTGGGGCTGAAGTAAAGCGGAAGATAGAGGCCGATGAATGTGAGAAAGAGTCCAAAGGTGAAGACGACATAAACTGGTTCTTTGAATGCTGATATATCAAACAGAGGATCCCCTTTGCCCTTAGGAGAAATACGGGGTTTCATGATGGCATTGCTGAGGAGTAAGAGGCCCAATGCCATGAACCCAATTACTCTCGTCGCCCATCCAAAGCCAAGTTTTGGTTGAAGCTGGCGGAACACAATTGGATAAATGACGCCACCTGTATTTGTTGAAATCAGCATTGCAAGTAGTATCAATGCTAGAAGTCATACCAAGTTGCCCACCAGCAACGATGAGTCCAATTGCAAAGCCGCGCTTGCTACTGAAGTATGTTGCAACTACCGTTAGACTTGGTAGGAAGACACAAGCAGATCCTAATCCAAGACATATGGCTTGAGCAAGGAACACTTGCCAATATTCTTTCGTTAGAGACAACATCATCAAGCCGAGTACAATCAAGAAACTTCCAAAAATAACGAGCGAACGGAAATAGCCTTTATCATGCAAGCTTCCAGTAATGACGCCTACAAGTACGAGCAGGAAACCTTCGACAGTACCAATCCAAGCAATTTCAGATGGTGTTTTCGGAAACTTAGTGATGTAGTAAGTCTCGAATGTCCCGAAAGTATTTACGAGACCCCTAGAATTGTCTGTTAGTAACAATTGTTGGAAGACTTTTTCCAAGAGTAGAAAGCTAACCATGAATTAAAATAGAAAAAGAATGCGCCGACTACTTGAATCCAAGCCTGAAAGCCACCATTAGGTATGGCTTCCTCGCTCTCCGACAACGAAGAGCCATCAATTGGCGACTTTTCATTACTTTCTGTTTCTGTGACTCCTGCATCCGTCTTCTGGAGCTCTGGAGCGTCCTCAAGGTTCTGGGACGCCATTCCAATGAATACGGGTAAAAAGGGGGGGCAAAGATCACGAGCTGTAGGATAATGTAATTGAACCAAGATCTTCGAAGAATATTCTATACATTCATCAAAGCAACGAGGTAACAACGTGGTTCTTGTACACACTTAAGAATGCAAGGTAAAAGCACATGGCAACAGGGACTGCAACGCAGGTTGAACCTTGACCTCTTCGTTATCCCTCTTGCCCCTTGTTTGAGCTCCACGCAACCTAGCAATACTGGCGTCTTCCTCGTGGTACACAATCCAATATGCATGCATGTCTCTAGATCGGGAAATTCCCAAAGTCTGGGTTTTGTCTGGTCCCGGACAGTAGCGAGAGCCCCGACCAAGGAGCTTCGTCTATATGCACGTGTTTTTCGCATATTCCTGGAACTGTCTCCTTGTAGCAGCGCTAGGGTATCACAATTGAATCACCAATCCCGAAATTGGAGGTAAGAACCAAATTGTGACATCCTTTCATCTATGTCCACGAAACGTTTAAAGCGGATTGAGACAGATTGCTTGCATCAATAGAGGGAATTTATGCATTCACGAGATAGTGCCCTGCAAGTTTAAAAATATGGCATTATCACCACGCGTTACCAATAGTAAATAACTTTTTCATTAGAGTCGGTGTTGTAGTACAATTGCATTCGATATATTTTTCTGAAAATCTTATAGCACTTAGATTTATACCTGGAACTACTGCCACATCAAGAGTTTTGTGAGCTTGCGGAGATTTCCCTCTGCATAGTGGTCATTTTGAATCCCTTTGTCACCATGATCTGACCAGATTTGCGGTCCAGTATGGCTCCGTCTTCTAAATCACCTTCTGGGTATGTTTCAACAATTGTGCATGAGACCTGCTCTGGTAACCGCTTGAACTGGGATCCAGCATCTCCTCTCCGGCTAACACCATCCCTAAAGCCAGTAGTATTCTTGTCGCGGGTGACGGGCCCCAAAGCTCGTGGGGCAATGAAACGTAAAAGCGGACGCATAGTCGGTAAACTTGCGCTGGCAACTGCGGTAGCAAGCTCGACCGTACTCCAGTTAACGACACCTGCAAATTCATCTATAGAAAATTAGATCATTGAGGCCGAGGACATGTTTTGACGGAGCTGACTTACAGGTGAGGTCGGGACTGTTAGCTCTAAATAAGACCGTGAAGCGGTAAATACTCACAACACAAACACTTGATTTTATTAGCACAAAGTAAGGTGAAATGAGGTTGGAATCTTACATTCCACCAAGAAGGAACAGACATAGCACAGCAATCTTAGACCGCAAGTTTAGTTGTAAATGTACAATATTAGTCACCGGAAGAACTAAGATCGCTAGGTCTGTGAGAATATTGATAGTCGAGCCAACGACATACAGTACCGTTTTGTTGATACAAACAGGGGGTGGTTGCATAGTAAACTCCCAATAACCATAGATTGGACGACAGGAAAAAATTGATGGTAATAGATTACCCAATCCCCATGCTACAACAACCGCCATGAGAATATTTGTTGTCAGGCGAAAACTGGGTCCTGGGAATAGCGTGCGATAGAAGAGAAGGATCGAAAGTTTCACCGCGACCAGGCCCGAATCATAAAATACTTCTAACACGATGAACAACTGCATATCATGTTAGATGCTGAGTTCATGAATCATAAGTGCTTGACTCACCTTTAAAATTAACTTCACGTTGGAAAGACTGGGATCTTTCTCCGCAATATAGTCGAAGTGTTGACCAAGGCCAATTTTTGTCACTGCCACGATCAATGAGTACAAGCATAACTGGTGGCTTGAGAGAGAAAGGAAACTTACAATATATATCAAGTGCACTGAAGCACCAGCAGCATAAAACCCCAATAAACAGTACATAATCCGAATCCCGAAGCTGCATCCGTTGAATCTTTCTAGACACGATACGACCCAAAAAGAAGACTCCAGAAATTACGATAGAAACGGCAGATGCAGCGATAACGCTAGGAATCGCATTTTGAGTGAGATCAACACTAGAAGATGCCACTGATGAAGTCATTCTGAAATTTTAAAGATCGTCTAGCGGATGAATCAGCGAAGGGAGTGGAGGTATCTTGATGGTTTACCAAAGAAAGCCCATCCTCTAATGATAAGGGGAAAAACTGGCACTTGAACTACAGATAATAAGTCTGAGTCAAAATGTTAAACTTCCCGACAACAGGGGTCGGATCCATAAAACGTTGCTTTACATAAAAGCTAGTAAGCCTCCATTTCCTCTTATGTTCTTCTTTGCAGGGTTCGGCGGATTGTGAGCTAAGCGAGAGAAACTCCGCTTATGGAGACCCCGAATCTAGCTTTAGATTAAGAGGATAAATGGGGAGACAGTCAATTATAAAGCATGTGAAACATTCATTTTCGTTATAAAATATATATTATAATATTTTCAAACAAAGAATCTTCATGTAGATTTTACAGATAAGTCTCTTTTTTTTTTTTTTTTTTAAACTTCTCCAATATTTTGTTACTACCTAGTTACACAGTTAGTTACATAGGTACATATCATGTGTCGCCGTTTAATCTTGCCTATAATAAGCTTAGTTTACTTAAATGGTGTTTGAAGTTATACAGAATAGTATAGGTTAATTCCGACTAATCTTTAGAATTCCAACTTACGCTAAGGTTGGGGCCGGATGCTTTTGTTCCGGGGTGTTATTGCATACAGCAAGTCTTCCTTAGATTTCCCCTGCAGAGAGGTACAAGCCTCCAGATATAGGATCTTCCAGGTCCAAGGCCTTGCATGTTGTGAGTCTTCGATATGCAATTCAATTAATCCAGGTTTCTTACTGTGTCAATCAAACATCACTTCTCACTAAAGCCGCTTAAAGGCGGTGTTCATCCAAGCTAAAATTTATCGACCTCAATTATTGGTGAGATTTATTGATGAGATTTGGAGAAAGCTAGAGGCCGGCGCCACATGACTGCATAGGACCGTGCAAATTGCTCTCTGGTTCTGAGAGAGCCGCGTCTCAACGTGAAAGTGCCCGTGCTGCATACTGCATGCTGCATGTACTGAAAACCCCGCCTAGTTGAATCACCGCATTACGCCACCAACTCACAGATTTCCGCCACTAGTTTTGGAACTAGAAAACACTCCATAGCAGAGTAGCGGCAGTAAATGGCTTCTTCCCTTGTTACTCTTCTATTTTTTTATTTTTTTTGAACGGTTGCGGCACAGCTTTGCGAAATACCGAGGTTTGGCGCTTTTAAAGAGCTAGGATCTTGCCGCAACATGCCGCCAATAAACAGCATTTCTGACTGGAGATTTAGAATAAAGAAATTCTTCCCACAAGAGTAACGGTTGTGAAGGCCGTTCTACTTTATCTCTACCCCTTTTTCTCTGCTGCAATATTTACAAATCCGGCACAGCTTGCAGTCGTTGTTGCATCAATTAGATAACAGATGAGGCAGGTGCGGGAGCCATTCGCGGCCCGCGGACGGGTCGGCCCCCGGTCTAGCTCGGCGGGGTACAAGGGTGATATGCTTCAACATGCCCCCCACCCATGTTTAAATGTACTTCACAGAAAGAGCTCCAGAAATTCCAAACTGCAAGGGAAAGTATAATTTCTAGCAATTATAAAATAGGAGTTTCAGTTCGTAGTAGCAAAGTCAATTTATTTTTATTAGACGTAATATCTGTTTTATACTTACCTAGGTATATATCTGGTATAAATAAATCGTTTGTAATGAACTCGCTTGCGTTCGGCATCTTCGCTTCGCTCTTTGGTCGAAAAAAACGTTGATGGTAATCTCAGCAAAAGTTTTTATTGACTCGAATTGAAAATTTTAAATCTAAATTTTAGATTTTTGTTCATAGAATAAATGTTAAAGCGGCAGATCTGCTTTGCTCGTAAGGGTTATGAACTTTGAAATTCAAACACAGAATTGTAGAATATTATTATCTGCAATTTTCGCACGGACTTTCTCAAGGTTCCTCACCACAACCTACAAAATTCTCAGTTTTAAAATTGTTATACCTTCAGCATTTGCTATTCAAACATTTTCCAAACTGTTAAATTAATAAATAGGAGCATTTCTTTAACTTCTCAAGTTTGGAATTCCTATTACTCCGTCCAGCAAGCGAACGGCAAGCTGGCTACTGTTTTCAATAACTTTGGCTGCTATTTTCAGAGCCTACTTGCCAGAGCCTCGACATGCCCCAGTGGTCATGTTTTCCTCAACTGCGGCTGCACAAGCCAGCTGTCTATTATGAAGGACTCACTTATTTTCAGCCATCATCCGTCTTTTGTCTTCTCATTTTCGTGCTCGCCTTTTCCTCATACTCTTTTCCTTCCTTTTTCCCGTCTTCACGCTCTCAAAAGTCACCAGATTCCCATTTCTCGAAGTACTCTCAGTGCATACTCAGATGCAAAAAAACCCACCATGCAGGTGTTCATTATATATCCTCAAGTGTATGTTTCCCAATGAACTGTAAAGATAGGTTGACAGAAACAGACCCAAAGAGAGCGCCATGCAAGCTCAGGCCACGGAAGGATTATAGAATACGATTTCAGAGCGGAAGCGGATTTATAGCTACTTTGTAAGCGGCGATTCGCCCAGAAGAAGATAAATTATTAAAAGAAGGGTAAGTTTCAGACTTATAGGCGCAAAAAATACCTGGTAGTGTCATGATGCATTGGTGGAGAATATCATTTTGTTGAAACTGACGTCACGAATCATGAAAGTAGCATTGCTCGCATGCGATACTTAGCGATTCACAGCTGTGTGGACATTATCATAATATCAGGATGGAATTGACTGCTGTTTGAAGCAGAAAGGATGCGACAGCAAAAGCGAAAATGGACGTGTATTTGGGGACATGTTTGTTAAGAGACGAAGAGAGGGGGGGTCGAGCGCAGTAATTTCGAACAAAGACAAGCAGGCCATGCTAAGGACAGCGTAGAAGTTCTAAGAAATGCCGAGGTTGCGTTTCCGCATTGCGAAGGCACATCTAGGATGACCGCGCCTCCCATTTCGTGTTCAAGAGCGAACGCGAAGTGAATTGGAAGGCTTGGTTTTGTCAGACGAGTAGATGCAGTTCACTCTCGACGCCAAAAAGCACCGCGGGCTTTGGAATGTGCATTGAAAATAAGCTCAATCGTTGGTATGACGATGTTTATTGATGCACGGTCGAGGAGAGCACGTTTTAAACAACCGTGGGTTGTATGATTGGTTAGCTCGTGTTTAAAATCAGCTGATGGCAGTGCAAACAGTGTAGCTCTCAAGTACCGAGTAAGCACTCGTAATTCCCAGGGTATTGATTGGCTACAGAGAATAGAAGAGCCTCATTCCTCATCAGATGAGTATCATCAAATCCCCATTTACGTTTTTTTTAAGTGGCAATATTGTGTAGGACTTCCCAATCTTTTTGCTTACTTTACAATTGCTGCGACTAGGGTGGGCAAACTAGAAATATATAAACCCACCACCGTCAGTAGAAATAATAGCAAATCCAAACACCTATCTGCAGTTAGTCGACTTGTGCATTTTCGAGGCTCATTTACAATCATCCATTCTCGCACTTCAAAGATTCTGCCAAGATGCAAAACTCATATTTCACTTTTAAAGACTCTCTAAAGATAGCTTCAATCACCCTATCTCTCGTCTCTCAAGCATTTGCGGCGCCATCCATATCATCAAGAACAAATCCAACCGTCAACTGGGTAAACTGCACGGAATCAGATCCTCCAAATCTGCAATGCGGGCATGTTCAAGTTCCCGTTGACTACAATAACCCCAACGGCGACCAATTCAACCTCACATTTGCTCGTATCAAAACCAATGGTACAGCTCGCATTGGAAGCTTGATCTACAATCCGGGTGGCCCAGGAGGAGCTGGTACCGATGCAGTTTTTTATCATCTCCGAGGTATAGGGCCCTTATGGAGCCCTGAATTGCTCTCACAGTACGACCTGATCGGACTCGACCCACGCGGCATCGGGCGCAGTAACCCTATGGTATGCGATCAAAACATCTGGAATCAACGCATCTCAAGCACCCCCAAGAATGAAAATGAGTACAACCAGCTTGTTGCTCGCAATAAAGCCTTCAGTGAGAGCTGTAAAAACGGAACCGGCCCTGTCTTCGATTTTTTAGATACTACTAGCGCCGCCAAAGATATGGAGATGGTTCGAAGAGCACTCGGAGAGGATAAATTAAACTACCTTGGGTTATCGTATGGCACGCAACTCGGCTCAACATACGCTGGTTTGTACCCCAAGAACGTTGGGCGTATGGTTCTGGACGGAATATTGGATGTTGCAGAGTCCGATACTCTAATGCTCATAACTGAGTCTACTGCATATGAAACAACCTTGAATAAATTTTTCCAATGGTGTAATACGACTACTGCCTGTGCCTTGAACGGTCAAGACGCGGCAGGAATTTTCGACAACCTCATCACCAGTGCCAATATCAAGCCAGTCCCAGCTCCGGGCTGCTCTGCGGATGGTAACAAGCCATGCAGAAGCGATGTTACGGGTGAGGAGATGCTTAGCCAAGTACAGGAAGATCTTTTAGGGTTTGCACAATTTGCCATCTTTACAGGGTGGCCAGCACTCTCTGTCGCTATTGTAGAAGCAGCACAGGGCAATGCAACCTTATTATCAACTCCTATGAAAACGGTGCCAAGTCATCCAGACTTTTCCTTCCTAGGAGTTATGTGCAAGGATTGGGCCCCAAGCTCGAAGAGCTATGTAGACCTCGCACTGAAACGGCAGATGACCGGTGCATTATCGCCACATAGCCAGGGGAATTCACAATTTTACGAAACTCAGTCCTATTGCATCGACTGGGCTTCTCCTGCTACGAACACTATGCATGTCTTAGATCCAAAAAAGGTTGCCGAACTACCGAACATTCTTCTCGTCAATGCCCTCTGGGATCCATCAACCTCAATCGTATGGGCCAACGCCTTGAAAATCGAGATTCCGAGTTCTGTTCTCATTCTTCGGAAGGGCTTCGGTCATACGAGCTACCTAACATATGGCAAGACATCAGCTGCGATGGACAAATTCTTGTTAACAGGAGAGCTACCTGCGCAAGGTACAACGTACGATTCCTAGATCAGGTGTAATAAATAAAGTTCTTTGAGTCTATGAAGACCTTTATGATGTTAAATAAGTTATAGATCTAGAAATTTTATAATTACCTACTGTTTTCGTACTTGGAACGTTCGAGATGATTTTGTCTCGCAGCTTTCGGCCCTCCTCTCTCACCGCTGCTAATTAGACAATTTCTATTAAGCAAAGCTAGAACTGCACTTCAAGTAAAACTTCAAAATTTTATCCAAAATTGATGGCTGAATGGGATATAATAGGATAGAATAGAGGTTGCTCTTCACTTACAGCCCTATAAGTGAACCAGCAACCTCACATCAGCTGTACCTTGGTCTCCTTAGTCTCAAGAGATATTCAGGATCTAAAGCAGAAAGAAAAATCTAGGGAGAGCAAAATAGAACGCGTATATAGTAGTCAGTTAAAAAATTGTATTCAGTAAAGTTAGAGACACAGAGCAACTTCGGGAGTTGCAAGCTGGGAGCATTTATAGTAGCCAATCACACGTAAATGTCTACCACACACCGCCATCGTAAGGTTCATCTGCTATCCCTCCGCTTCCTTGACCGCCCTTTCCGGGGAAATACCTCACTTTGATATTCTTAAGCTCTGGCAGTGGGCCTCCGTCTTCCTTCTCATCAAGTGTGAGCACATTGATCCTCCAAATCTCTATCTCTTGGCCCCCGATTGTATAGAAGCCGTTAAGGAAGCATCTGACACCGCACCTCGGGCAGAAGCGATAGTGAATTTGATTCGTGTTGAAAGTGTAGTCTGTGAGGGCGTCCATTCCCCCAGCTGGAGTGAGAAGCTTGAAGGACCCTTCTTCGGGCGTGACCAAGGCACTGCCAGTCTTCAAGCAGATAGTACAATTGCACTTTGAGATAATAGCCCCGGTTTTCGGATTAGGAGTGGTCAAGTTGAGACCGACAGAGTAGGTAACAAAGCCACAGTGGCAAGACCCTTTGTAAACAGGATACTCTTGCGCGGCGCTGGTAGTGTCTGTAATCGACGTACTCATATTGGCAGATGTATCTACTCGTGGGATTTGGTAGGAGGGTATATAAGGGCCTTGTTCAAACTGAATTTGAGAAAACAGCTACTTAAGATGCCTTAATCCTGTGCGAATGTGTGAATAAAGGTGAATGGACGCATGCGAGCGGCGTGGATTGGTTAAGCGAGGATATGAAAATGAGAGCCAGAAGAGTAAGCAACCTTCTTGGAACAAGAGAAGATATATACTTCTATAATCTTGCTTGTGACGCCTATTAGTATTAAGAGAACGGCGATTAGCCTAGAGTTTATATGTATCAGACCTGTACTGGGGCCTAAATGTAGTTGATCTCTTGTGGCCTGAGGCGACGAACTCTTCCGATGGTCATAGAGTCCGTGCGGATTTTTATCAAGCAGGGCTATTCCTATTCATTTTCCCTGCCCTCAAATTCCCAACAACATATTTAAACCCCCCTGATACTACACTCAGTCACGTGTCTGAATTAATTGCCTAGATGGCATCAGTAAAACATAGAAACTCCGGTTTCGAATGGATGATCCAGAAATTCGAAATCGTGAGCCTATACGAGCCTCCAGAAACCCCCCCTCTAGCCATCCTCTGTGAAGGATGCAACTCAATTTTCGTTGGTACCCCCGAGGTCAACTTGCTACCTAATTCCACCTATGGACCACCACTTGAACGACAATTTCCGCTGAGATTGGCAGCCATTATTGAAAATGCCGAGAAAGATCAATGTCTCTTCTGCTTCTTCCTTCTGCAGAGTTTCCACAACCGAGCCCAGAGAAATCATTCCACGCGTGACAGCTTTCCCAAAGATGCTGCTGTGCGATTCTTCTTCTCGGGATCCAAGAAGAATGAACCAAGAGAGATCGCTTTTTGGTGCTTAGATGATTCTTCGGTTCCACCGAAAAAATTCGAGGCTTACATTGCACTACTTTCTGACCAGGGCAAGTTTTCACAAATTTCTCCTCCTTGCGGCATGAAGGCTCTCAATTACTAATTCCTTATTGGGATAAATACTGAATATATAGATCCAGAAGTGAAGCCGAGCCTAGTAGGCACATGGCATCGAGAATCGAGCACAAACAGTGATACAACATTTCATATTGCCCGGAATTGGGTACGCCAGTGCAATCAGAACCATGAACGTTGTAAATTACCACAGCTGCCAAAAATAACTTTCAAGCCGACACGTTTAATCGACCTAGGACAAGGTCCTACTCTGGTTCGGCCTCGCTTGGTGAGTACCGCAGACATCGAAGAGGATATCGCCTATGTGACACTGTCACATTGCTGGGGTACTGGAAAGTTTATGCGGCTCACCAAGTCATCTCTCGCAGATATGATGGAGGGTATTATAATATCTGAACTGTCCAAAACATTTCGTGACGCCATGGAGATCGCAAAGCAACTGGATTTTCGCTACCTGTGGATCGACAGCCTTTGTATCATCCAAAATGATACAGATGATTGGTTGACAGAAGCGTCTATGATGGCGGATATCTATTACAATTCGGCATTAAACATCGCAGCCACCAAAGCCAATTCTGGAGAGATGGGATGTTTTACTTCCCGAAGACCACAACATGTGGAACCCTGCGTCATCAATAGCACAGCATTTTCTCAACCATATTTTATACTCAACACTGCACTCTGGGATTATCTTATCGAGTATTCTCGACTTTTCTCTCGAGGCTGGGTCATTCAAGAATTCACCCTGTCCCCCCGGATTTTGCACTTTGCAGAAAACCAAGTCTTGTGGGAGTGCAAAGAACTGCAAGCCAGCGAAACCTATCCCGGCGGCGTTCCAAGAAGAAACGCCGAAAAAGTCAGCAATGACCCCCATTGTTTGCCCGTGCTCCAAAGAGATCAAGAGGATTCCTCACTCGATAGATACTTTCTATGGGACGCCATTGTCGCGAATTACTCTGATGCTGCGCTGACTTATCCAGGGAAAGACAAACTCATCGCTATCTCTGGGATGGCCAAGAAGATGGGCATAGACGACGAGCTCTTCGCTGGGATGTGGAGAAAGAGGTTACCGCACCAGCTCCTCTGGAGGGTGGGAGGGCAACGACCGACCACGATTGAGATACCAAGACTCTACCAGGCTCCATCGTGGTCATGGGCGTCTCTGAACGGCGGCGTAAGCACTCAGGTCTCGGAGAACAATCTCCGAAAATTCGCGCGTAATATTAACATTCTTAATGGCAACGTTCCGGGTCCGGTGCGTGAGAAAGTATACGTCGATGTGAAAGACATCAAAACTTTTCATCAGAACGATGATCCACGAGCACCTCTAAAAGGCGGCTTCCTTAGAATCAGCGGGCCGATGCTGGCCGTCTTCCCGAAGCGAATTGAAAATTCTCCTAATCCAAATCGTTTCTCTTTGGGTGTCCAACCCGAGCTCGTGTGCAACGTATACGGGGACAACTGGAATATAGAGAAGAGTACGGGAATTCGATGTTTGTTTGTCCTGCTCAAAGAGGAGAGGATGTCTGAAGCGTATGCGATCTTCCTAAGTAAAACCGAAGGTAGCAATGGAGAGTACAAAAGATCTGGGTTGTGCGAGATCCTTGGATCGCTGTCGAAAGGAAATACCGTGGCCAATTTGGAAATGGCATTACGTGCTGGCCTTTCCGCAAATGACGACGAAATTGAGGGCGTGGATAGGACTCATGAGGATGGAATTCCAAGGTACTTAATCAATATTGTGTAATTTATACTGGGGTATGTATCTTTTGGTTTAAGAATTTGCCGTGGTAAGTAATGTATTTTTGTATGTACAGTACAAGCTAACCGTCCTACTCCATCTGTAGATTTGACAGATCGATTTCCACAGAGGGTATTAATCATGAAAAGAAATGTTAAACCAGAGTCGTAAATAATAGCAGATCATATATATGAGTGGGTCCTTTCTCTGGGTGCGGTGACTTATCGTCTCGCAAGTCCCGAGAAATCAAGATGCCTCTCCGCCCCCACCTCAAACCTTGTCATCAACCTCCACCTTCTCTCTGTGCATCACTGATCCGTCTCCATGGGGTCCATACGCTCCTCCCATTACGCCTTCACTGACACTGACGTCCTCTCCAAAGACATCCACATCCGTAGTCGCGAATTTCCTCGCGCTGACGCCCCTCTCAAACAACAAGTCTAACTCGGCGAAACTTCTTCCTTGCGGTTCCGGCACGCGGAAGTATGTGTAAATGATACAGCAGAAGCATATCCCTGCCCAGAAGAAACCCGCATAGTTTTCCCAGTTCCACGCACCCGGGTTAAGCATGTACGGTGTGAGGACGGAGCAGATTATGCCTACGATATTGTAAAGGTTTCGGCCAAGGACCACGGTCTTTATTTGAAGTCGACGGGTTGACAGCTCAGCCACAAGAGAGTAGCATACCGTACCGACGGACAGTTGATAGAATAAAGCCCAAACCAACATAATCGAGCCTGTTGCGAGGGATCCTTCTTTTCTATGGGTGTGCGGGACAAGGCCTAGGAAACCGAGGATGAAGAGCATAGAGCAGAGACCGCACAGACCGTAGAGGTATAAAGAGCGGCGACCAATGCCCAAGGACATAAGGAACCATGCTCCAAAGACGCCAGCCATATTGATACCGTATTGACCGAGGGCAAAATCGTATGCTTTTGCGTCTGCTAGGCCGGCCTGCTCAAGGAAATAGGTAGAATATCCAGAGAAAGAGTTTCCAGACAGGTTTTGGATAGCCCAAACCATGCAGACAATTTCAGTACGCCGCCGGTCAGTTCCTTTGAAGCAGTCCCAGTAAGTGGCTCCAGCTGTGATCTTACAATAGGTGTTAGTTGGGCTGAGGCGGAAAGATATGAGTAACTGACCTTCTCTTCTAATGCGGTGGTATGAACCATCATGGCGACTGTTTCATCGGCATCAAAATCTGTCTCTCTGTTCAGGCTGGTTAGGCGGAGGAGGGATCTTTTGGCTTCCTCTATGCGACCTTTTCGGACGAGCCACCATGGAGACTCGGGAGCGAGGAAAATACCGATGAGGAGAGGGACGGGCCACATCCATTGCAGGGAATACGGAATCTATAAGAATTGTTCAGATTAGTTATTTACTTTTGGGAAAAATATAAAATATAAAATTTGCAGGGGCCATTTCATACCTTATACGACCATTGGTCTTGTCTTCCTAGCATCGACTTTATAACCCCGATGCCAATGACTTGACCAAGCCCCCAGCAGAAATTGACATATGTGGTCAGATAACCCCGGAGAGCCACGGGGCAAACTTCAGCGGCGTAGGTAATAGTAACTGTTAATATTAGTATCTCCATGAAATGGTAATAAGAAGGAGTAACTTACGAGTTTGGAAAACACCCCAGGGCTACAAAATCTCTATATTAGCCTCACCAGTTCTGGATGCAGGGAATAAAAGACTTACAATGCCACAGAGAATTTCGGCAACTTGCAACGCAATTACATCCTTGGCGGTGAAAAAGATGGCTGTGAAACCAATAATAAGAACAAGGCAGGTCATAACCGTGTACCGGTATCCAAATCGCTCCGATACATATCCGTTAATGAAGAGACCGATGATTTCTCCAACATTGGCACCCTAATTTTATATTAACCCAATCCAATTGCAGAACCCAACTAAAATAATACTCAGAACTTACGTTGCTGAGACCCGATTGCCACCTGGCAGGGATCTGGTATGTTCCATCTGGGAGCATTTCGCCATACTTCTTATTGAATTGTGGAAAGCCATCTGTCACGCAAATTGATTAGCCGTAATTTCGCTATCAATTGAAATCTATGATTTATGCATGGATACTTACAAAAGTTGCTCAGCAGACATACATCGTACCCCTCCATGCAAATACACGTCGAGATTAACATACTCCATGCTACCGCCTTGGGATACAGCTTGATGCCTTGCCAGAGGGTCATTCGATGTTCTTTGTCTGTAGCTACCATGGCATTGTGAATGACGGCATTCATGCTCTTCGTATGGCCCAGGTCATCTTTGGGGGGGAAATGAAGCGGGACATCTTGCGTGCCGATCTCGTCGTTTGCCACCGTTGGTTTCTCCATGACCGGCGAGTATACACTATCTCATGTATCAATGTCTGAGTCTGGCTACACAAGCTCTTTGAATGTTGGAGGGACGAGGAGAGAAGAGGAGTCAAAGTGGAGGAGAAACCTTGAAGATAAATACGATTTTCGGCTGGATTCCCCACATGTTGAAAATTATCGGTCTTTTTCTTTTAGTCGGCGCTATGTCCCCAATTGGGAAATGTCGCCAGCATATCTCCCGACGTCACTCGACCACAATCCCATCATAGAGCTTACTCTGGACCCAATCACATGCCACGTATTTCCTGTCATTTGTCAATCCAGATCAGGGGACGCGGGGACTGACGGTGTGAGGCATGCAGGCCCCAGGCGAAACAAGTGCGGGGAAGTCGGGGGATATTGGTGGGCTGCAAGTCGGAGAGAATTGGCCACGGCATTGGACAGAGAGGCGCCGGCAGAGCCCGAAATCGATCTAGGACATCAGCATTTGGTAGGAGAAATAAGTCGCATCAACCATGATCCAGTGCCGTGGAGTAATAATGCACACCCTGATATTTGCCGTTTTGGAGCTGCTTGTCGTGCCCCCCTCCAATGGGGAGAATATCCGCGGCGGGCGACTCAGGACCTTCCGTTTTGGGCGGTGGCGAGTCAAGCCCCACATCACATGATCCGCGAAATAACGCCGAAAACTGGAATGGTGTTCTTCAGGCCAAGTTTTTGGTTCTGTCGCATACATTGGGAAATCATGTTGGAAAAAGATATGGGAGAGAAAGGAGAGTATGTCATCCCTTCGATTGTTGTTGATGCTGGTACTCACGACGAAGTTTTCCATCCAGGGTGGTTTGGAGGCTGAGAGGCAGAGGCCGATATCTCGGGATAAATTTCCCCATTTTGGAATAAGCTCGACGCAAAATACCCATTTAGACCGCAGTACTCTAGATCCGGGGTTTCTTCCCTTTTTCAATGTGCATCAGTAAATAATCTAGCGGCGAAGCTAATATCCTGACGCACGAAGAGAGTTACATTATTATGAAGTACAAGCCGGGGGTAGCCCCAAGAGAATCAATTCCTTTTCCTCATGGCCTGGGGACGAACTGGGGAAGTTTCGGCGGGGGAGGCGAAAGATTGTACCTGACTCTGAAATGGGAATGGACTGGAAATGAATTGGGAATGGATTGGGAATGGACTGGGAATAGACATATCGGGACGACCCAATGCGCCGTATCCCCCTGGTTTCCTCATTCAGTTCCAAACTTCCAGTGTCCACACTTGTTTATATTTGAAGACGCTATATAAAAAAGCTATGAACTTGGCTCTGGCGATGCCGAGGTTCAATGTCACGTGGATTTTGATATAAAAATTCACTTTGAGAAGGGTATATAATTTAAAATAAGCCAGTTTTCTTTCAGTATCCGGGTTTATAGTACAACCTAGAGAAGCCTCTTCAAAAATTCAAAATATTAACGAATTTTCTACGAGAATTCCCACTCTTACGCGCCCCGTTGATTGGGCTTAGCCGCGCACGGAGTGAAAGGAATTCTCTGAGTTTTTGCTTCTGAAATATTTTTTAATCCATTTCCCTTGCCCCTTGCTTTACTATATTTCAATTAAATTATCTTTTTAAATATTTTTTGGGGGGCTTTTTGAAGGAGAGGTTTTGGAAGGAAAGGGGAGGGTTAAGCGAAAGCAGAAGCGAGGGAGACGGGGAAAAATACTTTACTTCCTCGGCAAGGTCATATCACTGTAGCTCATAAGCCAAGCTTTTTTCCCGTCCCCCTTTTTTCTTATTAGTCACAAATTTCTATTACTCATATTGCTTATATGGCCTATTCGATATAATTGTCCGCAGAGAAGAACTCTGAGTATATTCCCCGTTGTTCCCCATGCTATTAGATATCCGTTCAAAAGAACACTAGTCTTTCGAGCTCATTGCTTGCCATACTCAGGTAGAGTATTCATCCAAAGCAAAAGACGATTGGAATATTGAAGTAACCTTATAAGGCTTTTATAAAATCTTCATATGAAATAGTAGCTGGAAGAGATCAAGAGATTGCTAGAGCTCTTAGGACAAGCAAGTCAAATGAAACATCTCAGGTGATCAAACATTAAAGTGGTGTATAGTCGATATGCAGAATACAGAGCTTTCGTACTCATCTGCGGCCATGCTACAGTTAAATATCATGCATCGAGCCAAATCATGTCGCATCTCCACTAACAGTCCAAATATCGTACGATCTCACCTGGCCCTTAGTTTCCTTCTCCTTCTCAAACGGCTCCACTATACTGTCTCTCGCTGTCATCATAACCGATTGTAGCCAGCACACGTATTCTGGAAATGCATTTACACTTCCATATACCCTCGCTTTCTCAACATCCCTAATGTCTTCAAACAATGTCAGGACTCCGTGATCTGAACTACCAAATTGTGCCTGAAAAACTTCAATTGTCAACTCCTCGACTCCTGTAAACGCTTTCGTGGCTTTTCGCGACGAGAAATTGGGATCGCAGTCGATGCGGACGCGTATGTGGTATCGCCGTATAAGAGTGATAAGATTCGGAGAGGATATAGTATCGTAGTACAGACGGAGCCGTGGCATGTCAGAGAGGAGACTTGGATGCGCAAGAAAGGTATTGCGGCCATAGAGAATTTGTTTTGCTTCATCGTGCACTCGACGAGAGATGGAGAGGATTTGAGGGTAGATTGGAGGGTCGCCGAGAAGTCGCGGGGTTGACAGAGTAGGTACAAGAAGTAGTTCATGGTATATCTGGTTGCGAATCTCTCCGGGAAGGTCCATAAATGTAAGTTTCGCCATCTTTTCTCATTTACAATTCTTGTTCTTGTGCGAACGAGGGTGAAATATTTATCAGCCCATCCGAAGCCAAGAAAAGAGGACGAGTCGTCATCAGAATTACGATAAGCGATAACCTTAAATCGCGGCGCAGGAGAAAGGCACGTGCACTTATTGCAAAGCTAATATTCAGGAGAACCTCGTATCCATTTGCAAACACGGTCTTCTCACCATACATCTCCCATGGTTTAGAGAGATTCCCGCCCGCAATGGCAACTTCATTTCTCGGTGCCTTGTCGTACCTTTTTGGCTGGATTTATTTCCTTTGTTGGTCTATATCTTTCTACCCCCAGCCAATTCTTAATTTCCGCCGCAAGTCCACGACAGGTACAACGATCGATTTCCCCGCTGTCAACGTACTAGGGTTTGCTGCATATTTTATATCCAATTCCGCATTCCTTTACTCGTCATCAATTCGACAACAGTACGCGTTAAGAAACCATGGCCTCACGCCCACTGTGCAATTCAATGACCTGGCTTTCGCAGCGCATGCCATTCTTCTAAGCGCGTTGACGCTCTCGCAGTTTGTTCCTTCGATATGGGGATTCGACAAGAGAGGGAAACGAGGGGCCGGGGCGAGGATGAGCAGATGGATCTTGGGGATTATTGTGGGAAGCTTCGTTGGGGTTGGTCTCGTTGTGTTCATCGTCTTGGTGAGACATGACGAAGACCCTGCTACTGGGTGGGCGGGGATTGATGTGGTTTGTAAACCGATTCGCATACTCTATTATCTCATATTAACCTCTACCTGCCAGATCTACGCCATCTCTTACGTCAAGCTCTTCATCACGATTGTAAAATATATGCCACAAGTCCTCACGAACTATCGAAATAAGTCCACTCAGGGCTGGTCAATCGCTCAAATTCTCCTCGACTTTATTGGAGGGATACTCTCTGTTACGCAACTAGCCATCGACAGTTACCTCCAACATGATTGGTCTGGGTTAACCGGAAATCCAGTCAAGCTAGCCTTAGGAAATGTCAGCGTTTTCTTTGATGTAATATTTATTGTGCAGCACTATTGTTTGTATAAAGCCAAACGGGGAAGGTTTGTGTCTGCAACGGAGGAAGGCCCTCTACTTGATGGCTCCGTACGGGAAGAAAGAATAGATTAGAGACATCATGTGTTATTAAAACCATTCACATCAAGTTGGCCTTTTTGCCTACTAGTTTTTCATCGACAGGCACTAGGTGGCATGTTGGTATACACTTGGTAGTGGTTGCAGAAAGAATCAATTGAAAGTTTAAAACCTAAGAAATCCTTGCGACTAATGTTTAAATTAGCAAAAAAACTTTTTATCTTGAGCTCTCATCGTCAGACTACCCTTCAGTTGCCCCTAATGCCGACTCTACCGTACCTCCCCTTAATTACTTTTGGCACTCGACGCAGCACTAGACGTTGTACCCAATTTGTCTTTTTCATATTCTTCAGCCATCAATGTCGTTGCTCTATCCCAAATCTTAAGAAGTCCTTGTTCCAGTTCCGCCACTGGATTTTTAATTTTATCTGCGTAGTCCTTCCCACGTCCCTCGACCTCCAGGGAAAGCTCGATCCACCGTCTCCGAATATCTATCTGAGGGCTAATTGAATACATGGGCTTCTTTATTTTTTGAGTCTCTATATCGGCCACATCTCGCATAAGCTCAATCTTCTCTTTGATATTCCCCAGATATTTCTCAACTGCGAACGAGCTGGGAAATGGCGATAGCAATTTGTTCCCTAGGATACTTTGTGCTTTTCGAACCCTTTTGGCCCAGAGAAGTTGGCAATTATCTAACATTTTCTTAAAATCTTGACGAATTTCATCCTCTTCGGCTTCTTCGAGATGTTTCTTGATTGTAGTTGCTTGTTTCTTATAGACTGTAATAGCTTTCTCCACCTGCTCACTTTCAATCTCATTTTTGTCTTTGCACCAAGACATTCCTGCTCCAGGGCCTTTGTTACCACCCCTCTCTGGCTTTGTATTCTCTTTGCAAAATGGACAGCTATCGGGAAGTATTTTCGTTTCATCAGCCGTTCGTAAATCTTCTTGCAATATTTGTAAAAACATATGATTGCAAGCGAACTGGAGAATTACCCGGCGAGACATTCTCGCTTTGTTGATGAGAAACTATCTTCGAGGGTGAATTAGTTTTAGTTGGTCGTAATGATTGATTTGAAATGAGAGATGTTGATGGTTGAAGAGAAAGCAAAAAGAAGATAGTAGCTAGTGCCTCATTTTTTGAGTCTTGTCAAATGTAGTGAATATCGGCTCTCAACTTGAAAACAAATCAAAGTGTTGGGCTTAATTCAAATTAGATTTCACAGGTAAGCAATATTGCAGAACGTAAAAGTAGAATCCTAATGAATTCTGTATTGCGCTGATGTAAAGAGGTCGGCTTGATCCCCTGTCTTTGAGACAGCAGTGACTGTTAATATTTGAGTTCAAGTACCCGTGACCAACCCGAAATAAAGGCCAGGTCGCCTCGAGTGAGAAATAAACTCGTATATAAGCAGCCATATCTAATCCCTTCTGAAAACTTTCTCGAGGTTTTCCTTCTCACAATTGAGGCGGTATTCAAACTTCTTCAGATCAGCCATCAACAGACTCTCATATTCCTTTTTCAGTGCCGTAACGCGCTCACTGATCTCTCTCAAATCCTTACACTCCTCCGTGGATACCATTTTCTCGTCTTCTGAGCCATACCTCTTGAAGACTCTCTTGGCCGCAATCAACATCTCCACCCTATCCTCCATTGTTTCAATATCAACTTGCACCTGCAGGCACTTGAATTTCTTAACCAAATCTTTCTTTTCTTCCGTATAAAATGCCTTCTTGCCTAGTGCGATGGCTTTTCTAGCCCAGAGCAAGTTGCAGTTCTTCAGCATTTTCTCTAGCTCAGCTTTCAACTCTTGATTTTCATTGGCATCCGCTTTGGCGATATGTTTTTTTATGTTGTCAGCTTGAGCTCTCCATGTTGACAATGTCTGCTCGTCATTCCTTATAGTTTTCTCTTCGATATGAGCCTCGGTTTTCTCATTAGCCTTGCACGTGGGGCATTTCTCTGCTGAAAACTTCTCAGTAGGTTGACCACATTGGTTGGAGGCTGTTGAGAGCATGTGGTCGCAAGCAAAGTTCCAGTTGATATTATCCATGATGAGGGGAGATGTAGAGTTGTTAAAAGCTGCTTGTGGATTTGGGGGAATGTGAGAGCGAGGTTGAAAGTGGAAGAAGATATGTAGGATCCTAGGCGCTTCTGGAAGGTGAAAGATGTATATCAACCCTCGGTTGCCTTCCTCTTGCTGAATTCACTAAATCCCTTGATCCTATATTGAAGGTTGATTTCGTTTACCTTCGACCTAAATCAACCACCGTCTACGTCACCATCTTCTTACAACTCGTCAAATCCATATCTCAAAATGCCAACCCTGTTTTGTTGGAGCTTCTCTTGCAACCATAAACGAAAAAATATCGATGAAGAACAGCCTATAGTGGTTTACGAACATAGTATCCCTTTGGAAAAGTGTCCCGAGTGCAAAAAAACCAAACACCACCAAGATCACGATGATAATCAAGAAGAAATTGAGATGACTCGCGCTGAAGGCTATGTCGTCCATATTTTGGCGGATCATGCTAACTTTTTGAAAGACAAACTTGAACGTGTTGAGACCGGTTATATGGGCTTGGGAACACGCAAAATAGAAATGACCGACTATTTGTGGGTTCAATGGACGGGCTGTCTACCACTGTTGATGAAAAATATGGCGATGGCTCAATTTCCAGGCGAGAGATCTAATCCTTCATTGAAAACCATTACATATTATGAGACTTTCTTGGAGAAGGCCAGGTCATTGATGAGAAAGGCAAAATTGATAAATAGCATACACCAAGCGTTTCCTAGTCTTTCAACGACCTTCTCGATGACTCCGTCCTCTGACTCCGTAAAAGAGTCAGGGGAAGAGCGATTGAATGAGAAGATACTTTGTTTCTCACACGAAGTGGAAGATGTTGACGAGGCACTCCGGACTCTCCCAACAAGAGAAGTGTTGGAATTTGTCAGGAAAAGAGAGAGAAAATTAATACACGCCTGGCAGGAGGTGAAAGAGGTTCTAAAGGAATTCGGAGATGAATAGGTCTGCACTTAGTTTACACCTAGGAATCACGCAACGCTACACTGGGAGATTAGGTAGCTACGCCTGCGAAAGGGCAGCCGAAACCCATCTAAAATGGCAAGGAACTAGAGATAAGCGTGCAATACACAAAATAATTCAAGGAACAAACCCTTGCATTATTTGAGAATCAATCTAAATTTTTGCAATTTTAACTCCAATTGTCTGATGAAAAATGATGCAGATCTGGAAATCTAGAGGTATGGATGGTATGAAGCTACTAAATGAAGTCCCCCCTTGCTATATTCTTCCAACACCTCGCAGATAGCTTTCCTTTTACTAGTTTCCAAGAGTACATGTACCCATATCTTCGCTATGTGATTGGATTGGATTGATTAAATCCATTCACAGTGTGAAATATCCGACCACAAAATAGAAATAGCCGCCAACATCAAAGAAGAATGGCAAGTCGATATTGTATTGGCCTAAGACCCTGGGCTTTATGCTCTCCAAATCACTCCGAATTTGGGATCTCTCTTCAAGTTAAAAACTCCTGTTGTTATGCTATTTCAAAAAGCATAAGCTTTCCTTTTATAAGAAAGAAAGATTCTAGTGAAGTAGAGGAAACTGACGGAATTGCCAAAACAAAGTTACTTAGGCTTGAACTGCATAGTATTCACTAACCTAATGTTAACATCATGATCAGTATTCCATTTTTTTTTTTTGATTATGGCCACAGTCACTCTGCTCCTATACTTACTGCCGCCGCAGATCAGGGAAGTTGTGCATTGTGAATCGTCTCCTGCACTAGGCGAAACCTAAGCGACGAAGTTTCTACGTAAATCACGTGAATGTTATTTTCTCCCTCTCTTTCACTCTCTATCCTCCTTGAAGATGAATCAAAAGTGAGGTGAATGTATGGAATAGTTTAAATCTCTATCTCTTAACGGGACTGCTAACGTCTATTTATATCTTAGATCCAGGCCTTCTGTCTCTTTTCTCCTCAGACCTCAAAAACGAGAACACCACCCACCACCACCGAGAATCCCTCGACCAACCAACAGGTCAAGAGGTGTGACATCCTGAATTCCCGTTTCGTACTTTCTACTAAACAGGTGAATTTAGGAATTCTTAGCTAAGAGCTTTCCGCTGATATTTGCTTTCGTCTCGACGCCGATTGAGTATTCACCCTGACAACAAATGGAAAAGGTACGTTGTTATGAATGTCTATTACTTGTGTTCTACTAAACAGACGAATGTAGGCCTTCTCAATGACAATTTTTTCCATCAATCTTTACTTTCGTCTCGACACCCTTGGGGATTCACGCTTACTATCCGTCTGAACAAAGAACTTCGACAAAATGTCGTCTAATGCATTGTTGTTCGACGCGTTCAGCTATCATGTGCGTTACGGCACTTCTGTACACAAGTTCCAACCCCCTCCACAAGATCACATGCCCTCGGATCCTGAGGAGGCTGTCACTGGGGAGTATACATTTCGACTTGATGACCCCAGTGTGACAGATGAAAGCGATATCTACCGACTGGAAGCTTGGCACCAACAATCATGGGATATACCACTACAACTAAGCAGAGGACGTCAAAGTACAAACCATCTTCTATGCGACCCTCTGACTAAAATTCTGACTGAAGGAGAGCTCGCGTGCCACCTACAGAAAATAAACCCGATTTTATCGCCTGATATACCACCGCTTGTAAAACGGCGACGTCAAGCTAAAGCTCAACCACAGGGCGACGAAGGACAGCATGAATCATACTGACAACCACATTCACATACCATTCCGCTAAATGGTGGAGGACATAACTTAGAGTGTAAATTTGCATCTCAATCTCTAACTCTTCGGTCGAGTGATGAAGGAGAGCAGTCATGGTACCAACAATTATGTGCTCTAGCCTTACCGGACAGCACCGGCGATGAGCACTCAGAGAGCCAGCCAGCGCATCAGTCTCCAGCTCTACTATTGAGCGAAGAAACACAAGCCACGCACGACCGGCAAGGACACGAAGTTCCGACCGAGTCAGAAAGCGACTTCTTCAAAAATTTGGACCCAGCACTCTTTGGATTAGGACCTAGCAATCATAGCCCACAACCTACTAACAACCTTACGACCATAGGCGTGCATCAAATTGGTACAACCCAAGGTCCGCAGACACTACGCATGCGGATCCAGAATAGACAAACGATAGAGCGAACGCGAGATTTTGCTTCGGTGTTTGGATATGATATTTTCCAAAGCTTACAACGTACCAACTATCCCACTAACACAGGCATGCGTTCATTTGGAACAGCTCGAGATCGACAGACACCAACTCTGCGGACTCCGAATAGGTCGATAACACAGCTTTGCACCCGTAGCAATAGCATATCTGTGGCTCTATCTCGGAAGGACTCGCTTTCGGCAATGCAAACTGAGTTCACTGATGACAATTCACCACTCTCAGCCACGGGGAACCAGCTTTTTCAAGAAGTATTCCAAGCAGAGTCGTTCGAATCAGCATTTGCGAACCCACAGGTGCCGTCGCAGCAATCTCTCCAGGTCGCAGTCCAGAAGCATATTGCAGAGGAAGTGATCGAGCTGAATCCAGAGCAGAAGCAGAAACTCATCCAACTTAGACAGGAAATCGACTACTGGCATTACGTCAAGAGGGATCGTGACCGCGAGGTCTGGGATTGTAGAAGGATCGGCGCAGTGCCGCGATCAGAGTTGGAGCGATCAGTCAGGAGAGCGATGTTTCACCAGCGGGCCGCGCAGATCAGGTACGAGCTGGGAGTGCAGCACGGTCGTTTCGGGATCTGGGATGAAGAAGTCAAGCAGATCTGGGCGAAGGAGTTGCTGGGCCGCACGGAGAGGGAATTCGAGGCAAAGGCATTGACTTTTCAGTCTAGGTAGGAGCTGTGTATGGACGGATTGGGCCACTTGTTTAAGCGTGAGGCGTTGAGGCTCAGAGTCCTGAGATATGAGGATCTGCTGGAGAACACAAGGAGGGTTCGGGAGACATTCGCGCGCGAGGTCCGACAGTATTGGATCAACGACGATGTTACTGATGGCATGGTGTGGGAGATGAACAGGATCGATGCCGATTACAGGCGGCCGGAGGAGGACAGGTCATGGCTCGCGGCATAAAGCGGTTTGGGGCAAAGTTCTGATGGTGTTGAAGAGTCGTTAGTCAGTTTGTAAGGAAATGTTGTTAGAGTAAGGTTTAGTGGCAAGCGAGGCCGAATTGCTACTATAAGCGAGGGAGTTATCTAAATTGGGGCAGATCAGTACAGATCACGGGAAGATCATGAACAGATCAGAACGGAAGAGAACAGAACAGCACAAAACGGAACGGAGGGAAGAGGACAAAGCAAAAGGGACGTGGACCAGGGGACTAAGTCATGTTGGAGGTATAGTGTGGTATTGCACAATTGCAGAACTGGGGAACTGCAGAACTGTAACGGAACGGAACAATACGCTACGATAATGACGGGTTAAGTTTCTACAGCACAATAAGAGAACACAGCACACGGCAGTTGAGCGGATCAATAGAGAGTGTTCCGTGACCGATATTCCTTCGCATGCATTGTGCTCTGAGGCCTGTGTTGCTTGCTCTGCATAGATTCACATCATAATTAGCAATCAAAGCTACAGCATTAAGCCAGCCGCGATAGGCTTCTCGATAGAGGACATTAGGTGGCTGCATTGTTCTGTAAAGGGTACTTGCTCAGATGCTAGGAGGAAAAACAGGCTGTGCGCCCCGTAGAAGGCAGGTCTGAGAGCGGCACAGCTTTCTCTCGTTGGACTTCGCAAGTGGCTTTGAATCATCCGCCTGACAAAATCGCACAGGGCAAACAGCAAAGACCTACAGTACTTGCTGTACCACACGGACTGAAACACATCGGCTATAATGGAGGGAGGTGGAGAGATGGAGCGGAGAGAGCGTGCTTGGGCCCAAGAGACAGACATCTACTGCACATATGGCGATAGCGTCGATAAAGACAAAACCAATTAAATCTGAGAGGACCGAGGACTACGGAATAAATCTGGCTGCGCATATGCGGAGGGAGTCATTGTTGAGCTCATTTGTTGGCTGATTAGACAATTGACTTTGTGCGACCACCGAGGCCGGATGCAAATTGCGTGGCTCCCGGGGAATTGCATTCATTTCATGATTTTGGTAGATTAAAAAAAAAAGCTTTTTAAACTCACAATAAAAAAATATTCAGGGAAAGAAGAAGGATTTCCTTCTTTTCAGCTTCTATTCACAATGGCCGCTTATTGGGAAAGAAAATGGCTTCTAGTAGGGGAAAGCCCTGGATCCAGATATTTGACAGCGGAAGGGTTGATTCCGCCAATAAATCCGTTTGGCAGATGGGCTCTCTTCCACATGGGACCACTGCCGGACGGCTTTCAAGCCTCTGTTGTCTTTAGTTCCTTAGGTCCAGCTGGGCAGTGGGTCGCTCGAGGCGTGCAATGCAGAAGAGTCGGTGGGCAAAGACAAAAAAAAAGCAATAGTCTGCTCGGTGCTATTGATCGCAGCGGCGCCCGCCACTATACAGTTACAGTAACGGCCGCGTGGATGATCGCAGCCGGCAAATACAATCCTGTTGTGATATCGCTCAGTCGATCTCTTCCAGAATCCAAGACGAAACAGGCTTGATTGGGAATGGCCCAAAGAGGTACCAGCGCTGGAGTGGTATTAGAGACGGTATCGGTACAAGCGTGTTCTGCAGGTCCAGTCCAAGCCCACACACTGCATCTGGTCGAAAAGGCATCCTCGAAGAACATCCCAAGGGGGCGGCTGGGTGTCTGGAAATGTTTCAACAGCTTTATCCAGCGTGCGGATAAACACGTGGGAGTTATTCGATTCCATTCAGCCGGATTATCAATTGATCGCCAACCAGGCATCGAGAATTCAGAGTCCTTTGTGTTGTTTGCATGATGCTTGGACTTTGGTTGATCAATTTTCGACAGTCGACGTGCAGCGGGCACGGACCGACGTTCGAACGCGGTCGCTTCGGCTTCCAATTGCGGCTCCCGCTTCCAGTTGCATGGGTGGCTCTATGGATTCGTCTACCGGCCGCACTTCCTTATTCCCCTATTCCGCCCCCCTCCCCCTTGGGCGTCCTCCCCTGAGCTGCGGCGCTCTGGCCCACCCCTTGCACTCCGCAAATCATCTCTAACAATCTCTAAATCTCAATCTCAATCTTTCTCCACCAGCAATCATTGTCATTCCGATACCCATACCCATGAGACAGACACCATGAGACCCATCACCCGCCACCCAGGGTCAGGGTCAGGGCCCCCCAACCTCCTATCACCTTTCCGCCAATTCTCCAGCTCAGTATCATCCCCGTGGTGATCCACCGCCCATTGGGCTCCTCATGAACGCAGTCAGAGCGCTGTCGACAAGGACGAAGCCCTTCTATGAGGAAAGCCTGCCGAGAGCGAAAGGACCCTGGGGCACCACCGCGGCATGAGATGCTGCGGCACAGACCCCTCTCCCCTTGGCGATATCCACTCGATGGCAAGTTAGGTCATCCTTACGATCAAAAAATGTCTTGACTAGAGGGTTGCGATGGTTCGTGCGGTCGGAAATCTTCGTAGCTGAGGGGGCGTGAGTGGCACCCCGCCAGTGGAACTGCTGAACAAGGGTTAGTGGGCGTATTCGATCGTCCTCGAGTGGCAGAGCCCACGGAAGACGATCAGGTAAACACTTGCAGCTAGGGCAAGGCCGAAGACGTGCAAGCTTACAGGAATCGGGATCATGGGGGGGCGGTGATGGCTGTCAATGGTGGACATGACCTAGGTCATTCATTCATGGTATCATTGTCTCAGAGCCATTTAGGACCATAAAACTGGAGGTAAAAAGCAAAGAAGATGGGTCTACGGCAGGAACCATCGTCGATCATCGTTCTAGTATAACCCCGATCGCGCAATTCTATAATACGAGTCGACTCCTCCTTCGGTCTCTGGCTTAAATGACCCATATGTAGTTCGTCTCGATACTCCACATCCCTTCTACCCAAGGTCCATAGATCACAACAAAAACCTTCCAACATCTATCAACATGAAGTTCGCCTATCCAGACTGGGCCCGTTGGTATAAGAAGCCTTCATACGTCGACGTGCAAGAGTATGCCAATCGTGTAGGTGAAAGAGCCGAGAGGGTGGAGAGGGGAGAGCCTGTATCGAGGTCATCGAGTCCCCGTGCCAGTGTGGAATCAGCTCGCAGGAGTGGTGATATCCCTTCAAAACTTGCCCTGGAGAGGATTCTCAAGAACAGAACATGTACGCCTTTTCACTACCGATATCCCAAATGGGATAGCGAGTTTAGTCATTGCAATTACTGATAACCACATATAGGTAGCCCAATGTCTATGTATGACTTTTATATGTATTTGAAATACATCGAGCATTCATCAGAGAACTTGGAGTTCTATGTCTGGTATGCCATCGATCATATCCCCACCTCACGGCCAGAGATATTGACTTCAACAGGTACAAGAATTACGAGGCTGGCCGCTTGACTGCGTTCCCAGAAAATCCTCGTGCAGTGACGCCAGCAGATACCGCATCCTTTACTGACTCAGAGAAGAGCTTGGCAAAAGCAACCAACGATGAGAAATTTTCTGGTATGACAATGGCCGAAGCGGAGGCTGAGGAGCGTATGCATTTCGAAGAGAGTAAGTTGCTTTACACTGCCAAAACTTGACATCTAATGACATTTTAAAGCTGAGCTCTATGCTCGCATCTCGGCATTTGTTAGTCCCACCGGCGGATGTGGCAAAGATGTCTGTGATTCTGCATCACCGTATAACAAGAGGCCATTCTCGATTGTTGGCAATGCCAAGCCCAGCGACGAAAATGACCCTAAGATCGCCTTGGGCGGCATATCTGAGATGGAAGAGGCACGTCGACATGAACTTGAAACTATTAAGAGACTCTATTTGGTCGCCGGTGCACCCAAGGAACTCAACATCCCTTCTCCCATGCGAAAGAAAGTCCTCAAGGCTATTGAAACCTCCACTGAAGCCCAGAACCTGAAGCCAATCGCCGAACACTGCTATATGCTCCTCAAGATGTGCTCCCACCGAAATTTCGTCCGTCTTGGTGTTTCCAATGGTACATTCGAGACGGTTTGCATGGCCACCGGTTTAGGTATCGTCCTCACGGTTACCGGCTTCCTCTGCATGATGCTCCTCGCCTTCGTCTCCCCCGGTTTCCGTCAATCTTCCCGCTGGAGAGGTATCGGCGTTTGGCCCATGTGGGCTATCGGTGTGGGATTGATTCTTTCCGGTCTGCGCGGTAGCTGCTTCTTCTTACTTCTCTTCTCTCGTCGCCAGCCACTCCCTTGGGAAAGATTTGAAGACGACGGCACGAACGGCAGCGAGAAAAAGAAATCCGTTTTCATGCGCCTGGTATCAAGGTTGATGATTTTCGACAGGAAATTAAAGGTCAAGGACGACAACTTGCGCCGCTTGCAGAGGAAGGTCGTGATGCAGAGTTTGCTTGGCGGGATGGCTTTTGCTACTGTTATGGTCACTGTCTTTTTGGTATTGCCGATTTGGAAGTAACGGATTTATCTATGTCTATTAATCTTACAGAGACTACAAATTTCTTTTGGCCCAAAAACCCCTCCAGGATATAAAAAAAACATTCACGAGATCATGAAATTTATGGCGCTGGGGGATTTGTCACAGAGATATCCTTCAAATCTGATTTCTTTTCATTCTTTGGAATCTTCACATATATTGTGTGTACGTATATAGGGTTCAGCGAAATAAGAACATATTGCCATATCATCTACCTTTACTCCTTATCGTACGTCTGTATAACCCTCATCACAAATCGAGATATTCTCCCAAAAGGTGCGCATACCGAAAGTCCTTAGTCGGAAGTGTTTTTCCGAGAGACGTGTCGAAAACATACGGGGTCGGCATGCATTCAAACCGTTTCCGTCCCCTGGGTTGTGACTATTTCAAGGAATCAAGGCCCCGAATACTTGTGCAACCGCTTTTTCTCGTAAGCACGAATATGCCATGTATAGCAAGTCGTGCAGGCTGCCGACAACGACAACAGCCGAATCACGTGCGGTATGCAGCGAAGGAGCGCAGGAAAAGAATTACCAAACAACCCAGGATTTGGAGCCGGTAGGTGTTGTGTGTTCTACAGCATACGAACAGGATGCAACCTCCACGAACACAAAACGCAAACACCCACACACACAAGTAAACACGAAACGCGGACACGTAACTCTTGTCACTTCCTTGGCATATCCTAACTCAAGCCATCTCGGCGCAAAACAAACAAAAAGCAATAGGTGAATCCGTCTCCACCATCGAGCTCTACCCAGGTAAACTAGTTTAGCTGACTTTTATCGATCGCCTCTAATCTTAGCCCTCCCCAATCCGATCTCTGCATCTGAGACGGGCAGAAAACGCCCGGCTCAAAGACTTCCACGTGCTTCCCGCACCACGCAAGGAAACCGGCCAGTTCGGAATGGAAGGGAGCACCGTCCACCAGAGATAATGGCATTCATTCGTGTCTTGATTTTTCTGCGATCGAGATCTGGATTACTTTTGCGGCATGCTATCCGTGACCACCCCCCGGCCTCCAAAATCGCTATTCTTGGCTCTTGAATATTTTGGTGTATTTAAATTCGGAAAATCTGCGCTGAAGGCGTCAACCAGCCCCCCTCCCCTTGAACCAATTTTGAAGGTGTTTGCTAGCACTCTTCAATTCCATGGAAAGTATCCCTTCTGTATTGTGTACATGCCTGTGAATTTAATAATACTAAGGCAGATTTCCCTTCCTACTCCTTCCGAGCTGTCATTGGGCTGGGGCTGTGGAGCTGGGGTACAGTCCGCCACAATAAATGGCTATCAAGCTAGCGCCAAAGATAACTTATGAGATCTGGCGCTACTCAATAAATCAGGCCATACTTACTGATGAGGCTTTCCTTTTGCGCTGAAGAAGGTAAAGCTTCAAGCCGATCATCTTTTGCTCTTCCTCCGCTTGGTACGGGAAATTTCTCAGTGCCTGACTGATCTTGTCCTGGTGCAAGACATCGCGGCTGGGTGAGATCTTCCAGCCTTGAAATCGGAGATTACTGAGTTGCGCCTCCTCCAGAGCTGGAGCCACGCGGTTCGTGCTCGTACGAGTTTCTCACCTGCGAATGCGAGCGCGATCTAAACTGTACTATATGGAAGACTATTGTTTTTGACATGTTGCCGGATGGGGTGGGCTGGGAGACATCGAGTCAGGAGGGTGGAGACAAATCTCTCTGGATTTGAAGCTATCCTTATCCTATACCTGCCACCGCATCTGACAACGAGTCAGTAATACTTACCTAGTCTGTGTAATACCAGCCATTACTCACCCGTTGCGGATCCAGCAACTGAAACCAGAGGGGCCAGACAGGTTTTGTCAACTGGTAAACGGACTCAGCTCTGTGGATATTAGCGCCGCGGTCAATGTCCTTTTCTACGATCTAGAGAGCTTTGCGTTCTGAGCGCGTGGAAGTAACTTTTTTTGGCCTAAGATGATAGGGGTGAAGTTACCGCTTGTGGGAGCTTAGATTTATTATCTCGTCAGGGGTAAACATGGGTAAATATCGGGTTCGACAGAGGATTTGGGAAGAGAGATGCGGTTACACATGTTTGAAAACAGACAAAGATTTCAGGTATTGATCATGTTTTATTCACGGTCAAAAACTAGCTCATCTCAACAGACCGTAAGAGGAATTCAACTCGTTCTATTCAATCTTATCGACTTCTGTGTAGGTACAAGGGACTGCTGTGTTGTTCTTGATATTGGAGCTCTAAAGAGAAGCCACAAAGATCAAGTTGGCAGAGCAGCCGAACAACTGTGAGAACTGAATCTTTATATAGTTAGCTTAGAATTTCCGGTATGGAACAGTGAGAATACATACATAGCTCCACGACTCAACGTTTCTTCCCTCCTGAGCTGCTCATCCATGCACACAGATATGCAATATCTCTAGCAGGTCACTTGCGAGGATTCTTAGCCTCCTTGCGATGAAACTCCAGATCCAGATCTCTCATCATTCTCATATCACAGGCTAGGCAGGCCGAGTCGATATTCCGTCCATGATTGAAACAATCGTCACAGAGTATTGGGTTGTTTTTCAAGCAGCGGAGTCGATACAGGTACTTGTGACCACAGGAGTCTGAATGGAATTCGGTTTAGCTTCTTTTTCCTCCTCCCCTTTCTCTCTGAAGTGCCCTCTATGTCTCTTGATACGAAGAGGAGAGGTTACCCACATATGTGCGTGTAGCAATGACACATAGCGCCGAATTTTAGTTGATATTCTTGCTTTTACCTTTTTTTGACAGACGACGCGTCTTTGTTACTCCAACTACACTCGTTCTTTCATTCTATTGTCAGCACATTAATCTTTAGAATTTATGCAGCACAGTGTCGATATAAATCGGTCGTTGTTGACTTACTGATTCCGTTCTATGCTTGATCACGTGCAGATGTGTGTTGTTCCGTTTCCGATGAGGTTATTCCGATGCGGGATTTGGATATAATTTTCTCGCTTTGTGGGTGTTTCAAGGCACTAGTCGAGTATCTGGGCCCAATAAACGAGTTTATCTAAAGAGGGTAGATAAGGAGTACAGTACCATGATGACGGATGGTCGAGGATTCTACATCAAGTTGAACGAGGATATGGTATCATTTATATGAACATTGCAATTTTATCATGTCTCATTTTTCATTTAATCATACAACACTATCCTATAAGCAGTGATGTTTTCAACACTTAATGCTAGTTAGTGTATGCCTCGTACTGATGGCGTTTCTCCAGTTCCTTCTTAATGTTCTTCATCTCAGTTGCCTTCCTAACTAAGATCTCTGCTACATCCACATTGTCATTGAAAGCGATATTATTCTCGCCCTTCCAAGTCTGTGGTTTCTGATCATCAGCTGCTGAAATCTCCTCATGTATGTTGAAATTGCTGCCGCCACCAGTTTCTTCGTCGTCTTCACTATCGACTTCTTCGTTTTGATCATTTAGTAGAGTTGAATCCAGCTCTTCATCCACTAATTCCTCCCTATCTATCCCAGCCATTCCATCCCTTAGCTCCTTTTCAAATAATTGTGCAGTTCTCTCTTCAGCATCAAGTTCATCCTGCAAGGCCTGGTTCTTGATCTCTTCTTCTTCGATCTCGCCCTTCAAAAAGCCAATCAGTTTCTCCTCCTCTTCAGAAATCTGCAACCCGTCCTTCTTGTTCTCTATTTGTTCGGCAAGTTTCCGTTTATACTCGTTTTGAAATCGCGTCATACATAATGGGCATCTTCCTTCTATGCAAGTGTGCGTAACAGTGTTCTCGTTGATGTCGCAGCACATGAGATTGTTATTCGAACAGGAATCTCGCCCCATCACTAGACTCTGATTAGATTTTGCTCTTGAAATCGAATAAAATGCGCGTACTCATGTGTCCGCATTCTTCGTGGGTGTATTGGTCGACAACAAGGATACACATGGCTCTTGGACGTTTCAGTTCCCAAGGGGATACTAAAATCCTAATTGATCTCAATTTGCGACGTTCATGAGTATTGACTGACAAGACTGTGGGTTGTATGAAAGGGGCATGGAAGAGCGGGGGAGTTGAAGGATAGTTCCAGATTTGAATTCGCTTCATTGTTCCTACCTTATGAACTACCCGAAACTGTAACCTCAATTTCTCAAGTCACCATGTTTTTGTTTATTAAAGCGGTGGATCAATTTTCCGACACAATCTTTCATATAAAACTTGTAATGACTTTCACGAAGATTAACATTTCTTTGTTCAAGACTTTTAACGGCAATGCTCATATTCGCCTCCTTTTGTTACAACTCAGGACAGCACTGGCCTTCTGGAGATACTCGAATCCTTTGTTCAGCATCCTTGGAAATTCAAATGTGCTGACTATTCTTTCATCTAGGTCCAGATTCAGTCGCACAATGATATGATTTCTTGGATAGCTCTGCAAAACATTGTTTTCAAGCTTATTCATGTTCCGCGGTCCGGTTTTTGTTTTTGAAAAGTAGATAAATTGGCCAACAGCCCCAGAGAAGACAGAATATCCAAACTTATTTCCATCGACAGGCTTTACATATCCAGTCCCAAATTACTCAAACTCAATACCCAACATGCCTTCCTATACTCCTCCTGGTGGAGATGAGTGTCTTCATCTCGGCACCTCTCTACAGTACAATGTCGAACGAATCGAAGCAATCATCACTAGGTTGCTCGCCGCAAATGAAGACGCTCCCGCTGAAATTCTCGCTCCTCCATCTTTATCATCACATATTTCTACATTCTCAAGAGCAATTGGACTCTGCCGAACCTTCTGCAGTGTACTTCAAACCACTAGCCTTGCAGAGGGAATGGATAGCCAAGAATTGATGAATATGCTTGAGGACCTTCAAGAAGAAATCGCCTACCTGCGTATATTGCTTGCCAGAGAGATTGAGGGGTGTGAAGCGTGGCGCGATACCGCGGACGCATACTCTGACTCCAACTACGACGACCCAGACCGACACTACATGTCCGACGACGATCTACTCCGTCCTCGAACCGCTTCCGAAACCCTCTCCCTCCAGAACTATGTTAGGGAGATGAACCAGGCCATTTCAGTGGCCGAAGCGGCTTATGATTCTGATGACGGGACAGAGATTGAGGCTGTGACTCAGCCTATTTGTGCAGCTGTTGATGCCCTGGCCGTCCATTTGGACAATGACTATTCGGATGACAGCGAAAATGAGAGTGCATTGGAGGATAATTAGGTTGCAAGATGGAGTCCTGTTTTCCACGTTATCATATCTCAAGAAACATTGATCTTGACTCACAAAAATTATCTCATCTTAGGTGATCGGCAGTGCCGAGAATATGGAGCAGCAGAGGTAGCTACTTAGTTCCCGTCTGGCACGGGCCGCATGTAGCGTATAAAAAGTTTTTCTCATCCAGAGAAATGATAGAGCCTTCAGTTTTGTTTTATCCTCAGTTATTTGTGTATACTCATATCATTAGAACCAATAACGAGAAAACGAGCAAGAGACAGAGAGACATAGAAGATATTTTTATTTTAAAATCACCCCTGTTCCCCCTTACGGCCACATTTCAAGTAAAGTAAGGTAAAGTCAAAAGTTCCCTAAGGACATCTTTCTTGATGTAGAGAAATGGAAACAATGAAACAAGCGTAATAATAAATGCCCACTGAGAAAGAAGCCTCTATTCCCAACATTTGTCTCTACATGTACAATTTAAAGAAATTCCAATTCATAACACCGAGCACCTTTTTATAACCCTTTTTTCCACGTCTTAAAAGGATGAGCGCCCAAAAACTCCTAATTCAATTCCGGAAAATATTGTGCGATCTTATTAGGATCCCCATAAGAGACCCTATTATTAGGTACGGGGCTCTCAAGCTCCTCTGGCTCAGCTGGGTGAGGTAATATCTCCCCAACAAGCTCTCTCCGCTTCTTTTTGATATTTCCCTGTTCCTGGGGTTTGTTGGGGTCACGTCCGGTTCCATTCATATTCGAGACCGATTGTATCGATTTCGGCTGGCGGGTTTCGGATAGTGGCGCGGTTTCTTGGGAGGGAGTGAGGTTTGGGGAGGATGAAGAGTGCATGGATGGGACGAGAGTGGTTGCTATGCTTTCACGAAGATTTGGAGGTATAGCAGGCTTTGGGCCGCCATTGATAGAGTCGCCTGGGGTGGAGCGCGGACTGTTGTTTGCATTGCCTTTTTCGTTGGTGACGAGACCCTTGTCTTGGACGAATTTCGAGGAGCGGTGGTGGTAAGGGTTGTAGCTGTAGTATTCATCAATAATCGGGTGGACCATGACGGTTTGTTTGTGGATAGTCAGCGTTGAGTTGGTAGGAACTGTCACCCAGCTTTCTACAGCCTTTTTAGCATCACAGTATTGTGGGGAAATCCAGAAGCCTGCTTACCTCTTTCAAAAGTCAGTGGCTCACTAGCAACTAGAACTATATCCGCTCCCTTATCTCGACGATCCATCTGATATTTTCCCTTCATACTCTTGTCTTCCCATGTTGTGCCAGAAGAGTAGTATAAACTAGCAGCCTCATCTGTGCGACTGCTCACATATCGAGTGCAAACAACACTATGTCCATCTGTAATTGCAAAATTCAACAGGCTTCGAGTATCGACATTCTCGGCTTGCACAACGCTAGATGGGATATCGGCTATGAAGTCATTGATTTGCTTGATTGTTTTCAGCATGGCCTGGCGTAAAACATTTGGCCCGAATCCAGTTGGTGGAGGAAAGCTTGGATTGTGACCCATTCGTTCTAGAGTATCAAGGTATAAGGCAAATGCCCATTCGCTATCAGTACCTCCCTGAACTCCTAGGTACCATTTGTCTGCCAATCTCTCCCCCAGTCGTCGTTTGATATACTTCCAACCTCCTAGACCTCCATTGTGCATCCACATCAAACTCCCATGGCAGAATGGGTGGCAATTGTCATCGCTGAGAGAGCCTTCCGTTGTTGCGCGTACATGTGCAAAGATCAGATGTGAGGCGGTTTTTGAGGCAATTCGTTGTAGATTGACGCAATTCCAAGCAGGAGTAGTTGAGGTAAAAATACAAGGCTCTGGGCCAAGTTTGGGATCTGTATAATATCCAATGCCGAAACCATCACCTGTTGAGACAAAATCAGCAAGCGCGCACACGACCAACAAAACCAGACGTGACGAACCATTATGAGGTCTTCGCATATCCAATCGAAGACGAGAGTCGAAAGACTGAGTGAGGATAGAATGAGCAGGATCGAGAATCAGCTTTGAAAGCAAGATCTCGTCAGATCCTTTATAGACCTAGGAGACGTCAGTATTTGAAAAAAAAGCGGTTAATCTCCTCTTGCTCACCAGAAAACGACACATGGCGGCAATTGGCGTAGTGTGATTGCTTCTGAACTGTTAGACTGACCCTGACAAGCAAATTGAAGGGAATCAGGTGCTATTTGAAGTCCTGAAGTGTATCGACGTTCCGTTCTCTTGTGTTGTTTGTTCTTGGCACGGTTGACTCAGTCATTGGAGTTGAGACCAGGGGAGGCGAGGCTGAGAAGCTCTGTATGGCGCAATTTGAGCCTATTAAGCAGAATGATGATATTTCGTGATCAAGGAAAAGCCGAAAACGAAAGACCAAACAAAACAGAAAATTTTCAAAAGATGGCAAAGCGATTGTCTAGTGGTTCATTAGATATACAGAGTATGTATGGTCATCATTGTCAAGGCTGTCAGACTGGATTGTCGTCGGAGAGGCCAGACTCCACTCATGCGCCACAGGCAAGCCACAAGCCTTGCCACAGATGGTTAGCCACACTTCATGCACGCCACTTTCAAGATTACAAGATTATGGATGGACGAAAAGAAACCATCAGCTAATGTCAAGAACTCTCGACCTATGATACAAGATCCATGAATTCCAACAATCGGTCTCCATATATGCTACATACCCACGTCTGGATACTATGAGTGGGCGGCTTTTGTCGGCCAGGCTGACGCCTCTTGCTCGAAGAGCTAATCTTCACGGAGCGCGTCACTTCCATCAAAACACACCATCTACTGCCGGTGGGCTGCTAAGATCGGACTCGGGTGTTCGAGCAGCGCGAAGACAAATATGGCCTGCTGGATACTTCGCTTTTTCTAATGTTGTCGCGGTACGGAATGCTTCCTTTGCCCGAATACTACCCAATCTGCTCCTCAAGTTTGCACGAATCCCCGCCTTGTTTGGCGGAGCTACTATTGCTGGATTAGCATATATACAATATCAAGCTGCGCGTAAGTCAGCTCTCAATATATTGTTGAACAGATGCTGATTAGATTATAGAGGCCGGAAACTATGCAGTAGATCTATGGACTCGAACAACCGATACCGTCTCAGGGGTTGCTGGAGGATTATTTGGCAATGCAAAAGACATTGCAAGTCAAACGTGGCGGGGATGGGAAAACACAAAGGAGCAAGTGGAAGTTCCAGATTGGATGCAGAAGATCTTACGAATTCATGAAGAGATTGGTACTGGAAAAAGGAGCGAAAATGGTGAGGAGGGCTCGGGAGGTCCGGGAGGAGAACCACCGAAACAAAGTCGGATGGGAGCTGCTGCTGTGGGTGGAACTGCTGCTGCATATGGGTACGATCAATCTTCCGAAGAGGATCGTCGGACCGACGAGGAAGTAGCCCGAGACGACCAAATGATGGTTTTGACTAAGAAGATGATTGAAATCCGCAGCATATTACAAACTGTGGGACAATCAAATTCTCTGACCCTTCCATCTATTGTTGTTATTGGATCTCAGTCTTCTGGAAAGAGTTCGGTTCTGGAGGCTATCGTCGGGCACGAATTCTTGCCAAAAGGGGCGAATATGGTTACACGGCGCCCCATTGAGCTGACTCTTGTCAATACTCCTGACGCACAAGCAGAGTATGGAGAGTTCCCGGCTTTGGGGCTGGGAAAAATCACCGATTTCTCACATATCCAGAGAACTTTGACGGAACTCAATCTTGCGGTACCAGATTCGGAATGCGTATCAGATGATCCTATCCAACTTACCATCTCTTCTCCACATGTCCCGGACTTGTCACTCATTGACTTGCCGGGTTATATTCAAGTCGTTGGACATGACCAACCCCTAGAATTGAAACAAAAAATTTCCGATCTCTGCGACAAGTATATTCAACCCCCTAATGTCATCTTGGCAATTTCTGCCGCAGATGTGGATCTTGCTAACTCTACGGCACTCCGTGCGAGCCGAAGAGTAGATCCAAGAGGAGAAAGGACAATAGGGGTTGTAACAAAGATGGATCTTGTCGATGCCACAAGAGGGGCTGCGATTCTTAATGATCGAAAATACCCCTTGCGACTAGGCTATGTCGGCGTCGTTTCCCGGGTACCTCCACAACATAACGGTTTATTTAAGAAAGGTAGTGGCAGTATCGCCTCTGCAATTTCCAAAAATGAAAACGCCTTCTTCTCTACCCACCCACTTGAGTTTGGCCCAGAAGCTGGAGTCAGCGTAGGAACAACTACCCTCCGCAAGAAACTCATGCAAGTTCTGGAACAGACTATGGCAGCCAGTCTCCAAAGTACAGGGGAGGCTATCCGTCAAGAACTTGAAGAAGCTACCTACGAGTTCAAGGTTCAATACAACGATAGGCCCCTATCCGCCGAGTCATATATGGCAGAAAGCTTGGATGCATTCAAGCACTCGTTCAAGGAATTCACAGAGAACTTCGGACGGCCCCAGGTTAGAGAGCTGTTGAAAGAAGAGCTAGATCAAAGAGTTCTTGATCTTTTAGCAGCACGATACTGGAACAAACCAGTCACTGGTCTCTCCCCGCCACTCCCAGAGCCAGATTCTCTAGCTGATCTTCCAACTGCTGACCCCGAGTCACCATTTTGGCATCGCAAGCTTGATGCTTCAACTTCCGCGTTAACAAAACTTGGAATTGGTCGTCTAGCAACTACCGTAGTTGCAAATGCCATCCAATCACATGTTGACCGACTCATCGCTGAAAGCACGTTCGCTTCACACCCTTTTGCTCGTCAAGCAATTACGGAAGCTGCGTCTGGGATCTTGAATGAGAGATTCTATAGTACATCAGATCAGGTAGAAAATTGCATTAAGCCTTATAAATTCGAAATCGATGTCGAGGATGGCGAATGGACTCGAGGAAGGGAAAATGTGTCTGTTGTGTTGAAAACCGAGTTGAAAGCCTGCGATGATGCCTCAAAGACGTTAGAGAAAACAGTAGGTGGAAGGAGGAAAATGAGGGATGTGATGGGGTTCGTAGATAAGGCAAGGAAGGGTGAAGTGGATGTTGTAGGCGATGGAGCAAGTGGAGCTGGCGGCTTCTCTTCCGATCTTTTACAGAAAGGTTTGTCCTTGCTCCCCGAACTCAAAAAATGACCAGAACATGAGTCTAACCCTCTGAAAAATAGGAAAAGAAGCAATCTTCCTCCGTGATCGTGCTACGCTCCTCCGCATGCGTCTTGCGGCAATCTCTTCTCCCCAGTGCTCAAAGAAATCCGGACGCTACTTCTGCCCGGAAATCTTCCTTGACGTAGTATCTACCAAACTCACGTCTACAGCTGTCCTCTTCCTCAATGTCGAGCTCCTCTCCGAGTTTTATTATAACTTCCCCCGCGAGCTGGATGTGAGGCTGGGGAGGGGTTTGAGCAAAGACGAGGTAGAAAGATTTGCCCGTGAAGATCCGAGAGTCAAGGGCCACTTAGAAGTCATCAGGCGGAAGGAGCTGTTAGAGCTGTGCCTGGATAAGATGCAGGGCTTGAGAGATTTGGAAGCCGAGGAGAGGGGAAAGCGTGCTCTACAGGGTGGAAGGAAGGGGGACAAGAAAGCCAGTTGGAGTTTGTTCTCGTGATACTATGTTTGTGCTGTGTTTGCATTGCGGTTGAGACGAGACGGGATGACATTTTTCAGCCACTACTTTTATATCTTCCAGAAATTGCAAATCCACGTATGGATGGATAATGGATGGGGGCACTCCTTAAACGGGAGAGGAATAACGACTCATGCCACTTCACCCTCTTAGCGAACGGGCGTTGGGAAAGGATTTTTGGGCGCTGTTCGTAGATATCATGGTGTTTGTTTAGTGGTCCAAGATTGGCCTCCCCACTTCTTTTCTGTTTCCTCGAGGTACGTAGATAGATGTAAGAATTACTAGTGTATATCCCCATTCATGGAAATTGGTTCCTGGGATGGGTGAGGTATCCCTTTTCTAGAAATACACCACTTTCATACAACTATTTTTACCCCGGTCATGTTATGTATACATGTATAGATGTAGGCGGCAGCTGAGCCTAGCTCGGATAATACAGAGACTAAAAATCTTACTTGTATTCTTATCAAAATGAATCGAAAGTTTGGGATGATTTGCAAACTATATCATACAACCTAACTCTTTAGAATTGACTTTATCATCTTGCTCTTTCTCATCACCCCGAAACGCCTGCCTAGCCCCTCCCATATGTGTATAAAAGTAAAGTATCTGCCCATCCCCAACCGTGTGAGTAAGAAATAATCGGCTCATAAATTCCAACATGTACAAGAGTAAATCATACACATTCGTACAACCATTATCTGTCCACGGTAAACTGTGTCGTAACCTCCCATTTCACGCTGGCTGCCTTTCCATAGCCATTTCCAAGTCGGTTCTTTACCATAACATTCAATCTCTCTCTTAATTTCACCTGAGACGCCTCGTCCGCTCTAACCCTCAGCTTTAGGTTTGCCATGCAAAGTCCATAATGCACCTGCCAAAACCGCGCTTCTTCCACCTGTAAAATCATCGGCTCTTTGGCAATTTCATACATCACTTCGCTGACGCCCTGTCCACTGTAACTCATAAGAAGCATAAGACCTTGCGCAATAGCTAGACGGACTCCGAGAACGAACATAGACACAGCGATTATAGTGCACAGGAGGCGGTCAAGCCAGATGTACATGGTAATTGATAAGAGTGGAAGGAGAAACATAATGGTACTGCAAGACAATGTGAGGAAATGGGCGGGGTTTGAAAGTATGCTGGGAAGCGAAGAAATATATGCAAATCTCATGGTCTTCCCTATTCGAGCATGATTCTTGAGAACAAGCGCAGAAATTAGTGTAGCCCCAATCGACAAGAGAGCAGCAGAATCTACTGAGCCCGGAGATACGCGGTCATGTGAATGCGGATGGTGGGATTCATGCCGTCCGAGTCCTTCAAGCATATGTTTAAGATTGTGGGATATGAGGTCGAATCCCATGAAGAGGAGGAAAACGGACATAGCAAAACCAGCCAATACTTCTGCTCTTTGCAAACCGAAAGGGTGGCGGATTGAAGATCGCTTCCATACCTCAAAGTTGCAGAGGACATCGACCGTTACACAGATCGTGGCGGATATCGCGTCAAAGAAGATAAGGTGGGAGAGCGCGGTAAGGGCGAGGGAGCCAGCAGCGGAGTATAATACGAACATCGCTACAAGGGCGTGACATAGACACCAAACGATCCGCGTTGTTTGCTCTTTCGATCTGCTTGTCCAAGCTTCTTTCAATGTCGGTATTGGGAGGGACGCAGGGAGCGCGAGTGGTGCCCGTGGGGGAGGCTCGAGGAAGATTTGATGCTGAGTACTAACACTACTATGTTTGTATCTGTGCCCACGTCGTTTCCCGATGTTCTTTTTGTATAAGTCAGCGCTCACGAACTTGACGATATTAATTGAGGGAAATTGGTTCTGGGATCATACTGAGTTTGCCATGGCTGGGCTGTCTTTGATAGCCTGTGTTTGGAAGTTAAACGGACTCCGCGAGCTGCCTGGAGGGGGAAGTCCCATCATTCCATCGTTGCCCACCGAGGGATTTGCAAGCCTTCCAGATAGCGAGATCGATCCGCCGGATCGTCCTGGAAAGACATCTGTTATTGGTGATAACGAATTGGGGTCGAAGGCGAGATTCGAGTGGTTTGCCCGCAAGTTCGCGTCGATTCTCAGGCCGTTGTCTGGTTCCTCAGGAATAGGAGTGGGCGGAGTAGGTGTCCGTGGAGGAGCGGGTATAGGAAGGCTCGAAGCCATCGGAACTATCAAGAGCGTGTAATAGACTAGGGAACATGCGCCCTACACGATAAACCAAATGATAATATACTTGGTAAGCGTACCAAGGTACTTCGCAGTTGGGTGACCCGCCCCTGCGTTAGCGGCCGCCTCCACTGAAAGTAGAAAAATACGCGAGCCCTTGGCTTCTTAAAGTTTATTTTCAGAACACCTTGACAAGTCGTCAACTACAGGAGATAAACGTAGCCCCATTGCTTGGCTTTCAGTTTCTCGTCACAACACCCCTTCGAACAGTGCGCAATCATTCGCACTTTTATTCCAAAAGAAGCTTGACGGCCCACCCCCTTCCTTGGCGACAATAGGGAGAGATTTGTCGCAGGCGCTAGCCCCTTTTGAAGAGCACACACCATCGGCTTCACCTTGACCGGACTATATTAACTATGGTTTCATGTTAATAGGACCATTTCGGTGGAAAATTACCAGTCATGGATATCATCCCTTCTGCAGAGGATGAGCATAATGGCGAAATATCTCCAACGACCGTTGCGGAACCAGGTCACATGATAGAAACGGATCTCCCTCCTAGGCATAAAAGATCCCTATCAGAGGGCCTCTTTTCCAAGCTTTCTTTTCTGAGGACAAATCCGGACGACAGTCAAGTATCATCTAAGAAGGGGCCACTGAGCCCGGAATTTTCGCCCGACGACGGTAGGACATCACCAAAGAAATCCGGCAGGGCCATGGCCTCAGTTGTACAGCAGAAGACAAGAAGGAGGAGGGGATCCTTGAGAAAGGCTGCCCTCCTTGGTAGAGGAGCCCAACGAGAGAAGAAAGAATCAAAACCCTTCTCGCTGGAAGGGGAGCATCAGATAGGAGGGTTTAACCTGGATGGATCTACCAGCCCCACCTCACCCGAAGACAGCATCTCGCCTACGGGCTTTGGCTTGGGCATATCCAACACAACGCCTCGTCCATCAATAGATGCGTATACTAACCGCTCGAACAACACTCTTCTATCTCCCATCAAAACACTTCCAATGGGCCTGGAAGATCACCTTGTGACCTCTCCAACTACAGCAACCAGTCCAACTCTAACATATACATCTACAACAGATGAAGAGGATGTTCTCAGCATCCCAACTCATAGCCTTCCTCCAGCTCGTGCTGGTCCCTCAACATCTTCGGGCTCAGACTCATATTTTCCACCTGGTGTTGGCTCTTTAGCACGTCGAAGATCTCAAAGGGCGAAGTCCCCTTTGTCTCTTGGTGGTCTCGCCGCAAGCCCTCTTCCTGTCTCTGATGCGGAATGGAATTATTCCGAGACAGAATGGTGGGGATGGGTGGTCTTAATTGTGACCTGGATCGTCTTCGTCACTGGTATGGGATCTTGCCTAGGTGTGTGGAGTTGGGCGTGGGATGTAGGCGAGACCCCATATGCTCCTCCAGAGCTGGAAGACGACCCAACTCTCCCTATCGTTGGGTATTATCCTGCGTTGATTATTCTCACGGCGGTGATGGCCTGGGTTTGGGTTGTCGTGGCTTGGGTTGGAATGAAGTACTTTCGGCACGCGAAGATTAGTGGGGATTGATTATATGGAGAATCAATCATATTCTCCGAACTTATGTCAGGTTTCTTCATTCCTTTAGGAATATGAGTATCTGGCTTGCATAGGCAGACCAGCGAGGCCAGCAGCGTCTCCTTAGAAAGACTCTTGTCGTACTCACGCAATTCTGGCAAGCCCCAATCATGTCAACATATTCAATGATTGAAGATTCAGACGGCTCTTGCCGAAGAAAAACCGGACGATAATCTCGGGTTCTATTCTATTCCGAATATATATTTGCAACTTTGGGTCTTTATCTCCAATGCTGCAGAAATAAGATGTGTTGGAGTATTTCGACCGGACTATAAAGAACGTATGATATAATAAAGTGAGGAATCAGAATACAAGCATATTTTAATGATGTACTAGGAACGAGATGGCGGAGAGTGGCAGAGTAGATTTAACCTTGAGAAGGTAAATACACGTTGTGCTCGACATATTCTTTCAGCACAGCAGGTTTTTAGCCGAATGGCTTGGGTTGTAAATCACTCCAAGAATTTCAATCAGCCCTGGCTTTCAGGCGATTGTAGATATATATATATTAGCGAGTAGTCACTTCTACGATATCTTAAAACAAAATAGTCCGGGGGGCTACATGTAATATGGAACTCACTCTATGACTTTAGTTCCCAATCCACCCTCAAAAGTCCCTTGAGTTTATATCTGTTTTATCTTACTCACCATTCTCCGTTCTGTCGGCTTCAACCCCCAACACATATGGCCTTCCGGACTTTTATATCTCAATTACAGTCAAACACACATTCTTCTTGCTCCTCAGGTCTGGGTCCTGATTTTCCCACTTCATCCATGCAGCACTCTCTGGCACAATCTCTAAATATCTGTGCGTCTACTGTATCCCATCGTGCATTATGTATATATGTATATAGCAACTACTTTGAGTAAGTATATTTCTATATACTTCAATCTTTATTTATTTAAATAAAATCCTAGAATAGACTTCCATCCAGCTGCCAGATAAGCCGAGCTAGTACAACGTAGACTGTGCACCTGAACCTGCACTTCGCAGAAGCGAGGCAGGTTCGGCTAATGCCTGTGCTCCTCACGTGTTTCATTTTTCCCCAACCACAAAATTTAAGCAAAAAAAAAAATAACTGAATACGACACCTGAGTGATTCGAACACTCGCTCCCGAAGGAAATGCCTGTACAGCTTCTCTATGAGATAGCAGGGCATCGCGTTAACCCTGTGGCTATGTTAGTGGCTGGGAAATTGTTGTGGTGTGAATTTGCTTACACTCCGCCAAAGTGCCTTATTTTTGAACTGAGACCGCTTATTTATGTATATAAATACCAAAATTATTAAAAAGGATTTTTTTTTCGAATAATGTCTCGAAAATTAGAAAATCTCTTTTTAGCACCACAATAATAATCCACTGTCACAATACCAGTTCCTGAAACTGTTCCCTAAAATTACAGAAACATTTCTTAATAAATCTCCATGAGAGCAAAATTCGCCAAAATCGTGTGTGGCTTTGTGTGAAAGGCGGTAGGTCGAATGTGTACTAGTACGGCAGAAAAGAAAAATATGCCCCAAAAAATAAATCCTGTCAAAAGCTGGTAAACCTCCAAGCACCGTTTGAAATTGCGCCAAACGCAAAACCAATACAATGGTCACCAAAAGCAAGCTGAAGATGGCTTTGGCCGCAGAGAAAGGAACAGATTTTAAAAAGTTACATTTGAAGAAGAAGGATAAGATTGCCAGGAAGGAAAAAGCGAAAAAAAGCGGGGATATCCAGAAGCTTAATGGGAGGACAGTGGAGGACGAATGGGAAGATGTTGAAGAGGAGAATGTGAGCGAAGACGAGGATTTGAATGATGAAAGTGGGAGCGAGGAAGTCGAAGGACCAGCTAAGGCAAGCTCATCGTGGTATGTCTGAAATATTTGCTAACAATCATCAGGTTGATTTTGCGGGCATCGACGAAAGTGACAGTGATTCCTCAATGGGAGAAAATGATCAAGAGGATGAAGAATCGAACAACGAAGATGAAGAAGATATCCCTATGTCAGATCTCGAAGACCTTGATGACGAGGAAAAGGAAGACATTATACCCCACCAACGGCTCACGATAAACAATACTGTTGCGCTCACTGCTGCTTTAAAACGAATCTCTCTGCCAGTATCAAAGCTATCTTTTTCCGAACATCAATCGATAACTACATCGGCTCCCGTCTCTATCCCCGATGTTTCCGATGACCTAAATCGTGAGCTAGCATTCTACGCACAATCCTTATCCGCTACACAAGAAGCGCGCAAGCTTTTAAAGGCAGAGGGCGCACCATTTACGAGGCCGACCGACTATTTTGCAGAAATGGTAAAAGCAGATGAGCACATGGCGAAGATCAAAGCCAAGTTAATCGAGGAAGCAGCCAGCAAAAAGGCCAGTGCTGAAGCGAGAAAACAACGGGACCTGAAGAAATTTGGGAAGCAAGTTCAGGTTGCGAAATTACAAGAGCGTGATAAGGAGCGTAAACAAACAATGGAGAAGATTAAGACGTTGAAGAGAAGTATGTGCATTTTTCTGGCGGCTGCGTCTATGTTGAAAAAAATAAAAAATATTGAACTAACATGGCTGAATTAGAGCGCCAAGGCGCAGATAACGAAGCAACGAACGAAGCAGACATATTTGACGTCGCTGTTGATGACGAAATTGAATCCTCAAAACCATCCAGAAAGGACCGGATGGGACCCAATAAACGCCAGAAGAAAGATGAGAAATTTGGGTTTGGTGGAAAGAAGAGATTCAAGAAGAGTGGAGATGCCATGAGCAGTGGAGATTTACGAAGATTCTCAAGTAAGAAGATGAAGGGTGGCACCAAGCAAAGGCCCGGCAAAGCCAGAAGGGCAAGCAAGAAATAGTCGATTATTGTATAAAGTTGGCACAGGCGGAGTTCTGGAGTTGCAATGGAAATATACTTCAGGCTTGGTTGACAAAGTTGTACCTGATATAGGTCGACTTCGTTATTCTACTGTCCACCGGACGTATTTTCTATTTTCACAAGGCATTAAACGAACCATTTTATACTCCAATAACCTAGAAGTGATGAAAAAGAATCATTGAATAAGACTAGCAAGTTATCTTGGAAACCTCTGGAACAAGTGTTTTAATGTCACTTGTTTCTTGTTTTCTCGAATTCCTCCTACAGGCTCCAAAAGATCTTTCTGAGACTGAAAGAGGCGATTCAATGGTCGACAATTTAAGTATTATTTTGTCAATGGGTTTTTAGCCCTATCCATCTCATTGTTTGTAACTATCCTCTCTTGGTTGTTTTAGAATTGGAACATGCATCCCTTGCTGCTTTCTCCCAAATCCCAATTGGCATATCCGATATCGGCCTTTCACCTATTTTAGCCAATTTAGACCGATCCATTTCGCGCTGCCAGTCGAAAAATGGATCTTGCTTCAACGGAAATACCAGATTTGGTGGCTGCACATTTGAGAGGCGGGTGCTGTAGTACTTTGCTGGTTCTTCGAGGCCTATGTGTAATAACATATCAATAATTGTCCACTTTCCTTCAGAAAGAACCGGCCCTCTTTCTTCTTCTCGTTGTTTATCTCTTTGATCACCCTGCTTCTGCCAAGTCTCGTGCTGTGCAACGCTGAGGAGCTCTATCAGAGAAGTTAGTTGGATATTATCTAAAAATTCAATAATACCCACTAAAGTCATGACCCAATTAACCGCCCGTTCTCCGTCGACTGTTCCTTCGTGTTGTCGAAACTCGATTGTGGGCCTATTGCCGAGTTCAGCGATATATTTGGCTATATTCATCGGGTTGTATGCGTGTCTTTCCGCGAAGTGATCCGATACAGACTCTATGAGAGAGCCCATATCTTTGACCTTCAAGATTTCGAAAACACCTTCTAGTATTGTGAATTGTATACCTTCACTAAATCCTGCTCTACTGCGTAAAGGCATACAATATTGGTTTTCATGTCTCTGCCGCGGGTGTAAACTTTGAATTTGTGGTTCAAAGGCCCAGAGAAAAGCGTACAAATTCTGCAGGGTTTCGAATCTGTACACTCCCTTTGACGAAGACACATGAACGTGAAGGCCGGTGCTCTCCGGAGTGACAATTACATACCTTTCTTTTAGGAGATTACACACCCTCAAGATCCTCTCTAAATTCTCCCGACAGAATGGTAGTGCTGGCGTCTTCAATTCGATTCCAACCCAATCGTAGTCGTATGAACAACACTCCGGGGCTTTGATTTGAGCGTCAATACTCATATCAGTCGCCATCTGCCAGAGGGTTATATTTGAATTCAGTGGCGACGGGTCTTTAGGATTAATTGGAAACCCAGCTTCCAGCAATGTGTTCGCCATGTGCTGCTTTATAACTCTAAGTGCGACAGACTCTTGGAAAAAATAATCTTCTCTTTCTCGCATTCTACAAAACTGTTCAAATTCAGTTCTGGTTTTGAACTCTGGGTGAATACCTAGAATTATCGATTTTTGGATTTCAGTTATTGAAATATCAAACTGGACCTGCCGAGTTTCGCTAAGGTCAGGACAGGGCTTGCCTTCTTCAAGAAGATAAGCTACACACATCTCAAACTCCATACCAAAGGTCCAATCAAGAGAGAGGTCTGAAAGTTCAATATCCTCTGGTGGTTGACTATTGATGTCTCCAACAAGGCTTAGTGGCGGAGATGGTGTGCAGCATGATTCTGATCTAATCTTCCTTGTATTCTCGTCTACACCGAGGAGAGTGCCAATCTGTATATTCTCCATGGTTATATTGTTTCTAGGGAGTGATTCAGGGCCAAAATTTTAGAATGGAGAATTAAAATGAGTGGTCTAGGGTGAGTGGTGTAGGAATTTGAATAGATACTTCCATGTCTTCATGGCTTTGGTAGTCGAGCATCTATATTTATGCAAATGTATACTTAGGGCATTCTGTCTCCAAGGCGTCAGATACTTTACATAAAAATTCTTAGACAATAGACTCAATTCTTTGTATGGCCCTTGAGCTAGACTTTATTAATTTGCTCTTTCCATCAAAGACTATTGTTCCAGCATAGTAAGACAAAGACTACGAATCAGCATGCACACAAAGATATTGGAATTTCAGAGACATGAGTTCAGATTCTTTGACCTTCTTTAAGAATAAAGCGTCATAACAGTAAAAATGTTCTGCTAAAGTTTTGTAATTTAGCATTCGAAAAAGGTAGTCTTCATCAAATCGCTATAAGACCCTAGCATTATCTCTCTCTAGGGACCAGCTTTAATATACGTGTGCTTCATTTCACATCTAAGAATAGAATTCTCATACATTCAAAAGCTCCTTCCATACCATAAGTATGAAGACATCCAAGCTTGCGACACTTGCGCCTCTCGAAAGTTATAGATCAGCGAATCCCTTTACCAACCCACCACACCCCAACCCTTTAGGTTCATCGTCGATCAGCTTACCATTGCCTTCTCCCACATCAGAAAAATCTCCCTCTTCATTTGAGTTGGGATCTGAATACGATTGTTATGAATTACCCTGTAGTCCATTGGACGATAACTTCATTGTCATCTATGACCCCGCTGGGACAGCGAGAATTTGTACAGCAGCCCCCTCCATAGTAGATTATGACTGGGTAAAGGAGTGGGAAGAAGTAAATCCCGAAGAGCGAGAAGTGAAGCGCAGGCTTCAGGGCTTTCTTCATAGGGTTGGAGAAGTAGCGAAGATAGGAGTTCGCAAAGGAGAATACGCTCTGTCAGAGATTAAGAATTTTTGGGAGAAGAAGAAATGACGATGTGATAAGAGATTATCGGAAGTAGCGATCTGACTGTTGTATTTGAGATGGCTTATTGCCGGTCTGTGAGCTTAGGTGCTCATGAAGCTGACACCCCGAGCCGCCCATCTCACTCCTAATGAAATTTACTCTCTTCTACAAAGATGATTTCTAACGTCCATCCCTGCATTCCGGAGCGGCTTCATAGTTTGGCTGTGCTGTCAATCATCCTTTTGAGAGTATCGAAAGCAGCTATAGCTATTGCCTCCTGTTCTATTATGACTATCAATCTGTTTCCGGAATTCGGGACAATGGTACAGAGCTTCTATTAATTTCAAATATAGCTCCAAGGTTTAATGGCACAGAGAATAAGAAAACCTGTATGCCGGATTTATCCAGACAAAAGTGGGAAGGTACACAAAATATCAAGCATCTTAATAATAGAGAAAGGATTTATCGCCCTTGCCTAATGTTGTATTCACAGCTACACTAGACGTATTTTATTGCCCATTATATATATGTCACGTGAAGCTGTGGCGGTCTTCCTAGAGTAACTTAGACATCTCCATTTATTAGGCTGCCGAGCTTAATATCCAACCCTGTTATCGCGCTCTTAAAGACCCCTGGGGGCCAAGACTGGCAGTATGAACTGGCTCGCGCGAAAACATCACGTGGTGATTTGCGGGAGTGTTCTGGAGTCACCGCTGCGCGTACTCTTGAGGCAAGTATAACTTAGCCGAAAATTTGGGCGTGAAGCCGCGAGAATTTTTGGGGCTTTGCCCAGTGTCTAAGAAGGCGCGGATATCATTGGTAAAACACGGCGAAGGAAGGTACTAAAGTTGCCTAAGCAATGGCCGAGAACATTGGTGGCTTGAAAGCCACCGGGCCGGTTTAGCTAATTCAGAACAAGACTGAATATCTTATCGTCGAAACGAAAGACGACTCGCCTAGACTTCGTGGGGTGACTGCCTTGCGGCCTAGCCTAACGCCGAGCTGAAATTTAGTAACAGACCTGAACCTATCTCGTTCAAATAGGGTGAGACACACTCTTTCCACACCAGCACCAGTTTTAATTGCAGGATATCTTCGCATTTCCCTCCCTCCCTCTCTCCTTGACTTCTTGCACCTCTTGCACTCAGTTCCCAAATCGTACAACGCTTATAAGAATATGTACCGTACAATTACATTCCTTGTGCTGAGTCTATACTCTTCTAGCACGCTATCAGCCGATCCAACATCTTGCTACTACCCAGATGGAACATTCGCCCAATTCGACGTGCCTTGCTTTCCTGAGCAGGAGCAAAGCATTTGCTGCGGAGAGGGCCATACTTGTATGTCCAACAACTTGTGCCGCTGGCCACAAGCCGACATGGTTTCCCCGCTAGCTTATATCCGAGGAAGCTGCACGGATTCAAGCTGTGAGAACTCAACTTTGCAAACTATTACATGGCACTAATATCTTTCAAAAAAGGGAACAGTTCAGATTGTGGAAATATCTGCAAAACTGGTACATAGAGCTAAAATTCATAGAGTCTGATAATTATAACAGCGTGAGGGAAAGCTGATATGTTGCTTGATAGTCTTTCCGAACAACTACGATCCAATCATTGCATGTCCAGATGCGGAATTCTGCTGTGAGCTGGATGGAGTCGATCCGATCGGTTGCTGTAGTTCCACTGGCTCGGCTTCCGCTGCCCTCTTTACTTTGGCGGCTGCATCGACTGTAACGGTCATTGGTGCTACATCAAGTACACCGATTTCCGTATCGAGTCCAACTACTCCGTTTTCAACTACTCCTTTGTCAACTACTCCGTTTTCAACTACTCCTGTCCCGAGCACACCAGTACCATCCGTATTAAATAGCGGCGGCAATAGTGGTAGTGGTAGTGGAAGTCTCAGCACGGGCGCAAAGATCGGAATTGGTGTCGGCGTTGGCGGTGTAGTGTTACTTGCCCTTGCTGGCATTTCTTTTCTGGTCTATTCTAGACGCAAGAAACGTACCAGAGCAACGCAGCACATGAAAGCAGATGCTGCACAGATACCACAATATGAACCAGGGCGACATGAGATGCCAGTCGGAATCAAAGAAAATCTTGAATCGGTCAAGGAGAGAGAAGATACTATGCGGAAGGAGAAAGAGTCTGTGACGGGTTACACAGAGTTAGATGGTGGAAATAAGCCTCAGGAGCTCTATGGGTGAAACAATATTCGCATAGCGGAAATCGATCTCCAGGACTGCTTGCACTCCATCTTTTCCCGCTACACGAACAATATCATATTAGATATGATGACTTAGAAGTCTTATTCTGTACCATACAGCCGGATTCTAATCTGATTCTCTCTAGTATCTTTTCAATACATTTCTTGACTCAGTTTGCAGAAGGGAAGTAGTTGATATAAAGATTGAGAAAAGGTTTTAAATTGGGCCGATTCATCCGAAATAATGGTGGATGAGCCGCTCCCGCGCAGGAGACACGATGACTAGCGGCCGACTCGGCCGCGCAAAACGGGGATAACCGACCATCCGAAGCTTAACTCCTACAGATCTCGTCATTGAAATTTCTAATGTAGTGGGGCCGGGTATATAATGAAGGGTGCGGAGGTTGATCTGGACGGCGAAAGCAGATCATTACTTATAGTTATTATTTTCAATGAGTTTCGGACACACTAAGTCGCCTGTGAGTCGAATAAGTGTATCTCGGTGATAGGAATCAGAATATAGTCAGGAGAAAAGCAATCGAACATTCTATGATGACTCAATGGAAGTGGGAAACGACAGGAGATGAGGTGGTTGAAACCTTTAAAGAGAGGGTGAAGGGAAAGACAAGTATATAGGTTTATAATCCTAGGAATATCATTATATTAACAGTATGTAGTTGTTATCACAGGCCCTGGTCAAGGAGGAATAGGCTCAGAGACAGCCATCAGTCTAGCCAAAGCATCACCAGCTCTTCTCATCCTCGCCGGCCGGACAGAGTCAAAAATCACCCCTGTGATTGCTCAAATCGCTGAAAGCTCCCCAAATGTCCAAGTCAAGTTCATCTCGCTAGATCTCGGTTCGCAGAAGTCAGTTCGCGCCGCCGCCGCCGAAATCAATGCCGTAGTAACCAAGATTGACATTCTTATCAACAATGCTGCTATTATGGCTTGTCCATATGCTAAGAGTGAGGATGGGATTGAAAGCCAATTCGCGACCAATCATATTGGCCATTTTCTACTGACCAAGTTGTTGATGGACAAAATTCTTAAGGCAGGAAGCGGAGCTAGAATTGTGAATGTTTCCAGTTCTGCAGTTCGGGGAACTATCCGGTACGATGATTATAACTTTCAGGTAAGGCAGCCTTCCTAATCGGGAGTTGAGACTTCTTAACTTATTTATGGTGCAGGACGGGGCAGTGTATGATCCTTGGGCGGCTTACACTCAAACAAAGCTTAGCAATGTTGTCTTCAGTCGTGCTCTAGCAAGAAAACTGAAAAGCAAAGGCATTTTCTCATTCTCTCTTCATCCAGGATGTAAGTACCACAGTTCTGCTATCTTCATACAGCCTGTTAACTATAGCTGGCAGCTATTAAGAGTGGTCTACAAGTGCATATGGACGCTCAGCCCGGAGGTAGAGAGGAGGCCATTGCTAAAGCCAAGGCAGCCGCTGCAAGAGAAGGAAAAGAATTTATTCTGGAGCCACGGAAGTCACTGCAACAGGGCTGCTCGACAACACTTGTCGCTGCTTTGGACCCTTCTCTCGAATCTCAAAGCGGCGTCTACTTGTGGAATGGTAGTGTATCGAACGAACAACCAATGACAGAGGAAGAGGACCAAAACAAGCTGTGGGCGTTGAGTGAGAAGTTGACTGGGGAGAAATTTGAGCTTTAAACAAAGTTTGCGTCTGTACCAAACCAGCTAGCAGGGTTTACTTGCACGTGAGCCTACCAAACTTTCTTCTGGACAGCTCAGTTGTCATCTATTAAACTAGGCAGTATGCGGCTAAGTTGGTTCGTCTAATTTGGTCTCATAATAGACAGAAGAGTGTATGGGGACAATAAAATTGTGCTTCAATACAAACAATAGAAAATGGGTATGGACAATAGGATACAATATATGTATTGTTAGACTGAAATAAGAGAACATAAGCCCAAAAAATTATGTCAGGCATGCATAATTTAAAGCATTTCATTGTACGAAATTCTCAAAGTTTACTCAAGCGAGTTGAAAATAGCAACTGGAAAATTGCACGTGGTTCGTCAAGCTAAGCGAATTATATGGGGGGTTGGCAGGTGAAGGAGGATGGGTGGGCGCACAAATGATTAAATAGTAAGACTGGAACGTGGACAAGCAAAGCTACTTATAGCTAATGAATATTATTATAATAAATATAGAGAATATTATACTAAGGGTAAGGCTTATTAGTTCCATATGTGGGATAAGTTGTACGCTAATAAAAACTATACATACTGTGAGAAGTGAGAAATATCAGGGTCAAAGATACTTTAATACTTTGCCATGACCATTCCTCATTCTTTGAAAAATCCAGAATTCGATTGGTTTAAATGTTTGAACTTCGCTGACGTGAGAGCTGGCCACGAGCAGCTATCCAGACTCATGACCCAAAACTGCTTTCCAAAATTTTCTGACAAGATAGCTTAAGCGATCGATGTAAGCCTCAATTTCCTAGATTATAGAACCCCCTTTGCTTTCCCATGAAATAAAAGGCCTTGCCAGACAACAACATTGTGCAAGTTCTTAACGCCTCGCCCCCTTGAAACCGAGGTTTGGTGAAATACTTCAAGATCATCAAAATTCTAGATCAGTGCTACAGAAACTCAAGTCAATATCATTAAAGATGAGTTCAGCCAATTTGAAGATACTCATATGCATCAGTTCTATTTATGGTCACGTTTGGCCACTTAAGGCCATAGCGAAGGCACTTATTCTTCGAGGTTACGATGTCACAGTTTTGACAGGAAGTGACTTCAAAGAAAGCATTGAGGACATCGGAGCTTCTTTCATCTCCTTGGAAGGAGATGTAGATTTAACTGATTCCAAACTAATGGCATTGGCTAAGAGAATATTCGAAACCGTGCCGCCTCCTTCATCAGACGATGTAAATTCGGAAACTTTCATGAGTTGGATGGAAGGGCAGCACAAAGATGTCCAAAAGGCCTTGAAAGCTATGTCCGACAACGGGTCTGAGTCCAACAGTGATAATACTCCACAGATTGTAGTGCTTTATGAGGGATTTTTCAAAGGTTCACTCCCAACTTTGCTTGGTGCTCCAGGACTCAAGCCAATTGGTCAGATCGGTATAAGAATCGTCCCTATCATAGGGCTTGGAAGCATTGATACCACACCAATGGCACAGAAATGTCAAAATTCGATAACTCGCCGGAGGCAAGATTGACAAACATGGCAGCATATGAGAAAGAAACTCGAGAATTTGTTAAATCAGAGACATTGTGGACAAAGACTCTCAAAAATTTAGGAGTAAGGGACCCAGGCATCAACTGGCGAGAGGTCCCATATCGATCGCCATTTCGGTTCATTCAGATGTGCGCCCCTTCCATTGAGTATCCTCGCTCAGATGCTCCTTCCAATCTTGTCTTCGCAGGTGGTCTTACTCCTGGGCTCAGAGACTCGATGAAATCATTTCCAGATTGGTGGGAAGATATTGCGGTCAATGAAACTAAGAAAAAGGTGGTTGCTATAGCTCAGGGAACAATCTCAATGAACCCTACGGACCTCATCATTCCCACAATGATGGCCCTCAAAAACCGGGACGATGTAATTGTAGTTGCAGCACTTGGGAAAAAGGGAGCAAAATTACCTGAGGATGTTGTGGTTCCGAAAAACGCTCGATATGCCGATTTTATTCCTTACGATGACATGCTTCAATTTTCTGATCTGTTTATCACCAATGGCGGCTATGGCTCTGTACAACATGCCCTCGGAAATGGTGTGCCTCTGATTGTGGGAGGTTTCGGCGCGGACAAACCTCGAAATGCATTAATCGTTGAATGGGCAGGTGTCGGTATTAATCTGAAGACACATCGCCCGACTGAAGAAGCACTGCAGGAGGCGGTGTCAGAGACTTTGGAAAATCCGAAGTACAAGAAAAGAGCAGAGGAGATCCAACAAGAGATGAAATCGTACGATCCAGTGGGAGTGATTGCGGAAAATATTGAAAAACTTGTTATTCAAGCTAACTACCTCCCAAATTGAACTTCGGCGGAGGATATTCAGGTGTTTTTAAGAACTAATAAAACAGTTTTATCTTACAATTACTACAATACAATACATATGTTCTGTCACCACAACACTCAATCCTAGTCTGGGAATTGACATTGGCCTAGAATTTTCGCTCTGAAGTATACTCAAACCAATCCAGTATAATGGATCTCAGAGTCATCTCTTTTAGTCTCGCTGACTACGCGTAATATTAGATCTGAGGTTCCAGCAACAGTTCTAGCGTGAAACATAGGGAGCTGAAAAACAGAAGTCAGAGGGTGATAAGCGACAGAGGGAGGCTGGAAATAAAAATCTGATTTCTTTTCGTCCTCATTCTTGTCGGTGAGCGTTTGTAGTATGTGTCTGAGGTTGTTGTTTTAAAATCTGACTCGGTACTGCACATACAATCAATCTCATTAGCAGTGGTGATGTGCCGCAGTCAAGGCTTAACAAATGGGCAGAAGCTTTAGAACTATGTCACCCATGATTTCTTCTAGGTCAATTGAGACTCTCAATAATACGATTTTAGCCCTTCGACTACTTACACCTCACAGGAGTGGCAATTTAGAAACCAATCATTTGAGGTTCTGTATGCGAAAACAAGAATGGATACCGGATGTCACCAGCTCTAGAACTACTCGTCAATTATTGCCAGTTCATTCCTGATCTGATAGATCTGATGCCCTTCATATTTTCCATCTTTGTCGAAGTGCTAGTTTGGCGGCGTGTGCCCCTGTAGCAAGCCTCCCAGTCGCAAATTGGGCGCTGACTCATCTAAGCGTCGGCTGAGCGTGCACGAGCACCACACTTCACATACTAACCAACATATTAACCTGTCTATTAAATTACCATCGAGATCCTGGCCTGCAGTGAAACAAATTATTAGAACTAGGCTACTAGCTGGCATATTTATGAGTCTGATATATGCTCGGCCGATTTGCTACTCCCCGATGCTATAATCAACTTCATAGTGCCAAGTTGTCGCCAACAGTTTTCGCAAGGAATCTCTCAATGGTAGCTCAACTATATTCATGTTCTATCGATGCTGAACCACTACATAGATATCGCCTCGGAGGCTACCATCCCATTCATTTGGGTGACCATTTGAAAGACGGAAGGTATAAAATTCTTCATAAATTGGGATTTAGAGGATACTCTACCGTTTGGCTTGCGAAGGATAAAAGGTGCGTTTTGAACTCATTATGATACTCGAGCTGACAAAAGATTAGTCTAAACCGGTATGTTGCGGTAAAAGTTTTGGTGCCCGAAGCTGGATCATCTCTTCGTGAGCTTCGTATGATGCAGCGCCTTGCTCATCATTCATCAACAAATCCAGGATCAAGCCGGATTGTGCAACTTCTCGATAATTTCGAACAAAAGGACCTAATGGCACTCATGCGTGTCTTGTCCTCGAGCTTCTTGGACCAAATGTTCCAACTGTGATCGAAAATATGTTCAAGGATGGAAGATTGCCAGGGCCTTTTGCCAAGAGGGTCTCTAAGGAGACGCTATCTGCAATATCATTTCTTCATCGATACCAAGTGGGACATGGAGGTACGTTTTAATCAGGTGCCGGAGGATATTACGTCCCATCCCCCTGCCCCGCTCGATTTGAACTATAATGTCTGACGCCGATCAGACCTACATACAGGCAACATTCCCTTCACAATGCCATCAATATCTTCTATCTCTGAAGAAAAACTCATTGCAGGCCTTAAAAAACCTACTGTAGGTACTATCACAAGATCAGATGGGAAATCCTTTGAGCCTGGAATTCCTCAGTACTTAGTTTGGCCTACTTCATTTCCTCTCCACAGATCCGACTTAGACGCTCCAATAAAAATTGTCGATTTCGGAGAATCTTTTCTGGCAAACGACAAACCATTGACTCTTCACACGCCTCTAGTATTACGGGCCCCAGAGTTACTTTTTGAGGATAGTTGGGATTATCGAGTCGATCTATGGACTATGGGCTGTACAGTAAGTAATAAAGTATACTACTCCGTTAACGACAAATTTACAGAATTTGCAGCTGTTCGGGCTTGTCACTGGGCAGCCTCCTTTTGACACAATGTTTCTCACAAAAGAGATACTTATTAAGCAGATGTGTGAGTCAATTGGCGATCTACCAAAATTTTGGCAGGATAAGTGGGCATCAAAAAGTAAAGAAGGTTTGTTAAAATATCTGCTGAAATGCTCATAATTCTAACAACTTTAAGATATTTTGGAAGGAGAAAATTGTGACTTCAAGCAATGACTGGAAGAAGTATATTTTGATAGTGAAAAGCACAGGGATTTTAACCGAGAAGAGATCATAGAGTTTGGTCAGCTGGTCCGACGGCTAATGCGTTTTGACCCCAGCACCCGTTCTACAGCTGTTGAAGCTCTTAAAAGATGACTGGTTTCGAGATTAAATTGCTCAGTAGTGCGATGATTAGCTGTTGTCAAGCCACCGTTCTAGGCAAAATTGGGTAGACTTGCTGTTTAAGAGACTTAGATTCGATATTGTCATCAAGGCGCCCAAAGATGGCCCTCTCTATGATTCCATGCCGTCCAGGTCACGTATGTACCATAAACTACGGACTTGTTGTTTTCAAAGATATCAGGTTGATGGCTTACTATAGCCAAAGCTCCTAGATGCCACGTAGAAATAACTTTATTTAAATGGAGCTAAAGCAAATTACAATCTTGTTTCAACTTTTGGCGCTCAGAACTATTGAATTAGGGACAAAAGAACTAAAACATACAACTAAACAATTCGCTCGAACGGTTATTATGGGATGTAGTAACCCTACAGTACTCAATTGATTTATTTCATATGACCTTCAAATCACCCAGGATCCCTTTTGTATGTAAATCCATTTCCTCAAATGATACATTCGTCATCAGCGCTGGCTGCGCATGCCGGCCCGCTGTAGTGTGGAAAGGAAATGTAGGGTTGCCATCAAGAGCATTGTTCCACGCATCACCGATAATCGGAGCCAATTTCGCAATTGTAAAATTACCATTAATCATGACGATCAAATTTCCAATGCTCTTATGCTTAGAAATTACTGGAATACCTGCATCACTCATGCTGCAACTACAAATATGGTCAGCTAATATTAGCAAGGTTAATATACTCTCTACACTTACAACTGTACCTGTCCATTCAATTCCAGATCACAAAGCTCATCTGGCATAATAATATCTAGGATTTTCTTGACTCCTCGTTTTGCTGCCAACAAGATTGCACTATTGATAAAGATTGTTGGATCTGACAAGAGCTGACGACTAGCCACGAACTTGTGCTCAATCCAGGTAAGCTTCTGTATCTTAGATCCTGTGGGCGGTACACTCTCAACTATGTAAACAATTAGCACAATCAATTGACCCTGCAGTTTATTTTCTTACATGTACCAATATCAGCAAAGATGCACTTCACAGTCTTCTCCAACTGAACGTCATTTAATTCCGGGCTAAAGGAGATTATTCCTACTGGTACAGGTATATCGGGACCTGGAAGTTGGATACCCCAGTCTGTAAAGCAATCTCTTGTCCAAGCTCCAAGAGCGGTAGTGCAATTGTCATCCAATTCCACAATATAAGAGAATTTCTCTTGTGAGCTTTCTTTCACTGTCGTAATAAGCGTAATATATCCGTCAACTATTTTCAGATGTGAAACCCTCTCGTTCCTTATCTCAACGCCGGCTTTGGTAGCTGCATCGCGCCTTGAATTCATAAATCCATTCCAAAATACAACGAAGTCTTCGGGACTATGCACATATGTGGCGTCTGTTCCAAAGAGTGTGTCAAGGTCTCCTGCGCTGTTGAAAACCTCCTTTACTTTCTTAGCAGTTGTCCTTTCGCACGGGGGCTTCTTGGATGCTAGTCGGGCTAAATCAATGTTTGTTTGAATCTCTAACTGGTGGGGTTTGTAAACAAGATAACGACCGCAATCGTTGACATATTCTTGGTGATTTTCCCACCATTTCTTTGCAGCCTTTTTCGCAAATTCCATATATATCCCACTTGCATAATCGGTGCGAACGATCCTAGATTCCCCAGAACTTCCTGAGCTAGGCCTGGCACAATCGAAGAGGATGACCTTCTTCGAGCGTTCAGCCGCTTTGATAGCTGCTTCCATTCCAAGCATTCCGGCGCCAATGACGAAAGTTGTCGAGGAAGCCATCATAAATGATTTTTTGTTTTTTTTGATTTAAGTGAGGGGTTGCGCGAAGATTTCAGTTAGAACCTCGGAGATAGATAAGTGGTGCTTGGGGAAGTGACGTGGACATAGTCTAGATGGGGTGCATGTGCATTATGCATAGTCTCCGAATCGTGCGATGCGTACTGGATAGAGCTAAGCATGTAGTGTTACCTGAAAAGGTTGGAGAAGGCTGCAGAAAGCAGCGATTAAACCCCCGAAATAGTAGCCAGCTAACCTTTCATTGTGGAATAGAGTTATGATCTATTTAATTTAAGTAGTACATATAGACTAAGGAATATTCATATATTCCTCCTGCGCTTTGACAAGCTGTCAGAGCAACGGTGCCGCCAAACATGTAAATGAAAAATATGGCGGTGATAGAGTTAAGTTGCGCCATACGGGTAGGAGGGAAGAGGCAAAATATATAGTTGACCTAAATACCAGGTATAGATAGACTAAGGAATGCTTGGATAAATTATTACTTATTGTAATTGAACTCGTAAGATTTCAATATATGTTACCCCCTGAAGTTCAATCTTCTGAATTTCACCTTCGCAAGCTTAATTATACATGTCTACCTCCTGCCACATCCGACACTTGGTAATAGCTGATCGCCTGGCATTCTATAGGTAGCCCATCCTGTTAAGCGCCGCTGCCCAGCTATTTTTGATGTTCGAGTTATTGCAAGTTATCAGAGATCTCGGGTAAGAATCGGTTTGCTGCCTCTACCACTTCACACGGTCTTTAGGTTTATACATGGTACTTAACGAGTGTCTGATATCGCACTACAGACGTTTCCTATCAGATTCAGGGAGAATCAAAATCGTAAATAAGAACTTACAAAACGGACGCGGCGTACTATCCCGTACTAATACCCTAGATAGTATACGTTGTGGTTCTGACTAATAGAATGGCCTCGATGGCGATAATCCTCTGGAACGTCTTTGTAAACCTTATTTTAGAATAGTTCGAAGACCTGCGTTTTTCCTTCGCTCAATTCGCTGTTATTTGAGTTCTCTAATCCTTGGCCGTCCATGATTCCATGTACATACGCCTCCCCAACTAAGAGGTAGTGATCATTTTCTGGACGAAGCACGAACGGTACCCCGATACCGAAAATGATGGAGACGATATCGCCAACTTGCAGCACATTAGGTCCCATCCCAATATATCCTTTCTCAGTTCTAAAGAATGAACAACAAAAGCTCATTGTTCTAGCGGCAACTAAATAGTTTCCGTGGTCGGAATCTACTGGATAAGAAAAGTCATCAGGAATGAATGAGGATGGGCCTCCACAGGCGAATTCGACGTACTTTTCAAAAGCAGCGCCGTGCGTCTTCTCGTCTGCGCGCCTCCAACCGTTATCGAGACCACAGGTAAACACCATGGAGTAGAGTTGACGAGATGATTTTTGTTTGGAATCATGGGCTGCCGAGAGCTTGTCTTGCCATAAAGCTAATTGGTTATGCTTTGGAGACGGTGAAATTACCGGAAACAGCTTTTCTATATCTATCTCATCTGCTTCCACGATGGAACCGAATCTCACTCCCAGGAGCTTGATAGTATGACCCTCTTTGCTAGAGATGCTCCGCCCCATGGTACCATTGTGCGCGTTCCACCCCAAGTACTTCCTGTTGATCACATTCGCCTGTTTCTTGGTATTCCAGCGTGGAATCCAAGATGGAGTTTCAATCCTTTGACGATGTTGAACGTGTGACAAAATATCAAGACTACAAGAGTTTTTAATAACCGCTTCCGTAAAATTCCTGTACACATCCACTGTTGATTGAGTGTAGTCGGCGCTCATGGGGTGGCACTGTTGGGCGAATGCAGGGAGTCCTAGGAGTGCATATATCTTATCGCGGGGGTCCGTTGTTTGAAAATTTCTTGCGTGTGCCAATGCATCCAGTATATCACATTCTGTTCTAAACTCCGGCCAGCGCATAGCCATAGCATTCCAGGTATTAGTCTGGCCAAGTTTCAGAAGAGAAAATATGGAGTGGTGACGGTACAGCAATTCAGCAGTAAGAGCTACAAATTGCCAATCAACTTTATATCCTCCACAGATAGCTGAGACATTGGGTCCTGCATTAAATTCTTGGATAACCCATAGCCGTACAAACCGGGGATGGGAGAAAAACCACCGCAGTGAGTACCCAACTCGTTCGTTGATAGTTGCGCATGCCGTAAATGCCTTTTCCGAATCAAAAACGATGTGACATAGCTCATTGACATTTTTCAAAGACTCTGGGGAGATTTCTGCATCCTGACATATAACCCTTGACACTCTTTCCACGTATGAGATCGCTTCCTCTGCGTAATTGTTCTCATCTTCACCAAGCCACACGAGAACTTGATTTGCATGCTCGTAGATCTTCTTCATATTGTCCACCTGATGTCGGCGTTCTTCGAGATTTGACTGATCTATACTAATTAGAAGTAGTCAGCCACGAACTTGATTAAGGAGCTCTATTGACATTACCAAACAGCGTCCGCCCACAAAATTCTCAACTTGTCCGTATATCGAAGATAGAAGAGTGCTTGCCATAGATTGTGCGATATTTTTTGAACCCGGCCATCGCACCTCGTTTGGATGGAACAGTTTGGCTCTCCCCAAACGTACGAAATAGCTTCATACGGAGTAGGATTCCTCCAATCCGCAAGATAGAGGTTATATGCAATTGGGTCTCCCTCTTCGCCCGGGAGGAGCTCCAGGACCCGAAATGAGGATTAATTTGGCAATGCGCTATACGAATATGCAATGGAATGAGACATAGTCATTAACCACGAATTTAAAGAGGCAAAGCGTGCGTTATATGGGACAAGGGAGCCTGCTCTGCTTGTTTCCCAACATGTCGTCGGTTCTTAGCCTCGCGAGGCTGAAGTTTACGTTCGCTAGGCAGGCGAGGCCCAATGGCTTAGTCTCATTGAACTTATTTCCCAGGCCTCAATTAGGTATCTGGGCTTTCAAAACCGAATTGAAGAGATAGTCTAACTGATCTAGAGAGTGGAAATTTCCAAATTTGTTTACTTTTAACTGTCGTAGCTGGCTAGCTTATAGATTTTACAAATTGAGAACAGGGTAACTAGAGTCAATACGGAAGGATTCAGCAGAGGATACCTGATTCTCCTTCCTCAAGCTCTTTTATGTAACGGCTAGTATTTAAATGTGGCTAGGGAGATGAACAAATATCTGGATAAGGCAGTAGAACAATTTAAAACCCTCAACATCAAGATTTTGATGTTACCATTGTTCTTTTATTTACAGCAAGATGTCGTGTTTGCCTTAAAATTATGTCACAGCTAGTTTTCTCGCACCTGGTAGTTATTTTCTCAGAATCTCATGTTATAGGCTTGGAGCTAGGGAAGATTAAATGCATACGCAATGTTTAGCTACCGGGGTTCTTACTTGTCTGTACAACTTTTACCTAATAGTGTGTTTGGGGAAGTGAAAAGTAGAACAAACGAACAGAGTGCTTTCCCGCATTACTGCATACGCATGTGCATAGAGAAGATGGCCACATGTCAGTAAAAACCCGGCGAAGCTACCCGTCTAAACAAATCCCGTTTCAGGGCGCGTAGAGGCCGGCCCATTCTCTTCCTTCGTGATTTTTTGGTGGAAGGGCGCCGAGGATGGAATTTCGTGGCGGGGCAGGTAAGGGTGTGGGATATTAAAACATGAATGGTAGGGGTTGACGGGTTTGGAAGAGGAGTGGAGTTAGGATCTGTTTGAGGGGAGTAGACGCACGTGATATGCCGTGAAGAAATAATGGTCATGTGACTTCAACATCCCTGTTTGGGTAAGAGTTGAGAGTTGTTCCTTTTTTGACAACCTACTGAGGCATGCAAGGCAAAGCAGGAGAAAAGGGGTTTTCAATAGTTTTTCAATATTCTGCAAGTGAAAAGGAGATCTCACCTCAAACGCCTAAGGTATGGTAAGAAAGGAATGCACTAGCCACAGACGTCTCTTTGGTTTCCTGGGTCAGCTCAAAGCTGAGCTCGAAGCTGAATCTCAAGCTCCCGCCAACTCCTGTGGGCCTGGCTTCCCACGAGGAGGGGATAACATACGCCGCGGCAATGCAGGGTAACAACGCAGACAACATCCCCGTTATCCAAGATGCCATTCGCCAACATGCACAAGTGACGCCAGCTCACGCCTGACGGGGTACAATACACGCAGGTGGCACACGCTGTACGCGCCGGCGATCGCCGTTCTAAGACCCAAGAGCGAGAGACAGATAGGACGGTCTGCGAGGATGTAATTTCCTTTGGGTTCACCGGTATGAGCCCGAGGTCTGCGGAGAACCTTACTGGGCTGCCGTTCCTGAGGCGGGTTTGCGGCGTGCGCGCCGGCGCGTCAAAGAAGCCTCCGAGTTTGGGTTTTGGGCCTGGTTTTACTGGGATGGAGAGTTAGAGGGGGTGGTTATGGGAAAGGTCTGGGAGAGAAAATGGGGAATGGAGATCTGTGAACGGCGGCTTCGCGTCTGAATGGTTTTATTTGATGGATCTGGCTGTCAATGAGCGAATTGAAGAGAAGTGTTGGGAAGGGATGGTGCGGGATTGGTGCGGATTGGGTGGGTTAAGCGCCTGTTTGCCGCTGGTGGATGCAAGTGTTGGTGGTGGTTGGTTGGAAGAGTGCAAGTGCACGTTGATGTGGTGAAGGCTTGGTGACTGATCATACAGTAGTCTGGGTGTGATCGTGTGGATTTGTTGATGCTCGCCGCAAAGATGCGTTGATGTTCTGTTTTGTTGTGATGCTATACAGTATGGCTGTCGCTCTCTGGGTTGGTGGCGTTGGCTATCGATCCCATCGCATTGGCTGTGTGTGTTTTGGGCGTTTTGTGTCTTATGCTTTGTGTCTGATTTCACTCTTTCAGGGTGCCTGGGTCGAGATCGGCGCTGTCAGTGTTGAATCCCTTAATAACGACAGGCGGATCTACTGCCAAGTTGGCCCTGACGTAGGGGGTGGGAGGCGCACGGGATCTCGAAAAGCCTGGAATGAGGATTGCGGAGACTATTGGGGTGGCAGAACTGGGTCAGACCTGACACTGAGACATGAGGCTGGAAAGACTGGCTTCAAAAGGCTAGGCCTAGATCAGAAGGCTGAAAGCTTGGACATTGGCTGTGCGCCCCTAGTGGATATTGGCCCAAAAAGCCCAACATATTTCGATAAAAGAAGGTAGTGCAACGCGGACTGCGTGATGGGAGACCGGGGAACGAGGCGGCGGTGAGTGATGAATGTGATGAAAGTGCCAAAAGTCAAAGTGCCAAATCCTTAGGGTCCTTGAAGCGAAAGGAGGGTGGAGGAACGACTCATGACGGATGTTTGGTATGTGATGAGGAGGCTTGGTGCAGTGGCAGACTAGGGGCCGGGGGGGCGGCGGCGGCGGCGTCACCGTATGGGAGTATCATTCCCAATATTACGAAGTGATTTTGCATGTACTGGCTGTACTGTACGGAGGAGGTTGGAAGACTTCATCTGGGAAGATTGACACCGGGATGAGATAGGATAATCGAGGTCCGACATCTGAAATGACAGGTTTCGCCGTGCGCAGCGAGCAGGAGTGGGAGTCTGATCTAATCTGATCTAATCGGATATCCAAGGCTTTGCTTCTAATTAGCTCCAGGACCTACTCAGTCCCCACCCTCTACGCTACTTGCATGCACTTGCATTTGCATCATTCCCTCGGTCGGGATGCATAATGCGATTGATGCGACGATGCACCGAATGAATCCAGGGAAACCTCATCTCACCGGGTCCAGTGTCTTACTATAGACTGTGCAGTACACCACAGGGAAGAAACTCGCCTAATTATTACGATGGAACTACGAGGTACAGTATTGATTGAGTTGTCTGATCTTTGGGGCTTGTCAGCCTCGGGGTTGGGTCTTTTTGGTGTTTGGAGGAAACGGAGCATAGTGTCTCCTCTTTTTCAGGCTGAAGGGGCTGCATCCCGATGAAACACCACGAGGATGAGGCCAGCAAGGGGTTTATATCGAAACAACGTCATCAAGTTGATGCTTGGTTCGAGATGGAGTTAATGATTGAGGGGCTTTGGAAAAGGTGTGAGTCAGGATTGGCCATGTGGTGTTGGGATCTAGATGACGGAGAAAGGGGCAGTAGAGAGAATCGCATGTAAAAGGTTGGGTATTTCCTCAATTGATACATAGCTGAGCCTTTCCACGTACAGACGCGGAATGGAGCTGTGTGATCCACAGCTTCTTGAGGAGTGGGCAAGAAGTCGGACATCGGGGTCTGCGCATGGGCTTCGTCTTCCTCTTCCTTGGGTTGGGTGATGTTGGTGGTGGTGTCATGGTTGGTGCCCGATTTGTTTCGTTCGTCAATGCCGGACGACCTGCCAAATACCGCGGTCTGGCCAGCGACAACACAGGCAGTGCAGTCAGGTTACATAAAACATATATTGAATATCGATATTAAATACGGTAATAATAGCATTCTCGCTGCCGGCTCTTGCCCCTATTCTCTCAGCTATGCTGGGAAGCTTCCTCTCCTATCTGAAGAGTCAAGTCCCGATAATCATTTCATCATCTTAATGAAATCCGAACCCAAGTTGGAAAGAGGCAAAAAGCTGTCTGGAGATTTAGAGATTTAGAGCACATCTCGTGGCGAGGTTCACAAATCAGGTCAGTAGAATAATCAATAGCGGGATGACAGATACAGTATATTTCTTTGTCTTCTGTTTCGTTCTTCCTCTGCCTCCACATGCTGCTGAGTCAAGTCCCCGATCACCAAAGATTTTCCTCACTTGACTTTTGCCTCCGCAGGCCAATAGATATTCCAATTGCCTCCGGAGAGTACCCGTTCGCCGCCTCCTCCATCCTTTTTTCCTCCCCGAACGAACCAGCTCGCTTCGCCACCCACCCACCACCACGGCCCCCTCCCCTCTCAACAAACCATTCGAGGGCAAAGAGAAAAACCCACAAAGCACATTATTCGTCACGTCCTGCATCTGGCTGGGTGCATAGCTCTTTCGGTCTGTTTTTCTGCATTGTCCTTTGTTTCCTGCCCTGCACGACGAGCGGGGAGCGGGGGAGCCCGAAGCCCTATGCTATTATAAGTAAGTGAGCTGCGAGTTGCAGTATGCAGTGTACAGTACAGTACTGTATGTCCTGTCTGGTGCGAGTACGAGTAGACAGGAGCGAGATGGAGCTACTGTACTGCGACGGAGGAGCGTGCCGGCGCCGGCTTATAATAATGTGTGATTACAAATGTCAGATATGTACGAATAACGTACGGCTGATTGCGCAGCACGGGGCGGTATTTATCGGGGTTAAAACTATCGTACGTACCGTACAGTATTTACTGGATCTTTTACGGGTTGGATTATCGAGGTTTTGCGCTGGTGCCCTCCGCCACTCCGACCCCCAATCGTCCGAAAAGAGAGAGGATGCCCGTTCGTGAGAGATGAAGATGGGGACGGTGGTGAGGCGTGAACTGGAGATCGAGTGGCATATGGAATGGGCGGGTGTGATGAACGCTTTTGCAAATGCAATGCACGGATTTGATATGCTGGTGATGAGGGGGGGCAGAGGGTTTAGTTACGGGTATGGTATGTAGTTCGTGTGTTTCGATCGATAGACGAACAATGGGGTGGGGGGAGCTCGGGGTGCTCTATATTATGTAGGATTATTACAATACAGCATAGTGCAGTTCAGGGCTTAATGCTTGTCTTAAGGCTGTTCATCCTCTGTAGGATGGCTGATGGAGGATAGGGCTTAATGCTTACGGTTCTTCATTCTTGACGGAATTCCACTATCTATCTACAGCACGGTATTCTGCACGGGAGAACAGAGCACCGTATATCGAGAGTCCCACCGTCCCAGTGGTGAGGCTAGCGTATCCACACTCAAATCAATAATCCACTCTCTGTCTCTCGGTCTCAAGTCTCCAAACCCACTCGCTCTTCTCTGTATGGTCTACTCGCCCTCGAAAGAACCGAGAACCGAGCGAGACAGTGCACCTCTGCACCTCTGCGGTCTGCACTGCGTTCTGCGGTCTGCGGTCTGCGGTCTGCACGGCACTACCATACTACTGCACTTTCACCGGGTGACCGTTCACGGGTACCAGAAAATGAGACACCCCCCAAAGACAGAAAGAGAGGAGCGACAAGACACAAGGGACGGAAAGGAAAACACAGACCTTCTCGAAGTGGGATCCCGGGCTCGACCTCGGCCAGTCGAACCCGGAAACCAAGATATGCTCTGCCAAAACCCGATCGATCGGTTGGTGTTTTTTTGTTGGAGGGCGACTGCTGCGCCAAGGGGGGGGGGAGAGGGGAAGGGCCCTAGAAAAATACCATTGGTCTTAAAAAAAAAAATATAATAATAATAATAAATATCATGGGTTACGAGATACGGTATAAAAAACGACATGTTCAATCGGGATGGAAAAAAAAAAGGTGAAGAAAAAACTCCTCCCAACCACCGCTTTCCAAACCCCCCTATTCCCTCTCCACCCCTAATCCTTACCCATGGGGAGAGACAGAACCGGTTTTATTTATTTTCTTTCCCAAAAGGATGAGAAAATGAAAATAAAAATATGATAAAAAAGGTCTCATTCTATCGTTGGCCCCCCTCGTGTTTTTTTCCCCACTCGAAATGATTTCCCCCTTCCCCATAAATAAAAAAAAAAAAAACCTCGTTAAACCCCGTTAACCGCCTCAGCCCCTTTTAAAAGGCGATGTTATTACTATCAACTCCCTCTCTTATTTTCTATCGATTCATAAAAATCTCCACGGGCTGGGAGAAACAGGGTATTTCCATGTCTAAATTTTTTGTATCTCCTCTTTCGCCTTGAGTTTTACCACAGTGGTAATATTTATTTTCCTTTTCTAAAAGAGGCTGGAGTTTTCTTTAAAAATTTTAAACGGGCCTGCTGATTTTCATATAATTTTTTTGGGGGCTGGGTATTATATAATTTTTTTTTTAATAAGAAAAAAATAAAAATATTTTGGCCAATAGGTCTGCGGGATCATGACGGTATGCATTATTATTATTGCATTATTTCTTCGCCGCCAGGCGGCCTGCTCGTGTAATTTCGGAAACGGGGTCGGAGTTAAAGCAGAGCTGGATTTGATGAAGGGAGGATTTTGCTTTTCATCAGGAGTGCAATGGCAAAGGGAGAGAGGGAGGAATGCGAGAAGGAGAGGGAGAGGGAGAGGGAGAGAGGTTGCTGTGAGACGGGAGGAATACTCTGTACCGCGTCGAAATAACGGTACAGATATACAGTACTGTATGTAGTATGGCAACCGTGCTATGTAACCGTCACAGCAGTGGAGGGTAACTCGTAACTCGTAACTCGTAAGTCCTCGTAACCGTACGGTAGTAGGGAGAGAAAGTAAAACAGAGTTATCCGAACAGTCAGCTCGCGTGACTACCGTACGACGGTCGCAGTGGCAGTGGTATTGGGCCGTACCGTAACTCGTCAGAGGCACTGCTGTAAAAGGTCGACATACTGTAAAAATGATGGTAAAAGTCGTAAAACTGGTGGTAACGTCGTCAACTCCGAACTTGATCCATGCCGCTCGGGGGAGCCAGGTCTCGAGGGAGAGGAAACCCCGTCTCATTCTATTTTCCTCCGTCTCCCGAGACAGACATAGTCGACCATGAAATCCCCTTGGCATGGCGATGTGTTTCTTGTCCATTCCATTATTATCAATCCACTCTTCTCGCGGCATCGTGGCGGGCGTGTGGGCGTGGGCGTTGGGTGTACTGTATTGTATTATTAAGGCCCAGCCCTGGGTGGTGGATTCGGCGTGGTCGGTTAGTGTTAGTGGTTGTGGTCCTCTGTAGCGCAGGGACGGCAACGGCAAAGTGCGACTGGGAGTGCGACTTGGGCCCTGGGAGACACACTACACGCTTAAACGTTAATTCCAGCTGCAACATCTCGAGGTCAATTCCCGGCGCCGACTCGATTCGACTCGACTCGACTCACTCCTTCCCTTCTCTCTCCTCACCTCACTCACTCACAATCTCTCTCTCACACTCTCCTCCTCTCCTCCTCTCCTCCTCCCAACCACCATCCTCCCAACCACAACCGCTCCTCCTCCTCCTCCTCTCATCGCTTGCATCCATCTTCTTCATCGCATCGTTCGTACCGTTGCATTCTCCACCACCCGTCGGCTCCCTTCCTTTCATCCTTCCGTCGCTCCATCGCGCACTGCAGTGCAGGCTTTCGCTGTGATCCCAACCCGCTGAAAAGCCTCGCGACATCCGATCACCGCTACCCACTCCCATCACCCCCCGAGGCCAGCCGGCATCAAGACGCTCTATTTCCCATCGATATCTGCAGTTCAAACGTGCAGCCATCCTCACGCACCGCATCATCGGTCGGTCAATCCACTGCTGTTGCTGCGTGCATCCGTCGCCGGGAAAATATATTCACCGTGGGAGACGGGGCGGCTGAAACAACCCCATTGACGATAACCTCACCCTCTGTCCTCCACCGCGATCGTGCGGATTGAGTCCATCATGAGAGAAGTCAATTTCAGCATCCCCAATGTCAACAAGGCCTCGGTCGGCATCACCACTGCCCTCTACGACCGACGCGCCCTCGATTGTACCTCGACCTTGCCGCTCATCAATTCCCTCAATCACCTCGCCTATCTCACCACCTCCTCCGCGCGGATACGGGATATCTTGACCGTGGATGGCGGCGTCGAGCGACTGGTCTGCCTCCTGAAAGCTGGCCGGAGCAAAGATATGATGGATATGTGGAAATGGAATTTGGCTTTCCAGTGCGTGGTCAACATCGGCGTCCGGGGCTCGGAGAATGTGCGGACCAGAGTGGTCGAGGCAGATATGGTCCCCGTCATCGCCACCATCCTCGATAATTACATCCAAGTTGTGGATCGGTGTCGAGAGAAGGCAGAGGAGGCCAAGAAGGCACAGGAACAACGGCTGCATCACAATTCACGATCGGGTGAGAGCAGAAACTCCCACAAGAGCTCATCATTTGGGAATCGTGCTTCTCGATTCGAATCGGAATTCCGAGCCTCTCGACGACAACCCCCTCCCCCATCCATCGATATTCCCGCCACCTTTGCTCAGTCTCCATTGACGAATGGGTCGGATGCGATGGACACGACCCCTACCGGCCCTCAGTTCGCTCTCACATCTCCCCCCGAACGAACCACCTTCTCTGTACATCGACACCACCACCATCATCATCATCACCATCACCGAACCCAAGATGCCCGACAGCACTTCCTCCCCCCTTCTCGACACAATATCCAACCTCTCGCCACCGCGGTGCCCTCAATGGATACGGCAGATGGATTTAATATTCGACCGGTTCGTGAAGTTGATCGTCTGCCATCAATGGTGCCTGGTTTCCACAGCGGGTTGACTTCTCAGCCTGAATCTCCTACTACTCCTCTACCACCTAATCAAATGCGTTCACCAACCGTTCGTCCCACCTCAATATCCACCCCCATCCGATCCCGCAGAAGACCATCCATTAGACACCAAACCTCCCTTGTAGGCGAACCGGAAGATCCCAATGCCGATAGCATGGCATCTGACGAATCTGGTGATCCCGATATCTCGGGAGTGAGTGCCGAAGATATTCAATCCCCTGTCAATATTCAAGATATTACCATGGAGGAAGGGGACAGCATGCTCACGGCCGTCGAGACGCCTCTGGGATTGACCACACCTACCGTCTCAGAGGCACAAGATGCCGGAACATTCAACATCACTCACAGATCTGCCATCGATGGCAGCATCATAACCGACGCCACAACTCCTACAGGGCCCACGATGGGTCTTTCACCTGCTCAACCCGCGAATAATACTCCACCCACCATGCCCACCGCCACAATCCCTCGATATCTTCTCGACCGCCCGACACCTACAAACGGCCAAGTTCTTGCGGCAATGCCTCGAGATGAGGACGTTCTCATGTCTCTCCAACTCCTGGCCTACGTCTCAAAATATTGCAATCTACGATCATATTTCCAGCGCTCTCATCTCGTACCGAAGCTTAAGATTGGCTCGGAACTACACCTTCTAGACGCCGATGAAGGCAATGCATTCTCACCCTCATCTTCATGCTCCTCATCTTCCTCGATAGATACGTGCGAACCCGAAGAGGAATACCTCCTTCCTGACGATTTCAATATCTTCCCTCTCGTCGAGAAATTTACGGTTCGACATCACAGTCAAGATATGCAATATTGGGCAGGAGTCGTAATGAGGAATCTCTGCCGCAAGGATGACAGTCGGGGCGGCATCAGACAATGTGCTTATTATCAGTGTGGAAAGTGGGAGGAGTTTACAAGGCAATTTGCCAAATGCCGAAGATGCAGGAGGACCAAATACTGCAGTAAGGAATGTCAAAAGAGCGCCTGGGTCTTCCATAGGCATTGGTGTGTGGCTGCTACGCAATAACCTTAAATAAGAACAATCCCGGAGATGATAAATGCCTGGCTTGACGTCAGGCGGAGCAGCCCATAAAACGACTTTCCTAATACTATAATGTCAATGTCAACATCAAACGAACGTCACATCAGCGAAGCATGCATCCATCACACGAAGGAATGAAAGCGAATCACTTGGAATCGGATTACGTTTTCTTCCACTTCCTACATCATTGATCGATCGACACGAAATGAAAATTAAAGCTGCATATCGGGGGCGTTTATTCATCAGTCTGTCATATCATTTCGGATACCTTTGCTGCAAATATTCCTTTTTCTTGTGTCTGTTTTATTTCCTTTTTTGAGATGAAAAGAGAATCGAGTGGAAGCGATTCCTACCCCTTCCTAAGGCAGCCGGTCAATCAGCCGAACATAAGCAAGGCGTTGTTGTTATTATAGCGTGCGCATTTAAGTTCGGCTGCGACGACTTTGGGCTGTCGGCACGGAATGGAATTTTTCCCGCTATCGATCATGGATTTTGCAAGAGTATGCGTTGCATCTTGGATCTTTTCGAAGGGGCATAAGGTTTTCTTAACTTAACGCTTGTCTTTTCGCTTTATCGGTTGCAGATGATAGGCAAACACTCCACATTTCCCTAGGTGTGATTTGATGGATGGCTCTGTTTGAAGCGGGGTTGGATATCTCTGGTTGGGAAGAACGACTTAGTGAGAACATCCGTTGGAGGATTTCTTGTTTTGGATTGATGAGAAGAGAGAGGAAGAGGGAGAAACATCGGGAGGAAGAAGTGAACAGGGAAATTTTTCTTTGTATGTATGTGTGGATTATCAATACGGTGAAAGCAGGAAGGGAAGGAAATAAGGCTCATGGAGATGAAACGAAGTCTGAGGTGTGGGTGTGGTGGAGATGAAAGATGGATTGTGGATGTGTGTAGAAAGCAGAGGGAGTGGAGAGAATGCCATCCTGCTGAATCGCATCAATGAATAAATTCAAAATTCAATGACAAAGAATTAATACGTAGAATTTTCCCTTGCTGTCCCTTTTTTCTTTCTCTTTTTCTTTTTTTCTACCAAGACCTTCATTCCAAACTCAACCTCTCCTTCTATCTCATAGTCATCTACGACAATAAACATCTCAACTTGAGTCTGACGTTGGTCTCTTGAATAAAAGCGCAAGGACACTTTTTCTGTGGCACCTGGAAGAATCTGGATTTCTAGCTTTTCAAGGGCGGATTGTTCTATAAAGTTTTCGCCCTCCTTGTCATTGTAAGAGCACAAAAGACTTTCTTCAGAGGAGTTATCACTGCTCAAAAATTTTAGTACGTTGGGTCGAGCATTCTATACCAATAAGTTAGATTTATAATACAAGGTAGCATGTAATGGGGTTTTTATACCTGGATCGAGGAGGGTAGCTCAAATTGGTACGAGAAATCGATATTAGACGTCCTTTTCAATTCAGTCGGAGACTCGGGCCCTACCTCTTCTCCAGATGCGTTTTGTGCTGCTGTCGTAAGCCTTTGCCCAGCTTCTACGGTGTCACGTGGTATTTCTCTCAAAATCTTTCGAGCTTCGACTACCCACGTCCATGGGCTAAGGGTTGGAAAGTCCCTATTTCCCTCCTTTCCTTGTAGAAAGGCTCTCATAGTTGGCAATTTCGGATGCTGGGGCAGGATTTGACTCTCAGCTGCCTTAAATATTGGATGCTTTTCGTCAGTTTTCCAGCCCATTATTTGTGTATCTTGAAATTTATAGTTGTTGAGGCTGGACTGCAAGGAGGCGTGATTTGGACCTTCTGAACCCCTGCTGACTTTGAATCTTTCGATAGCTTCCATGATAATCCGTTCACCCTTCCGCCGCCACAAGAACTTAGTTGGCCCATAGAATCGATGTAATAGCATATCTGTCACCACTGACTTGGTGAACAGTCCGGTGACGAAGTCTTCCTTACTCAATTTTCCCATCAAACTGTCATGAAACCTGCGCACTACCTGCAGTGGCTCTGCTCCATTGTGAAAACAGTCTTTTCCTCGGAAAGCAGGGAGTTTTGCGATTTCATCTGCGCGAGCCTGACGATAATCTACTAGTCCCTGATATCCGAATGCAATCCAACAAGCGGCTTCGCTGAATACACAACCAAGAGACCATATGTCGGAGCTCAGAGTGTTTTTCAGGCCATTCTCCGTAGCTTCATCATCTGATCTATAGCTTTCGGGAGCACCTAAAACCTTTGTCAGTTTTACTGGATTTAAAAAAAAATGAAGACAGGATATTTGAGACCATAAGTGCGGGTTTCACTGGCATATATATTACTCAAGTCCCCTTTTAAAAATGGTCCCAGACTCGGATTAACGAGCTTGAATTGCCACGCGTATGGCATCTCACTAGCATTGCTTGATATAAGGATACTGGTCGGCTTTATTTCGAGGTGTGATCTGCTCTTCTACTCAGTAATGTTTTTTGGAGAGGAAAACCCTGGGGGTAGGATGGAACGATGGGCCTATGACTTACTCTTGTCTTTGAATATACTGGAGAGCATGATTGATCTGGAAGAGCTCATCCCAAAAGTATATAATATCTTCTCCGGATGTAGGCGGCATTACGTTCTTAAAAAGGTTCTCCAGATTCCCTTGATCCATCCATTCAAAAATCTCATTGATGGTTTTTCCTCTCGTAAAGCTGCATAAAGACTCTACGATATTTGGGTGCCATTCTGAATCATGAATCCTATTTCGATAACTCTCTCTTGCATCTGGTGCGAAGCAAGTTTTGAGAACGAAGGTGTCTATATCTTTGCCCAAAATCTAGCGGATGTCAGCTTCTGAGATTGCTTAATTGGCAGAGCAGGATGTAGAACAGGAGAATTTACGGCTTCACGATTTGTGGAACGCAACTCGTTATACAAATGATGGATCTTGATGCGCCAAAGAGCCGTCCCGTTGCCTTCAGATATCTTATGCTTCTGTACAATTGGCAAGATATGACTATTATTCAAAGGCTTAGCAGTTGCGTGTATGTAACGCTGTAATACTGGCACACAAAATGACCATTGTTGTTGAAGAAAGAGTTTAACAAATTTTGGACTCGTCACACGCTCCAAAGGACCACAGAGAAGGTAGTCGTTGAACGGTAAGTGAGAATCAGACAAACCGATGCGAACAAAATACTCGATATATGCAGCCTTTCCAATAACCAGTAATATGGAAAACACCGAAGTATATTTTGCAAGTATATCGGCTAGTAAGGGGCGGGGGAAATGTTGCCCGAACAGTAACACCAAAATCTCCTTTAGGTTGTGGAAGTTATCATCTGCGAGGTAGGTCTGAACTAATTTTGGGTGGATGAATGGCCGTTTACTAGATTCGGGATCATCTGGACTAGAAGCTTCGTATAGGTATGACTGCTTGAGCCAGGCCAGGAATTTCTGGATAGAGTCACCGTAATCATTCGATTCATCGCCAGTAGAACCGGAGATTGGTTGAAGAAAACTAGGATCATCCAGACTATTGTTTCCATCATTTTGAACATGTAATGATGCTTTTGGCTGTTTCGCATTGCTCTGGCCTTGATCATTAAGTTCCGGATAGGAGCGATTGTTGAATGAAAGGCCCTCAAGCAGAGGCTCTTTTGTATCCCCCAAACAGACCATACAGTAAAAGCGTGCTTCTATGTCATCGATTATCTGATGTGCAGGGACAAGATAGGCGTGATATCCTCCAGGTCGACCAGCCACTATATGCCCATAGAGATCGCCAGTCTCAGCATCTACCACCCAGGCTCCAGAATCCCCAATTCCTGGAATTGGTAAATAAGTCAGTGACATTCAGGGAAACGTACTTTTGGGTGGTTATAACATACTTGTCTTTCTTTCTAGACGTACAACCCATAACTCTTGAAATCCAGGCCACCCTGGAAATTTAATGATATATGGACAAGCAGAAATTCGTCCCTTTGTTGGTCCTGTGGTAGCAGTTCCAGCCCAGATCTCTCCACCTATATTGTTGACCACAATTTTTGTTGGAATCAAAGTTTTAGTCACTGCAGGTCTTCGACCTCCAGGTAGCCGAATTGCATTTTGCATATGGCTGTTTTTGTCTGGAATTGTAAAGAGCAAATAATCCAATTCTGATAAGCAGGGTGTAGCATCTCTCGACTCCTCAACTTTCCTTCCCTCTTGGCCTGCTTCTGAAGCTGGAACAAATGTTACGGAATTTTGCGAGTCGTTCGATATTCCACTACTCGATGTCCTCGAAAGATTGGTGTACATGTCGCCTTGCGTTGAGACACTCCCTATCAAATATGTTATTGCCATGTCGATTTTGTGGAATACTTATATACCTCTGCTTGTAAGGCTTTCTTCTTCGGCGTCGATTTGGCTCTCTGTATCGCTATCAAAAGCAAGCTCTATATCTTGAGAATTGGAAGAGAAGTCGTCTTCAGCTTGAGATTCGAGCCAGCCGAGATGTTGCGCCGTCATGCCATATCTTCTCAATTTACCCTGCATAGAGATGTATACAATACCACCCAGGCTTGCAAAAGAATCTCCAGATATAACCACAGAACCGCAAGCGTCCGAAGGACTACCCAAAATCTCAATATGCCCCTTAAAATGCGGCCTCAGTCGGTCGTCTGCCGCCATCTCGACCAAGTTAATTGAAATTGAATTTGGTGCCGTCAGTATTGCAGGGAGTTCGGATAGCGTCTCAATACGGAATGCAGGGTATTTGCAGAGAATATTCTCTTTTTTGATGAGGGCTTTTATCGTTATTCGTTGCCTTCTGCTCAAGCAGGAGATGATGATTATAGGAACTGCAAAACATGGCTTAGTTCCGATCATGAAAAATCCGAGACCCACTGCACGCGGTTTTGCCTCGCCTCGCTCGATGTCCTCCTTGTTCAATTCTAATAACTGTAGAATTTTGGGGTGAATCTCTAAATATGCCTCGCAAGCTGGCCCTATCGCATCGTACACTTTGAGGCCTTTGATGCGGGTATCGCTTTCGGCTCCAACCGAGTCAGTTGGGCGATGCCATAGGGGCTGATCTTGTCGGAAAAGACTCATAATGTTAGACCCTTCACGTTCCTCATCTTATCGAAATCCTACTAAAAGATTTGAAATAAAATACTCAATGGACACTTAGAATATGGAATGATCAAGTCATAAGAGTCCGCACAGGTACCCCAGGCTACAGAATTACCAACCAATTTGAGCAACGTTGTGAGGCTCTACATGGTCAAAATCTGGTTAGATAGCTCATGGTGGTGGCTATGCAAGAGAGCAATGTATGAATCCATGCAGTTAAAGCACCATACGTGAACGTCGAGGGGCTTGTAATTCGTGGGGAACGATCAAAGCGCTAGGCTTTGTGGCCAGGCGGATTCAGCTGACCGGGGTTCTTTGTCAATTTTACAGCCTTGCATTGTGATGCCTCAATAATTCACATTATATAACTAAATGGCATTTCCATACCAATATGTAGTAGCAGTAGCTTCTTAACATGGCAAAAAGACCTTCCCGGCATCTGGTGTTGCCTTTGACTGATAAAAACTTTTCCTCGAATCAGCAACAACATATCGTCGAGGCGTTGTACCAAGTTGATGTGGCTAAGGATCAATATCTGATTAACGGAATAGACACATATTTTCGAGACTGGTATAATCAACAGTGCCGGGAATGTGCCAAAGAAGTCTCTGCACTATCGCACCAGGATCTTTTAGAGATTACAGCTTACCTCCAAGAAAACGATGCCACTTGTCTTTCTGTTTTGGAGAAGCTCCGTCAGAAAGTGCCAGCAGGACCACAAACAAGCGAGATAAGACTTGAGGCAGCCATTATACTTGCTACAAGAGTGTTATGCACGATATCTATTGGAAAAATCAGTAACTCATTTCCTCCTGGGAAAGTAATTTCCTGGCCTGCGTCTCGTGATGTCCCAATTAAGCAGCACATACTTGCCGAATTTGAACCGGACTCGTTATCAGATGAGGCAGTAAAGTTGCCTAGAATATTCAATGCCCGTAATCTGGCAAAGATCGGTGGAATTGATGTTTGTTGGTCAAGTAATCTAGCGGATCATCTGTTGATGAAAGACGATGAAACCAAAGTCATGATATTTCACCATGCTTCTATCTTGAAGATTCAAGCAGAGGCTCAAAAGTCAGATATTGGCCCTTCAATCTATCACGCATTACTGACGTGTAGACCAGTACTCTATTAAGCCAAGAATTGATCAAAGAAACTCTTAAAACTTTAAAACTTCTGTTACCGTCAAATGACGAGGCCGTGCAGAAATGGTTCAAGAAACACCAGAAAGTACACCATTTAGATGGTTACGCCGGAAAATGTGGCCACATTCCTGCTCGAGGGCGTGATATTAAGAATTTCAAGTTCTGGAGAAACCGACTAATTATTCTAAAGCAAGCTTTCGACGACGCGGAACCAAAGACCGTAACACAATGGTGGTATGACGATCGAAAAAAAGTGCAGTGGTATACATTCTGGGTGGCGGCGCTCGTTTTGCTATTGACAATTGTGTTCGGAATCATACAGTGCACAGCAACAATTATGCAGACCTGGAAGACTTTTCAGCAGTAGTGGAAATCATGGAGAGTCAGGCACTGGAACTTTGTAGGAACTTGATCTATTTCTGTGCAACAGCTGGCAAAAAGGATTCTGTCTAGCGTTGTTGGATCTGAAAGGAGGATGAGATGAAGTGGTTTGAATATATATTTTTCAAGCTAAGCAGTGATGATTTTTCTAAACCTTCTTGGCGTTATGCCTGGATCTTCAGCTGCAGAATAATTTTTATTTTTCTCCCTGTTATGGCCAAAGTCTTTGGCGCTTGAATTTATGTAACACTTTGAGCCTTACTTCTAAATAGAGCTACTTCATAGTACTTGCTATGCTGGACTACTGGATTGGTGACCTTAACTTTCCTAAAAAAAATGAGTTTAATTTATTGACTTTGATATAACACATGGATATCTGTCAGCCATGAAGTTCGTGAGCACCAGGACTGTGAAGTTCTGGAGCGCCATGCTCATGTGCCACCGCAATCGGTGTTGTGACTGATGTCTCTACGAGGTCGGCATTATTCGGATCTACATATTCCACTTTCTGTCCAACTCCAAGCTCGCTTCTTCCCCAGAAGTAGCTCCCTGCTCCGGATTCCATACCGCTATCATCTCCCGCCGTAGGCGACATCCGCCGGGAGGACATTCTTCTCTTGAATAAATACAGGATAAGGGAGAAGAGCAAAGCTACTCCAGCAATAGCGCCGACGGCAATTCCGCCTACGGCGCCCTTGGACAGACTTCCTTTACTCTGGTTGGAATCAGGAGCGGAGGTTTGCGATATGGCTGCTGTACAAGCTGCTGTATCGGCCGCAAAGAGTGAGGTATAGTAGCTTTGTGCATTTGCAGGCATACTGCTGAACCAGGCAGGTGTGCTGTAAATAGAGGCATACTTGCTATTGATAAAACATGGCGCTGTGGGTTCAGCAAGGACTGACTCTGGTATTTCAGTCTGGAGCAAGGCGGGCAAACTTGTAGGAGTAGTGAATGCAGATCCTGTTTGGGCGTTATTGGGATTGCTGGTTGGCGCCGCAGCGGGAATAGTTGAAGATTGTCCTGAACTAGCTGTTGATGATTGTGCTGAACTAGCTGTTGATGTTGTCATAACTCCAAGATTATCCCAGTCGGCTTGCCAGGAGCCACTATCATAGGCCTTATGGAGCACGCCACTACCGCTGAGCCCAAAGAGATCGAGCCGACCGGGACCCCAAGATACTACAGTTGGAGCACTGGTGAACGCGCCTCCCAAGGACTCCCAGCCTGAATCAGGTATCCAGTTAGATCCATTCCAGGCCAAGTGATACATTGTGCTCTCTTGACCAATAACAAATAAATCTAGCCTGTCGGATGCCCAGGAGACTACCACAGGTTCACTGAAGCAACCGCCACCTAGAGAACTCCATTCTGCGTCCCAAACCACACCACCCCATGCCTTATGGTAGACACTAGAGTCGAGTCCAATTCCAAAGCAATCGAGACGTGAGGGACCCCATGCAACAGCCGTTGGTGGACTGAGAAATTGTCCTGTTAAATTAGTCCAGGAAGAGTCCCAGGCCATTCCATTCCAGGAAATGTGATACATTGCTTCACCTGCACCGATTGTAAACAAGTCCAACCTGTTGAAAGACCACGAGACAATAGAAGGTGTGCTTAAAAAAGGGGTTGAGGTTTGATCGGTAATGCCCCAACTCGAATCAAACACTTGGCCATTGTAAGCCATGTGAATCAAGTTACCATTATCATCAATCCCAACTGCATCCAAGCGACTGGCACCCCAAGAATCCATTGCCACTTGACTGCTGAAATCTCCACCCAGTGAATCCCAAGCCGATCCTTGGGGAGCCCAATCAGTTGAATCCCAGGCTTTATGGTAGCATTGATTTTCGTCTCCAAGCACAAGAATATCAATCCGGTTAGGTCCCCAAGAGACGGCTGTAGGTGTACCTGAAAAGGGTCCTCCTAGAGATGACCATTCCACGTCCCATCCGCCTCCCGCTTCATCATAAGCCTTGTGATATATATTGCCATCCGCCCCGGTCCCGAAGATGTCAAGCCGTCCGGATGCCCATGATGTGGCCGTGAGAGCAACTACGTATGGTAACGGGTTTAGCATTTTGACACTCTCAGAAGTCGGGTACTAGATTATAGCGCAAAGAGTCCAAAATATGGGACACAAGGCTACCTCGGCTATGGAAGTATTCGTACTCTAAGGAGCCTATAGATGGAGGAGAAAGCGAGGTGCAGACTTCGAGCACGAGATCTACAAATTGACATAGAATCTTATCGGTGCATCGCGTGGAAAAGCATAGCCACCTCGAAAGAAATCACTTTTGGAGCCAGTGCGAGAGAAGGGAATGTGTTTCTTTTGTCTTGCTTTGCGCTCTGTACAAACCTAATCCCGTTTCCACAACCGCCCCCACAACTTTGGGGTTTCTTGTGTATGGTAAACGGGGTATGTTTCCACACGAATGATTATTGGCTCAGAACAGACGGAGATGCTTGAAATGGTAAGGAGATGTTCACGGAAATGTCTTTCTAGAGATTCATGATTAGATGGGGTCGGGAAACGGACAGGGGCTGTTGAGTCCCCGACCGTTGATAGGTGTGTGATTGGTAGTTGTATCGTGAAGTGACTATGAAAGATCCTGGAAAGGTGTGGACGCTGCAGCTAGATCCTTCAATACATGGGATATTATTGATTGCACTTGCTACCCTGTAAGCAAGGAGGCTGCCAACTCCGAAGTATTGCGAATCATACGATTTGGGGTTCTTGAGGTAACTTAACCCCTCTGACGCGGCCACTTCCAGTTTACCTCATGCTCAGGAGCATCTCGGTTATATTCAAGCAGCGGCGCATGAGTCGGCGCATGAGTGGAAGCTCGCAATCTAGAATTTCCGGCCGTAGAGTTGAAAGATCGTCGATAACTATTTTTTGCGACAAATAAAGTCGATAGGTTATCTCCGCGAGGCTCTCGCATCTAAGTTCAAACCAATTAAAAAGGACACTTGCGCCTCACCCCCCAGATCAGCTAGTGTTGTTACATAATCTCCGATGGGCTATCAGATAAGTTACTGAATCAGTTTATTCGCAAGATCGAATGTTCGAAGGAAAAAAAAGATGCATGGAGGAGCGGGAACGGGGCGAACAAACGACTTCGATTCATCCGCCGTCAATGGCAGAGGATAATCTCTGCGAAGGTATAATATCGTATCAGAAAACAGTCTGTATTTACAGTATTCTTACTAGATTTAACAAGCGGACTGCAAAGTAGTTACTAATTTTAGTAAGTTTTTGAGAAGGTTGGGTTGTTGTTTTCGGTAGCGGATTTGCCAAAATGTCATGCTGCTCTAACGCTCGTGCACAAACAAACTCACTAACACCGTTTGTGGCTCACAACTGTGTTACTCTACAAGTCAGCTACCATTGCTGTATCTTCATTTTAGAATACCTTGAATTACAAATATTAAAGCTCAAGAATATTCATAGATAATCGTAGTAAAATATACTAAACTCACATACATTCACAAGTAATTATGCAAAATTTGAGAAGCTGCGCAAAATTATTTAGAAACCCCATGGGAAATGCATTTATTGACTTTCTAAAACTATCTAAAACATTCTGAAGCGCTTTTCAACTCGGCGAGGGAGTGCCTTACCAGCAACAACCTCCTCATCCTCATCCTCATCATCGTCGAGGTCCATCATGTCTCCAGTATCATTAGGTGCCGGGGAAATAATAGCCGGGTTGCGGTGCCTCAAGTGCTGTGCGACAGGAGGTTCCTTACGCTTTCGACCAGCAGAGCGAGCAGCAGGAGGGGGTACTGGGACAATAGGGAGAGCAGGGACAACAGTGACAGCAGGGACAACAGCGGCAACAGAGACAACAGGGGCAGCAGGGACAACCGTAAGAGTAGCAGCAGGAGCAGGTACGGGAGCGGAAGCGGGAGTAGCAGCAAGGGCAGCAGCCGAAGATGCTCCAGCGGAGCGATGTTGAGCCGCCGTGCGGCGGGGAGCTTGTTTTCGGCGGTGGACAAGGGTTTTATTTCCCGTAGTATAGGCGCTGGCAGCATCGGCAACTTTGCGGTTTGTCTCTGGGAGAGGGGGGGCTTTTCTTCGGAGTTCATTAGCCAGAGTAGAGCCGTTGAAAGAAGCCGGCAAGGCAGCGAGAAGCTGCTGTCGGAGGTGGAAGACCAGCCACAAACAAGCACGCGGGTGATGTTCGGAATAATCACGGTAGATTAGGTTGGCTACTGTGGCTATGGTAAGAGTATCGACACGTCTCGTCTCATGTGCATGATGGATCAAACGTAAGACAATCGCTAAGTTGGTTGTCGGCGTTTGATGTCCCGGAGGAAAGACGGAACAATTATATGACCCATGATGGGCCGAAACTGTTGGAGCAACTCTTCTAGCCGGAGTACTGCCGCTGTTATCGCCTGGCCCGATAAACAGAGTATTTCCGTCATTAATAGCCGGAGTATTGCCACTGGACCCGACTGGACCAGTTACCGGAGTACTTCCGACTGACCCGTTGACCGGCCCGATGATCGGTACAACTGCGGCACTTACACCAGTAGATATCTGTCTCTGTGGTAGTTGTGGTGGATTCAGATGGTCAGGACGAGACTGTAGGATTAGCCGATGTAATGGCAGCCAGAAAAAGTACCAGGTAGAGCTTACAAATGACGGACAACCTTTGCAGACCCAAGCACAGATATGAGTATCGGCCCACTGAAGAGGGTTTGCCATTGCCCAGTTGAAAATTTCCTTGGCTTCAGAAGAGCTATCTTTGTTTTCGACAATATCTCTTGGGAGATTGAATGCACCTCTGGCGAGGAATTGGTTCTTGAAAAAGGCCCGGAATTTGTGCACAAAGCGAAGTAGTTTCGGGAAACTTACGACAGGTGCATAAGTGCAGGCAAACTATAAACATGTAAGCAAAAAGAAGCTCCTGTAAATTGCCTTATTACTTTGCTTACCTGTGATAAGATGAGCTGAACAGTCTCTTCCTCGGTGAATACATCCTTTTCCTTCAGTTTCAAGCGTACAAGGTCCTCGTAGAATTCAGAGATAGTGAAGAAGAGCGCGCCAATAGCTGACCAATAGTTAAAATCTGCTTTGACCTTTTTGCCCTCAACTGGAGCCTTGATCTCAAACCATCCAGACGAAGAGCCGACCCAGATAGTATTCGGGATGATGGCTACAGAGACTACATCTGGCGAGGTGAGGGTAATCTGGCTGTTATGACGTGTGGTCTTTGTATTACCCGGGCCATTGAATACCCTGACTATAGAATGAGGGTCAATTGAGATTGCCATAGAGTTTGTCAGATAGAACACTTACACTGCTTCTTGTTTTCTTCATCATTATCGTCGTCATAGACAATCCCGCGGATTGTAATTGTGCGCTGATCAACGCCAATGGAAAGGAGAGGGGCATCTCTTCCATTGCTGTAGAATGCCCTGAACTCATCCAGAACAAATACAGGCCACTCTGCCTCGTCAATGTTAAGCCGGTCAATGGACTTGAGGACTTCAGATTCCTTAAAGGAGGGAACAGGTTTGTCAAACTCGGGATGTGGGTTGAAGTCTTCTAGAGATGGCTCGAAATTTTTCACCTTCTTTCGAGCAGTCACATCGAAGGATCTTCTCTGTGGCTTCGCAGGCTTGCGCGACGTTGGATTGGGGGTTTTCTTAGACATTTTGACGTTGTTGACCGCCCTCCTCGGTTAATAGGGGCTGAAGAGCGGGACAATGTCGGTGTTCGGAGTTAAGTTTATCCGAGCGGAGTTGTAAAAGGTGAAGAGAAGTCGGAGGAAGATGGGAAACTTGATCAGAGCCATTGGTGGATTCACTCTGTGGGCATACTGCTAAAGAGTGAAAAGGGAAGGAGCTCCGCGTTGATGGTGAACGCGACTTGACACCTTAAAATCTAGGCAGAAAGTGATAAGTTCCCCTGTAACGCTAAGATAACAGACGCCATGCAGAATTCGGGAAAGTTTTCACAACCTCAAGGAAATCTTAGAAAAGCCATATCAAAGGCTTTTCGGCTACTCAAAGGCGGAGAGAGCGAATGTCCACCGCACAATTCTGGAGGATGACGAAGGGAAAGGTTGTCGAAGGCGTTTTCGGTATGTGCCATACTTAGGAATAATCTGGAAATTCTTGCTGACTTCTAAAAGCTATCAACAAACCCACCGGACTTTCCTCCGCTCAGGTTCTGCGGGACCTGCAGACCCATTTCAACCCTTCCAAGTTGTTTGAACCGTGGATTGAATTGCAAAAGGCTTCCCGGGAGAAGGAAAATCACAACCAGCGGCAAAGGCGGAGACAAAAGACAATCCAGGTTAAGATTGGGCATGGCGGAACCCTTGATCCGTTGGCAACTGGGGTGTTAATCACTGGGGTTGGAAAGGGAACCAAATCTCTTCAAGACTTTTTACTATGCACGAAAGTGTATGAGACTGTGGTCTTGTTTGGCACAAGCACTGATACGTATGATCGCGTGGGAAAGGTGTTGAAACGTGCCCCTTATGACCATATCACAAAGGAGCTGGTCGAGAAGAGTCTTAGTCAATTTCGAGGGAAGTTTATGCAGTTACCACCTTTATTCTCCGCCTTGAAGATGAATGGCAAACCTTTGTATGAATATGCGCGAGAAGGCAAGGAAATACCCCGAGAGATTGAGCGGAGATCCGTCGAGGTTCTAGAATTGGAGCTGGTGGAGTGGATGGAAGGTGGTACTCACTCTCACGAGGCTCCGACAGACGAGGCAGGATATGCCGAGGTTAATGTCGCCAATAAGCTGTGGAAACAGGAGAACGTTCTGCCTGGAAAAAAAAAAGGATCGGATCAAAATCAGAACTCCACACCGAAAGAAAAGGAGCTGAAGCAGACTACGCCAAATCCTACGGACAGAAGTGATGCCAAAGGTGCATTTCCTGAAGCGCCCATTACTAACTCTCATGCAGGCCAAGATGGCCAAGAGGGGCTGGCTAATGTCGAAGCAGAGAAAGTTATCGATAATGAAGCTGCTGGTAAAGTTGTCGAGACAGTTTCTTCAAGCACGGATAATGGAGATATGCAAACCACAACAGCCACCGAGAGTGATATCTTAGAAGCAGAAGCTCGAGAAGCTTTTGAACGTAAGAAACGGAAGCTAAGTGAGGAACAAGATGATCTCATCAAGGAACGACCTATTTCGAAGCAGAGAAAATCAACACAAAGCTCAGAAGATGCCGTAATGTCCGGTGGTCTCTCTGTGCCTTCGGATAACGCCACCACACCAGTAGTCAGCGAAATTAACAGCAGCAATAAAACAAAGGGGCCACCGGCTGCCAGACTGAGAATGACAGTCACATCGGGATTCTATGTAAGGTCATTATGTCATGACCTGGGTGCTGCGGTGGGATCCGCTGCCCTGATGGCGGAACTGGAAAGGACTAGACAGGGGGAGTTTGAGTTAGGCAAGAATGTTCTGACATATGCGGATTTGGAACAGGGAGAGGAGGTGTGGGGCCCGAAGGTCGAGGAGATGCTGGATGATTGGCATGAAAAGCACGTGTGAGGGCAGAGATGATAATGTTGAGAGGAAATTATTATTGGGACGATGACCATTTTGTATAACTAGATCGGCGATGTTATGGGCGGAGATAATCTGCTCTCGAGTTAGAAATGAAGCCAACTTGTACAATAGAAGAGACATAAAAGACATGTTTCTCCGGCACCGAGATTGTCGTAATATGAAGAACTTTGCATATTCAGCGACGTCAAATACAGGTGTATTCAAGCTTATGATTTAAAATATTATCTATCAAATAATTCCAAAAAGATTATGAAGCCGCAACAGTCTCCCCCCTTTTGTCCTCACCATCCCGATAAAGCCCTAAATATGTAGCTTTCAAACGACTCTGCAGATGCTCATCCGCAGTCATAGCCTCAACACCACTTCCTGCACCACCATTGATGACCTCCAAGGCTTTCACCATCTTGCTTGGTACAGGTTCAAGGACCGTCGAACCCATTGGATGACCAAAGTAAGCAATGCTATATCTATCCTCGTCCCCGCCTTTCCCTCCCTTGGGGAATACGACTCGATGCACAGTACTTTTAAATAGATTATTGGTCCAGTGGCTAAGAAGGTCTCCGATATTGACCAGGATTGGAGGGCTTGGGTCGTTTTCAGTGCCTGGTGGAAAAACTGGTACTGGAGTCCATGCTGCTTTTGAACTATAGTCTTTCTCGCCAGTTTGAGTCGCAGGAGGAATTATCTCCAGTCCAGGTTGGCCTGGACGTTGGAATAAAAGAGTTATCGAGCCGTAGTCAGAGTGCGCCCCCGCTCGGATGTCAACTGATGGCTTAAAATCGGTATCAGGGGGGAGGGGAGGGTAGTGCAGAAGCCTGAGGGTGCAGTCACTGGGTTTGTCTTGTCCACGGTGCCGGGAGGAGAACCAATCTGTGCCTCCGGCTTCCGTATCTACCTGTTTACATATTAGCTGAAAAGAATGACTGATTGCGTAGGAAGTAGGTTTGGAATACCTCCAGGCCGATGGCGAAAAGAACCATGATTTTGAGCATCATATCGCGGCAGTACTTTTGGAACCTATCAATTTCTGATTCTTTGGGAACAAAAACAGGCGGTAGTGGCTGTCGAGCTTTGCCATCAACAAACTCGGCGAGATTCATTGCCCTGGAAAGATATGAATACTAGTGAAAGTGAGGGGATTCTGCATTTACTCTTTGAAATCTCCAACCTGATAGAAGAGTTAGCTTCATAAACTTAGGGATATCGCAGTGCAGACATACTCTTTGATTCTTTGTATCTAAAGTTTCGGCGTGCATTGCCACCCATCCTCTGTTCTAGCAAGGCATTAGCAAGAATGGCATTGAAGAAGTTGGCACTAACAGTTTCTGTGATTTTACACGGAAGTTTTTCTTCCACCGGGGACGAAAAGAATTTCTTTGACTACAACATCCCGGATTAGCAGGGGTTGATTTCAAGCATAGAAATTCCTCGTACCAATTCAAACATGCTGTCGATAACCTCTATAGGTATATCTTTGCCAAGGCTTTTCACATAAACGAAGCCATAGGTTGCCGTGGCATCAACCAGCTGTTTGGCAATTTCGAATTCTGGTAATGGCCCTGAGATATCAATGATGGGAATTTGCCCTGTATGCCCGTTGGTTCCCGCCATAATTCAGTCCAAAAGAAATCGTTGACGTGTTATTGATAAAATTGAAGTGATGTTGAAAAGGGAAGCGGGAGAGCGATAAGATATTCCTTACAGTAACTTACACATCCCCGTTGTTTTTAGTCATCGGTGGGTGGATCGGCTTCGAAGAGCGATACCCCTAACGAATAGTGGAATTTTCAAAACCCATAATACAATGCTTGATTACTAAACAACTAGTTGGAAAACAAGACACCGGGAAACAAAAACGTTGATCTTTAAGACTTCTTTCTTATCCAGAGACAAAATGTAGGTACTTGGATAGTCACGTGAAAACCTTTTCAATGGACACCCTGCAGCTCCGCCCGGCACTAAGCCCTATACAGGAGCTTAGGCAAAATTTAGGACTCGACGAGGCTCAATCTTTTGTAGAGCTTCATTTGTTAACAACTTCAATTCACGCCTGATTACCCTCCATACATTCACGACGACCTCGGTTCCCCAAATTCTCCTCGATACTCATGTTACATTTATGAATACTTGCCCTAAACCTGCCCCAACTCTACCCCACAACAAACAAACACCTGTTTCAAACGCACTTGCCGGTAGCTTCTCGCACCTGCCCCCTCCCACATTTTGATTCACGACTCCCAACGCTCTTTCCTTTTCACACAGAGGACTGCGGGAATAACCTCCATTTGGAAAGTGCCGTCGGCATATAATAATCCTTTCCGAACCTCCATTCCATTTGCAAGATGCCTCGTAAGTCAACCTGCTCTGCTTCTTTTGAGACAGTCAAAGCCCAAACCCCACTATGCCATGGAGTCGGAACATTACAGCCACCGCCGATATGGGCGTTTGCCCTTCCTGCATTTCTTGGATAATTTCTGGCCAGAAAGCTATGCGCTCCCTGAGCCCCAAGCTCTCAACTTCCATCCCTTGCTTCCCTACACCGGACTGAAGATGGCATATATTCACCCGCCCAGGATGGTGGATTACTTGCCAGCCATAGAAGATCCCGAAATGCAAGATGCATCAGCTAATAGATCTTCTTACTTAGTCAATGACAGTGAGTTCAATACCGGCTCAGATGTGTAGTGAGTATTCCCGCAACTACCCATTTGGCTCTTCGCTCTAACCAGTGTCGCAGTTCTATGCCACTGGCAGATCTGCACGATGCGGTAATTGGCGTTGAAGCAACTTCCTACCTCCAACAAATGATCGATGAACCTCCCTCACACGAACCCCTGCTTGCGGCGCTTGGTGGAGACCCAATTGGCATGCGGCAACATATTGAGAACGAGTTAGACAAATGGAAGAGTAATGGAATGAGACCACTGTTCGTGTTTGAGGGCCAATCAGTTGTCGGAAAGGATGAGATAACTCTGTCCACTGCAAGGACTGCTCTTGTTAAGACACAAAACGCATGGAATTTATACGCGGACAATCACCCAGAGGAAGCGGTAAAATCCTTTGGAGCCTCCGGTAAGATTTTTCGAAAAGATTACGGAGACGAATGCTTACTCCCACTAGGCGCAGTACGTTCTCAAGATTTATACAGAATTTTGCAAGAAGTGTTAACGGAACGAGGTCTGGACTTTAAAATCGCACCCTACAATGCTTGTGCTCAGGTAAGGCTCCAGTTCGCCTCTTCGAAACTATGCTTACATATACTAGCTTGCTTACATGGATATGCTGGAAGAGCAATATATCGATGGCATTATGGGCTCCAAGGAGTTACTTCTTTACAATATTAATGACGCCGTGATTAACCCTCCCACATCCTCCGATTGGGAGAGCAAAACGTTTTATGGAATATCGAAGGTTGGCTTAATGACAAAGCTGAACATAAACGCAGACCTTCTTGCCGATGCCTTACTTATGTCGGGTACTTCATTCTTGACTCCCTTCCCTGTACTCGGAGATCCATCCGTCTACGAAAAACAACCATTCTCCCTCCTTGATGCGGTCAACAACCTTAAAACCAACAATAAATCCGTCACGACTACTTGTTCCGCATTTCACGAAGAGTTAAGAATGCGTGGAGAATCGGGCTGGCTAGATAAATATCGAAAAGCAAAGATGCTAGTGAAGCATTGTGTGACGGTATCAGAAAGCGGACAAGTCCACATCAAGGATTATGAACATTTGACAGGCGACAATGTCGAATATCTCGGTCTCCAAGTCGCACCAGAATTATACCACTATCTCTCGAAGGCTTTAATAGGACCAAGGATCCTAAACTGCTTCAGCCATCTCCAGGCTGTAGTCTTTCCAACACTAGATGGCGTTGTCTCTGACGAGTATAAGCGCCTCGTTACCCGCACTTTGATTCCTGTCAAAGAAACCACTGCGGCATTGATATCCTCTCGAATTCATCGCGCCTTTTTGTTCAAAGATATCACTGTAAAATTCTGGTTTGATAATGGTGCTAATCAAACCTTGATCCATCGCAATATGCAACCACAAACGAATCAACAAGCTGATACATGGGGAGTGAAAGATGCCGATCTCAAGGCACAAGAGTCAGCCATTAGCATGCCAGCCGGCAAGCTATCATTTGCAGTTCTTTCATTGAAATCGAAAGAGTTCTCACCAAAAACCATAACCAAAGATAAGGTCACTGGACTTAGCTCTAAACCTGAGATCATATCTAATGTCTTGTGGAGACACCTCCATCTACGGGGATACATTAACGATCAACACGAATTGACTGCCTGGGGCAGGGCATTGGCGGCAACCCTGCAATATATTTCACCAACAGTGGAGAAATATAAAGACGTTCATCACATAGAAGAAGCAGCTTTCCTTGCCTTCGAACTAATCCAGTTCGATAATCTGAACTCGCGGAATCGACACTCTGAGCTGATTGGTGGCCCTTTACGAGGATCAGACGAAGATAAAGCGAATTGCATCCTCATTGGTAGAACTGCTTGTCTTCTCAAACTTCGGCATCTCAATATCGGTTACACTGGACCCCTCAGCAAAAATTTCTTAGCATTCCATTCCATCATAAAAGCAGTTCGAGAGACGGACAGAGACTTATTAGAGGCTATCGTGGCATCAATGCTTTTGAATAATCAAGCTAACCGTTCTCGGGACGATTATCAAGATCTCGGAAGCAGGTAAGTTATGCTTCCATGAATCGAAGTTTCGCAGTCTGACTGATGGATAGTTTACCATTTTCGAAAGATGTTGACACTGGCCTTGGCATTGCCGTAAAGACATACCTAGACGATTTCCTTAAACTGGACTGGACACCTGAAGAACGTGAAACCAACAAGGCTCAGTATGTGGAGCGGTACTTACCACACAGCATTAACTTCAAAGAAGATCTAGAAGTTGCATTCAAGTTCTTTGATGCTGTCTACGAAGGCGTGAAGACACTAGGAGACGAGATGACCGACGCGGACAAGAAAGCTTGGCACAGCGCGAAGGGATATCTCGAGAAGCGAAGATAATTGAGGAGGTGGGGTTGGGCGGTGTTTAGTCTTCCTGGCATGGCTCAATGAATCTCTGTTCTGGCCCGCTGGATATCAACGGCGCATGCTGACATAGATAACAACGTAGCGATGGTGAATCACAGGATTTTTGCATCATCATTAGATATTTCCTAGACGTTGAGCCGCCTTCTTAAGCTCTATACGAAAGGCTAGGATTATGACAGGGATAATAAATGTCGTCAACCCGCAATTTTAAGCCAACAAATGTTTGAAGTGATGCCGAGTTTGTCTTCCCAGCAAGCCCAAATTTAACAAAGACATATGACGTAGACGGAATGTGGGTGTGTTGTTATAATCACGTGACAAATGACGATGCCTTTGTCCGTTCCAAAGAATCGTATCACGAGCTCAGCCAAGTAAGATGGCCATCACAAATTGTGTAATAGCCATACTGACAGGCCAAAAAAAAGAGCTCAAGAATTGGAAGCGGCAACACAAGAAATTTTTTATGAGTTTTTTCATTGGCGGAGAGTTCTCTATCTACATGGGCAAAATCCCCATGAGTAACATCCCTGCCTGCTCCCCTGCGTCGCCATTTCGCAATCAAGAGTCGGAGCTTTCAAGCTACCACACTCACAACTCGCAGTTACGTTAACGTCGTACCGTAAACTCAATGTCTCATCTCGTCTTCCGGAGATCAGGAGCTTTCAAGCTACCATGCCTCAACGCATTTCCAAATAATAAGAAATTTGGCGGGAAAAAAAAAGGTTGAAAAATCTCAAAACGCCTTGTGATGTGCCGGGGGGGGTGTGTTGACATAAAAAGGAAAATACATGACGGTGAATCTTCTTTCGCTAATCGTTGGTCACATCCGAAAACTGAAAGTCGCCTTTTCGCAGGGTGTTTATTCGTGCTTAAAGGATAAGGAGGGGGTGGAACAGTAGGGGGTTGAATCGACATTGAGTATTCGGCAATTTGAATTAGAATGCTGTATGTTGTATTGGTTGGAAGGGAAAATCCTGCAGGAGGGAACTAGTCGGTGTGATGAACCATGTAATATAGCTTACATGTCCATAGAATCCCCGTTGGATGTGGAGAAATTGAAGCCAGCCGCGCCCTGGGGACCGTTCGTGCCGAAGCCGAAATTTCCAGTGGCACTCTCAGTTGGTGCAGAATTCTCACCCACAGCATCCTCTTCATCGGAGAAGTACTTTTCGATCATGTTATAAGCCTTCATATAGATCTCTTCGTTCGCATTAGTTTGGCAGTCGTGAATCTTCTCCATTCCGTGGCACTCCTCAATGAAGAGAGCATAGCGATTGATACTTTCTTGGCCATCTCCGGCAGCATCCTTATCCATTTCTCCAACCTTCAAGATGTTCTCAAGGCCATCAAGCGCCACCTGGATAATCTTGTTATCTGGACAAGCGAGGAGATCGCACAAGGGCTTGATGCAGCCTTGGTTGACCAAGTAGCGGATCTGCTCAGGTTTTTGGAGACCACCAGACGTAGCATTGGAGATGGCCCAACAGGCTTCCTTACGAGTCTTCAGGTCACCGTTTGAAAGAAGGTGAATAAGAGGAGGGATAATGTTGGCGTCAATAACGGCCTGGATCTGGGTAGAGTTACCAGCCGTGATATTGGAAATAGTCCAGCACGCCTCCTTGCGAATTCCATCCTTTCCAGAGCTCAAAAGTGACAAAAGAGCAGGAAGTGCTCCACAGTTGATGATAACCTGAGTCTGAACATCGTCACCAGTGACAATGTTTCCGACCGATCTAAGAGCAGGCGTCTGGACCGAGGTAGATGCATGCATAAGTAATTCTACAAGACGACGAGGAATACCAGCTTCAATAACTGCTTGAATTTTGTCATTAGGGCCATCTGATAGGTAAGAAATTGCCCAGCAAGCATCGATCAAGACTTCGTCATCTAGAGAGTAAACAAGTTTTGCTAAAACGGGAAGGGCTGGCAGGATCTGCTGGAAATGTCAGCCTGTCATCACATGTATAGGGAGGCGAGATTCTCACGGTGGTCCAATCAGGCTGTGGGGTCTTGCCACGACAAAAGTTGCTAAGAGTCCAAGTAGCATTGCGGAGCATGCTCAACTTTCGACTGTCACCCAAAAGATTCAACAGTGGCTTGAGAGCACCACAGCTTAAAACATAATCTCGGCAAGACGGGCTATCACCAGCAATATTTCCCAAAGCCCAAACAGCTTGCTCTCGAACATCAGGTTCGTGGCTACCGAGCAGTTCGACGAATATAGGTACCGCTCCAGCCTCAATAACAACTTGTGTCTGTTGCGCCGAACCGGATGCAATGTTGGTTAAAGCCCAAGCGGCCTCAAATTGCACGAGGGTATGAGGCGATCGAAGGAAAGTGACGAATCGGCTGACAACACCAGTTTTAATAACTTCTTCGATAGGAGGGTTTCGTTCTTTGGACAGGAGCTTCCGGAATTTTGTAGTGGCTTGGATTTGAAGATCAATCTGGTCGGAGAACACTCCTTGAACCATTTGAGGAAGGTCCTCGTTCAACTAGAAATGAGCCCGACGGGTCAGCATATATAATCGTAAATTTTGAGTGAATGCGTGAGGGGAGCTTTTGAAGGGGTTCTGTCGGAAGGCGGTATGTTATGCGCTCCTCGCATGCCGCACACGCGAAAATAATATTTCGCTGTTGTTACCCCACCATAGCCAGTAAACAGAGAATGTCGCAGATACACCAGTTGATACACAACTGTAGATGCTTCTGGGGCTATATGCGCTATCGCACTCAGGACATGAATATATGGGCGCAGCTTACCTGACTTTCAGTGGGAACAGTGTCATCGTCACTGTCTGGGTCGGCGCCTAGAGCTGCTCCAGGACGAGAGCCATCTGCACCTCCGATACCTCGTCGCTTTGCCATATTCTCCTCACGCTTTGCCTTTCGGATTTCGACTTGTTGCTCTTCACGCCGACGTCTCAACTCTTCAGGCTTGAAGGTATTCTTCGCCTTGAATTGAGTACGACGGTGCTCAGGAATGTAGCGTTCAGCCATGATTGCGGTATTTGATAAACACTTTCGATGTTTGCAGGTACTGTCGCAGGATGATCAATCAAGACAGATTGAATCCTGGGTGGCGTGGTGTTGTAGAGGTAGATGTTATTAAAGAGAAGTGGGAGATGCAATCAACGTTGAAGAAGCTCAAGACGGCGTTTTCGAAAACGGAAGAAACGTGACTTTAGCGAGCTGATTCATCCATGCAGGGATTGGAACCACTAGCGCGTCGCGTCTCCTACAAACAGTCACGTCTCCTTGATAACGATAATCTTGTATTCGAGTAAAGATTCTAATGGCATTCTCTCTAATGTTTATCGGTTCAGAAGTCTTCCCTTCCCTCAGACGTCTTGTCTAATTAAAGATGCACTGATTTTCTGATGACATCAACATGAGTCTTTCAAGCAAGATGACCGGGACACTCTCCTCAAGAGGGACAACTCTTCCCCCAGCATTTTTGACCATTGAGCAAATTCAAAACTTGCCCAGTGATTCCATCAGATCAGGTACAATGGTCAGTGTGATAGGCTTTGTCACAGACTACCGGCCTCCAATTAAAACCAGGGGTTCAGGTCCGTTACGTGAAAACTGACACCCTCATAGCGCGCAAACTAATTTGATACAAGATCACAAATGCGAAATTGCAATAAAGGATCTTTCCATTCACAGCGAGTCATCCGGGCTCAGAGTCAATATATTCTGGAAAATGGAGCTAATGCCTTGTATAACTGGGGTGGGGGACGCGGTTCTCATTCGGAGTGCTAAAGTAAGTCCCGAAACCCTTTTAACTGGCACCTTATCTTATAACCATAGGTCCAAATGTGGAATGGTCTTCCTTCTCTGTTGGCGAATATAACCTCAAAATTCCATGTGCTTCCTTCGTTGAAAATCCCCAAGGTGATATCAGCTCTTCAAACCGCTGAATGGATGTCATATCCAAAAACAGAGAGGCCACCCACTATCGCGGAAGCAGAGTATGTAATCTCGACCAACAACCAGATTGAAGAATTAGCTCTTCCATCTGAACTAGAATTTCAAGAAAAGACTGTCCAAGCCATGAATTTGAAGGATAAATTCAGCCTCTTGAAAGATGTTAAAGCCAGCTCTTATTATGATGTAATCGGGGAAGTTATCAAAGTATACGATTCTGAGTCTTCGCCGGCCCTTACCATCTATCTATGCGACTATACGGAGAACAACCATTTCTACAACTACAGTTGGGGTGAAGAAACTGAGACTTCCGTGACTCGACATGGCGATGAGTATGGCTATCTGAAAGTAAAGAAGAAGACCCCCAAGGACTGGCCTGGTCCTTACGGAAAGTTGACTATCCAGTTGACAATATATGATGGCCACGCAGAATTTGTCCGCGAGCACGTCCAACCTGGCAATTGGATTTTGATACAAAACCTACATATCAACTATGGAAAGATTGGTGGTTTGTTGGAAGGATACTTGCGAGTTGATCGAAGATCATTTGATTGTAAGAATCAAATCAAAATTATGAAGCGTGCTGCAGAACCGGAAGGAAATGATTTGAGATGGAAACATGGACTAAACCGGAAAGCGGAATGGCTCAAAAAGTTCAAAAACCAGAAGAAGGAAATATTAGGCGAGAAAAGTGAGTTAGATGATAAGCGAAAACGTCAAGATGAGGAGACCAATAAAAACAGCAAGCAGCGGCGAAAAGAGAATCGTGCTGCTGCAGAGAGAAAAGCTGTCGAGGATGAAAGGAGAAGGATGGAAAAAGCTAATCTTAATGAGAATGGTAAGTACTAGATGGAAGACCAGGAGACAGTCACTGACACCTTAGTTCGCTGTCAATTCCCAGATCAGCCAGTCACCCCTCTAGTAGAGATTTTAAAACCCCAAACTTTTTTGAAGGATGGGGACGATCGAGGAGAGCTATCCCCCTTCACACTTTGCAAATATAGAGCGCATGTACGCGTCGTCGATTACTTCCCTCAAAGGCTAGAAGATTTTGCAGTTGGACGTCGACCAAGCGACATGGATATGTTGTCAGATTACAGTGAAGGGGAAGATACAGATAGAGAGGAGGAAATGAGGCTTTTCAGAAGTGGAAAGGGTTTCCCAAATAAAGTGTGGGAATGGAGGTTTGCTTTGCAAGTCGAAGATGTTACACCGGAGAGTTCCAAGGAGCGCCTTTGGTTGATAGTTGACAATCTTGCGGCGCAGGGGCTATTGGGTTTAGAGGAGAATGCCACTAAGTGAGTTTGTCTTGTCCACGATTCAGAAATGAAACTAAATTCTATCAGTCTTAGAAGAAACCAAGAACTTCTGGCAGCTCTCAGAGAACAGCTTTTCAAACTCTGGGGAGACCTTGAGGAACGAAAGTCGGCAAAGTTGCCCCCACCTAAGAAAACAGAACTAGCTCTGCCTCCCTCTTCCCTAGATTCAGAAAACCCTCCCTCGTCGCCACCGAACAAGGCAGGTGACCAGCCAGACCTAGACAGTGATGTAGAAGATGAGGCACTGATCTCCATATCAAAGAGGAATCGCACTTCTATCTTGCAGGAACTTGACTCCAATATCAACCCAAGTGGTAACCCAAACAAAGATACAAGTCAGAAGGGTGATACAGATGTTGCGCCTAAAAACAAGGGGTTCATATGCTGTATTCAACAATATGGAATCAAGGTCGATGAAGAGGATCCTATGAAGGCTAATGCATCCAATTGCAAGAGATGGCAAAGGGTGTTTGGAATATTTGGAACCCAGATTCAGTAATATGATTATTGAGCAATGAATCTCCACAGTGTTGTGAGCATTATTTCCGCTTGTGCGAAGGATACCCTTGTCAGCGATACTTGCAATTGACCATAACATTCCATCATCTGACTGACCAATAACCCCGAGAACATCTTCTGCGCATTTCATATTTACTGTTCCTTCAAGACTAAGACTACGATCGAATTACAATGCAGGAACGCTAAGTAATTTCATTGTGGGGATCTGACCGCCGTCCAGCAGCGGAATTGAACCGCGTTCAGGAATTGTTCGAGCCTTACTAAGTTCACAATACTTCCAGGCTTTCTCCTACAGCTTACATCATCTCTGGGATGTTTAACTTAGTCTACTGCGCTCTCGTTACTGATTATGTCCCTTCGCTCGCAGAGAGGTTGCTAGTGTATACAAGGTAGTAAGCGAATGGCAATGCAACGAAGTTTATAGGCCACCCCCTGCCACACTAGAGAAGGTAATAAGGATCAGATCAAATAGGAACCCTTGTGCTTCGTATACGCAGGCATGGCTCAGCGTTCGGGGGAATACGAGTAGCGAGCTGCTTATCCGGGCCGGTTATCAGTCCTTAACCGTCTTCCTTATCCCACGACGTCCCGAGCCAAGGCAACTTTGACAAGGAATCCCCTCGCAGCTTGCATGCGATTTGGTGCATTATCTCTATAGAGTAAACGGAGGGATGTTATTGTAAGCGCCAGTTTCTCACCGTCAGCTGCGAAGATTTTTTTATCATTGATATGTAGTATTCCCCCGCACCTCACGACCACTTTCTGCTGGCTGCAAGTTACGAAACGAACCGAATACAAGAAGCAGTGAAGCAAATATTTCCCTTAGACAAATCTCTACATTTTCACGCCGAGATTCTTCACCATGGCATCGGAATTACAAAGCTCTGTGATCTTGACCGGATTTGCAAGCAAGAAAATCACATGTATGTTTTTTTACTTGGTTTCATCCCCACCAAGTCGACCCACAAAAATTATTTGTTTTTGAATTCTGACTTGTGGAGCAGTGCCAACGGGCCTCTTTATTAACAATGAATTCGTTCCATCTAAGAGTGGAAATACTCTGGAAACACTGAACCCAGCTACCAGTGCGCCTCTCGCCACTGTTTCCGCCGCCGCTCCAATCGATGTTGATTTCGCCGTAGAGGCGGCGCAGAAGGCTTTCAATGGACCATGGAAAAGCAGTCGTGGGTTAGAGCGAGCGGCTTTACTGCTCAAGCTTGCCGACCTCATTGAAAGAGATATAGACGAGTTTGCTGCCATCGAGTCTTTGGACGCGGGGGTACTGTTCAATGAAGCCAAACACAATGGCATACCAAATGCTATTGAAATTTTAAGGTATTTCGCAGGATGGGCTGACAAAATTGACGGAAAGAGTTTAAAAATACCGAACGGTTTTGCATATACCCTCCGGGAGCCCATTGGTGTATGTGCTACCATTGTCCCCTGGAATGCACCGACGTAAGAAAACCACACTCAGTCCCGTTTCAACTGGGCATCAGAAGTCCAAAAACTGACGTATGGAAATATAGCATGATAACGATGTGGAAGCTCGCCCCCTGCATTGCCGCTGGAAACGTTCTGATTATCAAAACGGCCGAGCTCTGTCCTCTCTATGGCCTCAAACTTGCCCAGCTAATCGTCGAAGCTGGCTTCCCTCCAGGTGTTGTACAAGTCCTCTCTGGCCTGGGCCCCGTTGCCGGCGCGGCCCTCTCTTCCCATATGAAGGTCCAGAAACTAGCTTTCACGGGATCCATCAACACGGGGCGCCAAATCATGATTGCGGCCGCGAAGTCGAACATGAAAAAGATCACTATGGAACTGGGAGGCAAGAGTCCGTCCATCATCTTCGAAGACGCAGATTTGGATAATGCCGTGCTGTGGTCGATGATTGGTATCACGGCGCACAATGGGCAGATTTGCGCGGCCGGGAGCAGGATCTATGTTCAAGAGGGGGTATATGACAAGTTCATAGCGATGTTTAAGGCAGCTAGTGGTAGAGCCGTTGCTGGAGATCCGTTGCTGAGTGAGAGTTCGAAGGGACCCATTATTTCAAAGGCCCAGCATGAGAAGGTTATGGGATATATCAAGAGGGGGGTAGAGAGTGGAGCAAAACTACTCCACGGTGGAGAATCCACAGGGAATTTCATTCAGAATACAGCATTTGTTGATGTGGCGGAGGATATGGAGATTATGGAGGAGGAGATATTTGGCCCGGTTGCTGTATGCTATCCCGTACCTTCCTATCTCATTCTGAAGCTGCTAACCATTTCCCCTTTTCTAGTCGATTGCAAAGTTCAAAACCGAAGCCGAAGTCGTGGCTAAAGCCAACGCCAGTCCTTATGGCCTTAGCAGTGCTGTCTTCACGAGCGATATCTCACGCGCTCATCGTGTGAGTTCGGAGCTAGAAGCTGGTCAGGTAACGGTTAATGCCTGGGCAATGATGTATGCGAATTTGCCATTTGGTGGCGTCAAGGAGAGCGGCTTTGGCAGGGATATGGGAGAGGCTGCCTTGGAGGGATGGACAAATGTGAAGACGGTGAAGATTTCGGTTTTGCCTCTAAAGTTGTGATGGGACGAGATGAAGATAAACGAAACATAAAAATTTAAATAAATCAAGAAACGTGTCGATCATGCAGGATAGATATGGATGTGTGGATTTATGTATTGCCGCTATAGTACACTTCGACATTTCACTGGACTCAATACTCATCCCATCCTATCCCCCTCTCCTTCGCCCCCTCACCATTTTTGTTCCAACTACATACCTCCCACTCTCCGCCTAAAATTTCCCCATCATACCCCTCGTGGCATCAATTGGGCTTGTATCCTCTAACTCCATGGGCCCACCTTTTCCGGTCGTCGACATTCGCCCCAGAGACCGGGCCGCGCTGAGACGAGTATCGTCGCCCCTGGCCCAACTTAGACCTGCCTCTCTCTCGGTAGCTGGAGAGGGACGGTATGATGCCGAAGACATTGTTCGATTCATATTCGGCACCCCAAACGGTTGGGGAACGAATGGAGATCGACTCGGCGGACTTGGCTGCCACATTTCACCGAGGCTCTTCTCCTCAACGCCCATCTCAGCCCTGTCCTCCATAGAATTTCTCCCCATACCTGAATCCCCACCACCAGTTCCATTTAGCCAGAAATCTCCACGTCCAGTGGTCTGGGAAATGCTTCTCTCAATACCAGGAGGAAGCGTTGAGTCCATAGGGGTTATCAGTGGTGACGAGGGCGGGAATTCAGCCCGGCCCAAGCGCCGGTTCCGAAGAATTCTGCGGATAAGGAAGACAAGGCCAATAAACAAGGCAATGCCACCGACTGTTCTCAAGTTAGCAACCCATGTTTGAAGAGTCATGTGACAGTTTTGATAAAGAGGTAGAAACGTACCTGAGGCAATGACGACTCCTGCAACCATGGTGGTTTTAGTTGGTCCTGCCTGCTCGCTGGAAGTAATTCCGTTCGTGCTGGTTCCTCCCGTCGTCCCTGAACCCCCATCTCCACCGCCAGTTCCGGACCCTGATCCCGAACCAGGCGCGCCAGAGCTGCCATGAGCTGCAGGAGCCGTTGGAAGGGAATCAGCTGCTTGGGTGAATACCGTTTGGATTGTTGATGAGTGGGCTTTGGAAATTGAGCTGGAAGCAGTGCTGCTTGAGTGGGTAAGGCTTTCAACACTGCTTGAAGTTTGGCTTACTACTGCAGTAGACGCAGCAAGGGAAGCAGCAATAGACGCATCAAGAGATGCTGAGACAGTGGTTTCCGGGGCTGAAGAGACTGAGATTGAAGAGGCCGGGTCTAAAGAAGTAGTTTGGGCCGGTGGTGGGGGTGGTGCAAAGGTGGCCGATTCTTCGGGAGGATTGGCGTCAATAGAAGCAACTGATGCCGAAACTACAGCACTCGTTGCCAAAGGTGGATCTACGGCAGCAAGAGACGTTGTTTCCCCTGTTCCACTTCCAAGACCTGAATTTCCGTCTCCAAGACCTGGGTCGGAAGTTGCAGTTGATGAATCTGCTGAAGTTAAACTAGCGACAATCCCAGCGTCCGCTACTGATGAAGTTGCCGCTGCACCGCTATCAGGAGGTGGAGCGGTAGATAATGACTCTGGATCTGTGCTTGACACAGTTGGATCTGTGGATACCGCCGCTGCGGCCGACGTCGTTGCCACTCCGGCATCTCCTGTGTCAGAAAGAGCAGACTATCATTGTTTAGCATTTTCCCAAGAAACTGTAATATTTACTCACCGTGGTTGCAGCTGCAGGAGGACTATCAACTGAAGATGTTGAAACATCGACAGGGGCCGTGGATTCAGCTGGAGGTGGAACCGATGTGGACTCGGCTGCTGGAGGCAGTTCGGTCGATTCAACTTCTTGAGAAGATGTAGCCGCCGCGGCTGGAGGTTCTGAGGTAGGTTCAACCACTGGGGCGGAGCTAAGGGAAGGGGAAGGTTCTGGAGTGGGTTCAGGCTCTGAGGTTGAAACGGGTTCCGCAGTAGGCTCCGGAGTAGGTTCAGGCTCTGAGGTTGATACTGGTTCCGCAGTAGGCTCTGGAGTAGGTTCAGCTTCTGGAGATTGTGAAGGTGTTGGCGCAGGCTCGGGTGTCGGTTCAACCGTTGGGGGAGCAGCGGCCTCTTGTGTCGGTGCCTGTGCAACTATCGGCGTAGGTTCAGCCTGTGGGGGTACTGAGACGGGTTCTGGAGTCGGCTTTGGTGCAGGCTCCGCTGCTTGGATGGAGGCGGGCTCTGAAGTAGGTTCTGGCTTGGGATCAACGTCAGCAGGAGATGGCGATGGAGCTTCAACCGAAGCCCCAGAATCACCAGAGGAGCCAGCAGTAGAACCAGAGCCGGAGGCCGATCCAGAGACAGAACCGGAAGTAGAACCAGAGGCAGAACCAGAGGCAGAACCAGAGGTAGAACCAGAGGTAGAACCAGAGGCAGAGCCGGAGGTAGAAGAACCAGAACCAGAGCTTTCTGCATTTTCACTTCCAGATGAGGTCGCGGTAGAATCGGCTGCTTCTCCATCGCCTTGGTTGTCTCCTCCGACGTTCTCATTATTCGTAGCACGTTTCGTAGGGCCCATCCAAATCAAATTCCCCATCAGACTCTCCGAGTTTGCCTCCCTTCTCTCCACCACATCCTTCTTCCAGTAAAGACCGATTCTCATTTTGTTTCGAAAGAATTAAAAAATAAAGAGAACCAGCTCAAAGAAGACAAACACAAACAAAAAAGAAAAGAGTGGGTTAGGTCCCGCCCCAAGAAAGGAATGCTGGAAGGACTAAATGGCAGTCATTCGGGGCGAAAGTAGATATCAAAAATTATTGAACAAGAACAAAAAAATGTCAAAAAGGTTTACTAGGAGTTGAAGAAGAGAAGAGGAAAGAGAGAGGGAGAGAGACACCAAAACCAGTGATCTAAGATCAATCAAGTTCTCTCGTTTAAGCTTTCCCAACCCTTGAAACCGACCGCCTACGGCATTAGCAGAAGCGTTCATGATCGCTGTGCCAGGTTTGGGGATCCGGTGGCGGGTCTCCAGTTGAATGATTCGGTGGGCAACCCACTTAGGAAGAGTTCGAGGGTTGGGGGAACACAAAGGGGGCCGCAGGTTGAAGGGGGAGGAAAGGGAGAGACACGTGGTAAGGGAAGGAGAACGACCAACCAACCAGCGGGATTAGATCCATCACGGCGGTACTCTCACAAATCACCATGATTCCATTATCAGATGGACCAAACTCCTGTCAAGTTCGAAGTGTCGGAGGCCTGAAACCGGAGGAGACGTTTCGCAGGGGTAAGTAGAGCACGTCGTTGAAGCGAAAAAGGTAAAGTTAAAATGTGAAGCTCGCTAAAGGGAGTTCTGCGACAGCGTGGCGTCTGTGCGAATTATGCGGGCCGGAAAGCAGGAACGTCGGTGTTGCTGGAACAACAAAAACATGTAGAAAGCCTGTACAGTGCGGCGCATGGGAATGGGGTTATTTTCCATCTGATTTCTCAATGGAAAGGCGGGCACGGAACAGGAATTCGCCGTGTGAAGATCGGAGGGAGTCGCCGGTAAGTCGGCGTATAATGGAGCGAGATATCGATACTGTATTGAAATTTCGCACAGGTCAAAGGGTGTCTCTTACCGAGGCTGACCGGGACAGGAAACTTGACAGTACTGTAAGTAAATACTAAAGTCGATGGGATGGGGTTGAGCTTCGCTCCACAATTTGGCTGCCTCTCCTGTCGTTCGCAGATTTTAGGCTTGGGTTTCGATTAGCGCATTTCAAGTACACGATGGCTTTACTCCTTTCGAACACCCCTGGGCTAATTTTGACAACCAGATATGTGGGCATAATTATTTAAGGTTAAGCATGACTCCACACCAAGCGGATAAAGGGCCACCACGTGTGTGCTCGTTATATGTGGGTGCAAAGTTTTGCCAGCCAAGATGGTGTACTGATTTTCGACCCTCGACGCGTATGCCCTTTCTTTCTACCACTCAAAAATGCCCTGTTGGGCACACAAATATCAAACCCAAGGATATGAGGGCATTGAAATCAGGTCAGTTGAATCACCTCACTCTGAAGGTGATGCACGCACTGCCACAAGGGTAAATCTCCACTACAGCAGAAGAAATAAAATCACTGTATGAAACAAAACATTCGGCCCCGCAATTAATGCCTGCACCGCCACCGCTCCGGAGATAATGAATTTTCTCTCTCATACTTTCTTTGGATCTTGTTGAAGGATAGAACGTGTTTCTCTCTATCTTGTTTGCATAGATTGTGGAGAGATTTTCTTTACCGGCCATGAAATTTCGACTTCCATATTCAACAGTCAAATGTGAAGCGATCACCAGTAAGTGAAATGCTTAATTTATATTATAAGAATCACATGACCCGGGCTTCCAATAATCAATCCTCCATTTAAACTATTGAAAGAAGATCGTATTATGGAAATCAGAACTTGAAAGTAAGTCTATCATCCGGAGTACTGTAGGGAGTGTTTGGGGCCCCAGATTAGGCAAGGTGCGTATATCGGCCCGTCGCTGTGGCGCTTCCTGCCTGCCAGCCGGTTTCAAGCCTCAGGCATAAACGTTACCGTACTCGCTAGACATGCGGCTGCGAGGCTGCGAGGCTGCGTGGAATCCCCAGCTTGCCGCTACAGATTATTTATTATGCAGACGCGAGTGCTCACGCCGCCGTTCTCGATACCTTAGCTTTATTGCAAGACATACGAGTTGCGCCATAAGGATATTCATTACATTTGCAATTTGGCACCAAAAAATATTCCGGCACAGTTGTATCCTTGGCTTCATCGTTTCCACAAGCCGGTGGCCTGTACCAATTTAAACCCCTCCTAAGATCCGACTCCATACGTATTATTGAACTTCTTTCGATCCAAGAGAGCGAAGATGTGAAGCTCTTCTTGCATGAGACGAATCTTCTGGACGCTCCCGCATTCCAGACCCTCTCATACGAGTGGGGTGAGCCTACACGAACCCATCCTGTAGCCTGCGGAGAAGGGCATATATTTGTCACCGCGAACTTGTTGGCTGCTTTGAAGAGGCTGAGGTTACCGACTTTGCGAAGATATATATGGGTTGACGCTTTATGTATCGATCAGGAGAACGTAGAAGAGAGAACACAGCAGGTGTCGATCATGGACAAGATTTACAAGGCGGGAGATAAAGTGTTGATCTGGCTCGGAGATGAAGTTCCTGGGTCACAGCAGGCGCTAGAGAAGTTAAATCAGATCGGCCAAGTACGGGATGCGGCCGAAGCTAATCTGCGTAATTTGTTGAGTGAGCTATATTGGCGTGTGAGAGATGCAAGAATTGGAGAAGAAGGTGATGGATATAACACCCTACGAAACATAGATGAGATTAAAGAGGAGTTAGCTGCAGTGAGGGAACAGAAAGATTCGGCACTCCAGGAGCTGAAAAATATCGATATGGCCTTGTTCGAGGTCGAAAATGAGCCACTTTGGCAGAGCATTGCCGGTCTGGTTTCTAAGTCATATTGGAACCGGCTATTGATCGTCCAAGAAGTAACATTATCGCAGCGAGGACGAGTCATTTGCGGTTCATACTCTTCCGACTGGGAGCATTTCTACAAAGCTGCACGCCAGATCTACGACTTGAACCTGATCAAGGCCTCCCCTGTCACACTCCATCATATTCTCAGCATTTCCGATCGTTGTGGATACTTGTGGCACAAAGAGCAGGCGCACTATGAGTCGCTCATCGATTACATACTAACTACAAATTCTGGAGCCTTGATTGTTCCTCATGTTGAAGACCTTCGAGGGGCGGATCGTACCGAAACCGCAAGTCTGAGCTTTCTTCTCGAGCAATTTTCGGACTCTCAAGCCGCAGACCCTCGAGATCGAGTGTTTGCGGTTCTTTCTCTAGTGGATATCCGAGGTCTAAATCAATTACAAGTTGACTATAGGCTGACAGAGGAGCAATTGTATTATGAAACAATAAGTTACATACTATCTCAAGAAAAGGGCTCTAATATACTTGAGTACTTTGCTCCACCATCATTAAGCCATTTACAAGGAACACCCTCTTGGGTACCAGATTTCAACTGTCCTAGGCTCCGGACAGAGGAATTGATCCAACCAATCATTGAAGAGCGTCTGCTCTTTAGTGATCCGATACAGGTTGACGGCGAGAGTCTTATGATAAGTGGCGAGTGGTATGGTGAGATCGTAGCTTGCACCGCCTTGTGTCTCCGGCAGAAGTGTTTCATTTCCAGCAAGCGGAAGCGATAGTTACACAGGATATAATCAAGCTTTCGGAACTTATGCCACCTGATATGAGCGACTTCATATTCTTGGGGTCTAATACTGATATTGAATATTGGGAGAGCGAGGAAAAAACAGAGAGGGAATGGAATGAATGGATGCTGAGAAAAATCCCGCAAGAAAAAATATTCTGGGATGTACTCAAATCTCCTTACGGGCAAACAGCTTTACAGATTAATGATATGCCGCATGAAGACCTTCTAAAGAGATTCGCAGACCCAACAAACTTTTCAGTGCAGGATCTGATGGATATATATGATACGGAATCTCTCACTTTGGAAGGGTATGCTAGTCGGGAGTAAATAATTTTCGATTTGGAATACGAATATCTGTACTTAAGTCCACACCTAGCCCCATGGAGCCACTCTCAGCTTCAGTCCCAAGCCCAGTCCCAGGAAAGCAGTAAAAAGTTGTTCAGAGGCGATATCGAGCTCTCTAACGTCAATACGGATGTACTAAGACGCACGATATATGGCTGGGCGCAGCAGTAAAAAGTTGTTCAGAGGCGATATCGAGCTCTCTAACGTCAATACGGATGTACTAAGACGCACGATATATGG
>JAPZPC010000012.1:124336-325562 GCA_037952705.1 Haplographium delicatum
GTCTCCATCACTTGTACGTCCAGCTCTTCAGCAGCGTCCCACCGGCCTTGATTCCAAAACGTTGATGCTAGGTTGGCCATGCTAGTTAGCGTGTCTGGATGGTCGGCGCCGAGCTTCTTCTTGCTTATCTCCATCACTTGCACCTCTAGCTCTTCAGCAGCGTCCCACCGGCCTTGATTCCGGTACGTCGCTGCTAGGTTAGCTATGCTAGTTAGCGTGTCTGGATGGTCGGCGCCGAGCTTCTTCTTGCGAGTCTCCATCACTTGCACCTCCAGCTCTTCAGCAGCGTCCCACCGGCCTTGATTCCGGTACGTTGACGCTAGGTTGGCCATGCTATTCAGCGTGTCTGGATGGTCGGCGCCGAGCTTCTTCTTGCTTGTCTCCATCACTTGCACCTCCAGCTCTTCAGCAGCGTCCCATTGCCCCCTAAGCATATACGCCAAGCCTACCATTGCCATACTGCTCAGCGTATCCTTGTGCTCTTGACCAAGAATCTTTTTTCTAACTTTCATTGCCTGAACTGACATCCTCTCCGCCTCTACGCCTTTCCCCATTTGCCACGCGTACCATGCTGCCTTGTATAGTATTGAAGCCCAGTCTCTTAATACGTCATGTTCATCCGGCTGCTGTGTTAATGCTGATTGCGCGTGTGGGAAAAGCGCTTGACATTTTACCCAATTCTCGTACTCTCCCGTTGGAAGCTCTCTGCAAAGATTCTTAATAAACTGTTGTTTCCACCGCTCTTGCTGCTTGCTGGCTTTAAGCCATTCTCGCGTGGCTAGCTGCACCAGTCCGTGCATTTCGAAGGTTGTGCCGTCTAAATTAACGGAGACGAACAAGTAATTTCGTAAAGTTAAGAGATCATCTTCAAATCCATTATTCATGCTAGACCATGATACATTATCTTTATCGCTATCACTATAACCAGTATCAATATCAGTATGATTGTCATCATTATTCTCTTTCTGGTCGTGCCGCGAGTCTCTCTGCTCGTCTCGACTTCGAAGTAGAGCCTCGGGGATTCCTTGCCGGTCAAAAAAGCTCATAAGTGACAATAAATCAGCAGCTGATGGTCGTATCTCACGGATGTAGTCGAATGATATTTGCCATGTAGTAATAATAGAGTTCTTCGCCTCCCGATCTCGGCGGAGCTGTTCGCCATGCTGATTAAGGAGACTGGTTCTCCTACGATCGCTCTTCCGAAAGTCCTGGAGATACTCTCGTACAGAATAGCGCGGCACCCTTTGGGACACGTATGCAGCAGCCTGAACAATAGCGAGAGGTATAAACTCGAGTGCTGCAGCGAGCTCGGCAACATCCTTGCTATCATCGTGCCATCCTAGCTTCCTCTCAAAGAGTAGTAGTGCATCTGTCCTGTCCATCGGTCCAACCGCAATAATGTCGCGCTGTTCAACCAGCTTTAGCGCAGCGCTTTTACTTCGTGTTGTTATAAAGATTGATCCGTTCGGGCACTGCGGAAGATATGCCACGAGCGGTCGTAAATTCCTACTGTCTATGCTTTTCGTTTGCCTTTCCGGGCCGGTAGTTTGATCCTCGACGAGGAAGCTAGCGTCATCCACATTGTCAAGTATTAGGACCCACCTCCCTTTCCTATTGTCGCGCAGCCAGTCGTGCACGAGCTGGAATATATTGGCCTGTGGATTCTGCCGTCCGGAGATCTTGACGCACTCTGCAATATCTCGAAGGCTCTGCTCAAATCGGGCGGCATTGCTTGCATGGACCCAGAACACCCACGTCTCCGGCGAGTAGTCTCGCGTTCGATACGCGTACTCGATAGCAAGTTGCGACTTGCTTTGTAGTAGTTAGCCATCCGCACTTATCGAAGCGTTCGCACTTACCCCACGCCGCCCAAGCCAACGAGCGCGGTTCGGGACCCTGAGACAGTACATTTCTCATGGATTTGATCAAGTATCGTCCCTCGCTCAACGAAGTCTGTGTCACGGCTAAAGGGTATGACGACCGACGGGTTCGGCGGGGTCTCTGGTCGCTCTGGGAGGAGCCGTCATTAGCGCCGGTCGGCTTGGACCCTTGCAACTTACCAGGAGGGGCATGGTGATGGAACTCAGTATTAACTGGACCGTTGATTATTCCGGCTTGCAAGCCGGAGTTGGCGTGGCCAAAAGATATCGCGGAATCCATCGCAGCAGAGCAGTTTGCGACGAGCTATTGCCAGCTGCTGAGTGTCTCGATGTGGTTCCATGATCCTCAGCCGCAACGGGCTTGAAGCCATCCTCCAATCAGGTTGAATTGCGCCCCCAAAGCCTCACCTCAACTTAAGGTTTATATCTTCCATTTTACTCACAGACTAACCTTTTAAACAGCAAATATAGATGGCTGATCCTCTTAGTATTACCGCTAGTGCCGTGGGTATTATTGTGCCAGCTTTGCACAGCACACGACTACTCCTAGAAGATCTGCAGCAGCTCAAAGATGCACCTAAAACCGTGAAGCGCCTGGTAGAAGATGTGCAGTCTGTTGACGCAGCACTCAAATTGCTCCAAAGTGTAGAGGAGAGGGAATGGAGCTTACTTGGCGCAGGCGTAGCTAAGCAGTCTGAGACAACAATTAGCAGCAGCACGCAAGCATGCAACATTTTCAGGGCTGATCTCCAGAAGTGGACTAGACACTCAGAAGATGGAAAGCTAGCATGGCTGGACCGAGCGAATGTGGGATTCTTTAAGAAAGACCAAGTCAAAGCCATGTCGGAGCAGCTTCAAAGCTGTAAGCTCGCTATTAACCTCACCGTCGGCGTGGCAACTTTGTAGGTAGCTCCGGTTCGGCCTATGCATTTTAGAGGATAGACTAACCTTCCTACAGGTATAGCTCTGTCCGCAATACCTATATTACGGAGGGGATCAAAAAGATAATATCTACAAAGCAGGATGAGATCAAAGGTGCTATTACAACGGCGGATAAGCAGCTAATAGTATTAGAGAATAAGGTGAAAGAGATAAACCTCAGCGACGATGAGGAGGAAATGGCTACACCGGCAGAAGGCAAAACTGAGGCATTACGACAACTTGAAGAAGAACTCAAAGGGGTGAAAGAATTACAGAAGTTGCTGAGTGAGCTGATATTGAAGTCACAGGAAGACGCTGTTGCGAAAGCAGCGGAAAGCAGGAGCGTTTCAACCACGGTGACATTCGGCGCTCAGAACTCGGGCTTTCAAGCTGGGATCATCAACGGCGGAGTTAGTGGAACTAGTTTTGGAGGAAAGTGAGCATATGATATATAGTATTGCCATGACCGATTGATATATTCTTTAATTGAATGGTAACATCCTTCGAACTTCGCAAGGCCAAAGATCATGAAGGCCCAATACGCTGCTTGGTTGCTATATGCGCACGGACCCCTGCGTCGTGCAGGTTGTCCTTCTTGTAGTTAGCCCAAGGGTCAAGAGATTCTTAGTGCAGTAACTATAGCTCATATACTCTGTTGCGAAGTTCGCGGGGGAGCTTGAGGAAGCTGGTCGATATGTCAGTGGTCTCGAGGCTGTTAGTGCTTCATTAATTGTGGGATTCAGTCGGCAGTCTTTATTGGAATATGATCACGTGCGTGCTTGAAGCTGGATGTGGCGCGGCAGGCACCAAAAGTATCTCCAGCGCTGTTGGCCTTTCTGCCTAAGACTTTAAATTGAAATTACAGCGTAAATATTGCGGGGTTGGGTCGCACCAACCAAATCGTCTCGCTTTGATCCGAGGCACAGATCCGCGTTGCGATCATGTATGAATGTGTGCGCCGTAGCAGCCACAAGGCGGATGATGATGGCGATGCAGCAGACGAAAATCGTTGGACATGGCGAGATTCATATCGAGCCAAGCGCGATATATGGAAGGGGGGAGATCATACTCAGGCTAGGGTAAGTATAATATCTTATGTGTTACTACTCCAGTGAGATCCGGAATGGCTACTTATCATGAGGTGGGCACATAGCAATGGCGGCGCTGGTGAGTTGTGAACGAGAATCTTCTTAAAATTTTACCCTTTAGCAGATCGCTAATCCGTGATATACAGGCGCGACCGGTTTACTTGAGGCCTTGGCCTGTGATTATCTAGAAACTCTAGACCACCCGGGGTCGGTCGCATGGGTAGCAAACCATTCACGCAATACCCAACTCGCACTACTTCATGGACACATCGACATTGCTCTGACATATGAGCGAGACCAAGAAGCGCTAGCAGAATCCGAGGGCTGGTCCGTGACGAAAGGATGCCTTTTCCACGACCACTTTGTTGTCGCCGGTCCCATATCCGATCCGGCTGACGTAGCAGAGACGAAATCGCCAGCCGAAGCATTGAAAAAAGTTGCGAAATCTCGTAGCCTCTTTCATAGCCGCCAAGACAGCTCAGCAACCATGTGGAAAGAGACCAAGCTGTGGGGAGAGATCGGACTGACGCCGTGGGAAAATGATGGAGATTCAGATTGGTTCAAAAAGTCATACATACCTCCTGCCGATGCACTAAAAATGGCCGACTACGCGGGTGCCTATCTCATCACTGATAGGTCTACACTCCTTCGACAGACAGGGCTGGGAACTATCTCCCAGACAACTGTATTTCATGAACCATTGAGCGGAGACGACGTTCTGATGAACAGCTGCTATGCCCTCTGCACGCCAACTGCAGCTCGAGATGAGACCAGTCAAGTCAACCACTTCATCAATTATGTCTTATCTAAACGGGGCCAGAATATTATTCGTTCATTTGGTATCAAAGAGTGTGGATTGGCACTGTTTGCGCCGGTCAACGATGGTCCTGCCATTACACGACTGCATGGAGGGTCACCCAAGGGAGGAAAGTGGGCTATAAAGGTATCCGAGTGAGTAAGATATGACGACGAGAAATGGGACCTGCACAAACACCAAGTGCAGTATGAGCTCGGGAAGAGGGCGTGGCGGTCCGATTTGCTGAGAAGATGAGTTGCTACAATGCAAATAAATCGGTTTAGAGATTCGATAACAGCAGGCTAAATAAGCGCTGAAAAGATTATATAGGTTGAATTTGTAAAATCCACTATGTGGGAGATCCTAGGTTATCGGGAAACTCGGTTTCCTTGCTAAATATTTATAAGGCCCATGGATCTACACAAACTTTGAAATCAGGTGTCGTCTCTTTATCAAGGTTATACACCCTAATAATCACCTACATATTCTCGGGAACGATATCATTATCCCATGAAATTGTATATTCGCATGCCTGGAATATTTTATCTCATCTGCAAATCGATACAAGACATTCTAAGGAACCATACCTTATTAATTTGATTATTACTTATATAAATTGACTCATTGCAACTCTCCGATATTGATTTTACTTCTAGATGGTAGGTTAGCGGTTTCATAGACCAGGATTGGACATTATGGGTAAAAGATTTCATGGGTAGCTGTCGATATCCGATCAAAACTTGAATTTCTCCTTAGCCCGTAAGTGCATAGCTCTAATTAATAGCAAGCAAAGCGAGCAAGGGTACTAGCTGAGCAAGGTTGTATAAAGCGGGTGGTAGGTCAAGTACCTTTGGAAAACCCTAAAGAGATTCCTATTATATTGTTTAGGCTGATTCAAAGTGTGTCAAGAATGTCTATTCTGTTGCTGATCTGCGAGGAACTAAAAACTTCCCGTATACCCATTGCCCTTTCTATATTTTTATGATACAAGTCGCTGTTGCTTTTTGGAGAAAAGTTCTAATCAAAGTTTTAAGGAAATAATGCAAAAGAAGAAATGCTTGATTACTCGCAGCCCCGAGTACACGCAGATTACAACTACTCACTTGCTCACCTCCTCCCTAGATATCGGAATCCAGGGGAAAGTGAGAGACCAACAAAGGTGATTTCAAAGGGAGACAAGATTGAAAATTTTTGCAGTTTGAATGTTAGGGCATACTTCTGGTGCATTGCCATCTCCTGGGTCTATCTCGTCAATAAAACAATATGACGATGACTCGATATGTCCGAATTCTATATTACATTAGTTATATTCCTTATAGTGGTATGATATAAGATCTTAGATAGGTGCTTAAATAGAGAACATGAACTTACGATAGGAACACCAAGATGCAAGGCTAAATAATTGCTCCGCATACGAAGAAGGGGTAGCAGCGTCATACGTGTTATAATCAAGCGCCCAAGGCCCTAGGTTATCTACATCATTAATTAGCAATGTAAATCTAAGAAAGTCTTAGAGAGTAATGAAACCTACCCAAAACCGGATACCAAGTTTTGAAATCGCAAACGGGGATAGTCCAAGCACATGGTGCTGTCAGGTCTGGCGGGCTACTATAGTTAAGAGTGGAGAAGGGTTGAGTGAAATACGGCGCAACTGTTGTGTTCAAAAGCGTTTTGTAGAAATTGACTGCAGCTGTCTCTGCTGCATCAAAGACAGTTTTTAATTGCTGTGGGGTGCCCGCGGTATTATACGCGGTATTTGAAGTGGATTCCATTTCTGACTCCAAAGCCAGTGCCAGACTTCCATCCAGATTGGTGTTGTCTGATCCAAAGTAGGGGTTACATTGTAAAGAAGAATTTATAGCCGCTTGCATCGTTACATTTATTGGGAGTACTGAGGTTGCGCCAGCGCTCAGAGGAGTATAGATATCCATGGTACTGCCAGCTACTGGGATAACCTTAAATAATTAGTTAGTATTTTATCTCCACTGTAGCTTTTTAACACAAGTCTTACAGCAGTTATACCATCCAGACAATAAGCTACACCTGTAGTCGATCCTTGTATAATTCCTGCAGCTTCATCGGCGCTGTTTTGAGTGCATCCGTTCGGTGGCTCAACAAGACTATTATAAAGTTAGAGGACTCGTCTTATCTATAAATAAAAAATGATCCTTACACAATGAAAACCCCTTGAGCCTGCATGGCACTTAGACCGATTTGACCCATAAACCATGGCCTATAAAGCGTTAGAAACCGTCTTTTAATTACCTAGTTTGGTTTAATATTAACTTACGCCATGTCATTCCACAATTGATCGGGATCAATTTCAACCGACTCATAACTAGGTTGAAAGAATGCACCATTACGAATTGTATCTAAAAGCGCACTTGTGCTAGTGACGTTTTTGGAAAAAGTCAAGACACCCTCATGCGCACTAGCCATTTGAGAAGTGAAATTACTTAATATAATATTATATCCTGTTGCTTCGTCTAAGATAACTGAGCCACTTGCTAATGGACTGGTTGGGAGATCTAATTTAATTAGTAATTGAGTCTTTAGTAAATAGAGGAATCATACTATCGACTACACCCTCGATCTCGGTAACGGCAAAATTCAGGATATTTGCGACGGGCTTGAATTCATCACCAAGGAATGGTATAAGGGATATTACTGATTTTACAGTGGCTTCAACGAATTTGATCCAGTTAAAGCCCGATGGAGTAGTCGGAGTGGGAGGTTTTGGATTCCAAAAATTCTGGTATATCATAGGAGAATAGCCCTGAAAACTACTGCTGAAAGTGTCATATGCCTGATAAGGAATTAGAAGTTATCTTGTTAAAGGATATCACTACAGTATCTTACATTATATGACTGCTCCAGGAAGGTTAAGAGATAGAGTACTTGATAATTGAGCCAATTCGCACATGTAGCGTTAGCCATCCACTGGCTTGAACAAAAAGTATTTGCGTCTGAAACATCTAAACAATTCTGCAGAGAATTAGTTCAAAAATTTCTTTTACTAATTCCGGGGGCCTTACATAGTTGTAGACACCAAGGTTTTCCATGAGATCAGCTGTGAAGTCATTGCTAGCTTGCAAGCCGGAAAATTCAGAAACTAGCTGTAGATATTGATCCATGCCGGCATCTATCCATAACTGAGGGCTATATTCCGTGTAAGTACAGTCAGGCGTTGGTATTTTAGTCCATGCATAGCTTGCACCGTACGCAAGACCCTCAGTATATGGACTTGGATTAGGTGTATTGTAATCCGATTTGCTATACAAAGACTGAGAAAGTCGACATATAAAGGTAGGCTGGCAATGATAAAAATCAGGCTCAGTGACGGTGAAAACGTTAAAAGAGATGCAACCTGGATATTGAGTATCACAATAACTCGAACAATCTTGTACAGCCACTGTGTAGGAATTAGACTGTGGGTATGGTAAGTCAGGTCCAGTAATCGAGATATGAGAGCTGTCCAAGGTAACATCTATTCCATCACTGAGAACTTGTTCGCCTAAAGGGTAGTACAGCGCTCCAGCCTGACTTATGTATGGACTTGCAGTAGGAATATCATTTGGTAAAACCTGATCTTCAGCCCAGCTAGCGCATGCTGGCGCACTGTTCCATACATAACTTGGGCCAAGGGCCTTGCCATCTGATGTATTATAAAAGTTTGCTACAGTATAATCTGACCATTCGTAAAGGCTACCTGAGAATCGACATTCGAAGGTAGGGATGCAATCCAGATCGCTCTCGAGAACTGTGTAAATATTGAATGACCCACATACTCCAAGACCCTGAAGGAATAATGTATCACACCAACCTGAACACTCTTGTGCGGCCAATGTGTAGGAATTAGATGAAGGATATGTGGCAGGGCCAGTGATAATTGTGGAAAAGCTATTAGTTATGTCGAGGTTAAGGATCATGCCATCTTGATCGCCTGCAGGGTAGTACAATGCTCCTTGTGGACTCTTGAACGGATTTGCAGTAGGAATATCTGTCGGAATTAAATCTTCTGGAGACCAGGAAGGACAAAATGTGGGAATCGTAGAGCTGGCCGCCGCTGTAGTAGCAGAGAAGCTAGTTAGAGTCGATGTCGTGGAAGCCGAAGAGCTAGCCTCCGACGAAGTGGTCGAAGTTACTATAACAGGAAGGCTTGCTGAAGCCGTGGAGCTAGATGCAGCTGGAATCGTAGAAGCCGTAGAGTTCAGTGAAGCCGAAGAGCTAGCTGCTATTGAATTGGTAGAAGCTACTGAAGCAGTAAGGTTCCCTGAAACCGTGGAGCCGCTTGTATAGGAGGTCGTAGGGTCTACTGAAAGAGTAGAACTCGCCGAAGTGGAAGAGTTGGTCACTGTTGAAATGGAAGGATCTACCGTGAGAGTGGAACTCGCCGAATCCGCAGAGCCACTTGTAGATGAGGTCGTAGGATCTGAAATGGCAGAATTCACTGAATTGGAAGAGCTGCTTGTTGTCGAGGTTGTAGGATTCACTAAAATAGCGGAACTCGCTGAAGACGTAGAGCTAATTGCTGTTGAGATCGTAGGATCTACTGAAAGAGTAGAACTCGCTGAATTGGAAGAGTCCGTCGCTGTTGAGGTTGTAAGATCTACGGAAAGAGTGGAACTCGTCGAATCCACAGAGCTACTTGTAGATGAAGTCGCGGGATCTACTGAAATAGTAGAACTCGCTGAATCGGAAGAGCTGCTCGCTATTGAGGTTGTAATATCTACGGAAAGAGTGGAACTCGTCGAATCCGCAGAGCTACTTGTAGATGAAGGCACAGGATCTATTGAAATAGTAGAATTCGCTGAATTGAAATAGCTGCTTGTTGTTGAGGTCGTAAGATCTACGGAAAGAGTGGAACTTGTTGAAGACGTAGAGATAGTTACTGCTGAGATCATGGAAGCTTTAGAGCTTGGTGAAATTGGAATACATTTTCCACACGCAGAAGAAACTATGCCGAGTAATAGAGGGTTTATTAAGGCTACTGCCCAGCTTCCAAGAATTATCTTCATCGTTGTTCGAATGGCGACTCTGAGTCGTCGCTACAAACAATCAGGTGGATAGTTTGAAGGAGAAATTTGAACACGTCGAGGAACTCGAGAAAGTTGAGTATACTAATAAATGAAGGAAAGCATTGGAGTGACTTGTACAATCTATTATACATTTTTCTATTCTATATTTTGTTCGCAGAAGAATTCCAATCTAGGGCAGTGCATCCAAAGAGAAGCTAGACACAATATTGCCAGCAAAGTTGGCTATGCGAAATTAGGACAAAATTATATCATCCCAATTCAATAAGAGAATGAGGAGAGAAAAAAAACGTAATCGTTACTCTTTTTCCCTAACGAATCTTAAATCGAGCTACATTCGGAAATAGTGAATAGCCGTGGTCAATTCATTTTCTTCATTTAGAAAGTCACTTCGCGCCGAAGTTAAGTTCTAGCTGCATTCTTGCGCAGTAGAACTAGAGCAAATCGGAATAGTTGTGCGGTGGTCTAGAATACTTGCTTAGTACAGTAGGATTTCCTATCATGTCCCTGCAACTGGTATTTTTTGGTCATGCTAATAAGATGTACCTAACGTCGTAACTCGTAAGGCAATGAAATTTATCGAAGTCACCTATTAAGGGAGGGCAGGTATAACATCCAGTACGAGTACCGTATTCTTAACGAGGTTTTTTTTTTAACCAATGAAAGTGACAATTTAGCACACGATGCTGAGTTTAGTCTGTCCAGCGTGCCATGCAATGCGCAGTACAACGCAGGAACAAATATGAAATACCACCTTGTAACTTTTTCAGGATGGTACCGGAGTACCCGTAGTACCATTCTGCACAGGAGGCCTGGAGAAGCAGAAAAGCTTGATTATACGTCGCTGTGGACACTAAGGGGCTAGGTGGCAAACCCAAGAATCTCAATTTTTTGTACCGGCGGTACAAAGTACTACTTTAAATGTGCAAGAGCTAGCAAGGAACTTTCCTCCCCCTACCATATACTCTGGCCATTATCGCACGGTGTCGCCTTTTCGGATTATTTATTAGCATGTTGGCTCAGCCACACTTTAACGAAATAGGGGTTGATAGAGTAGATACTGAACTGGATGTTGCTGTAGGCGATATTGATAGTGTCGTATCGAAAGAGCAGCGCCGACGTAAAACAGAGAAAGAGCGCCGAACAGACTTGCATAATAATTCTCATGTGCTATATTATCTTTTTAACTGATCCACATACATATACTAAATCCTAATAAATCGGCTATGGGAGAGTTTATTGACCCAGTATCTAGATTACACGGACATTATCTTTCTTATAGGACATTATAATTCTTCTTCGAAAGCTACGGGCTAGAAGAGTATTAAGAGTATTGCCAAGGGACGATGTACTTATATTATGCGTCCGAGCCCCGCAAGGGCTCAATATCGATCGAGATACGGAGGACCCGGTCAAAAGTCATGGGAATACAGGGCATGCCCATAAAAATGCCTTGTAAGCCCAAAAAGCCATTTTCAAGCCGAAGTAGACTTTTAGGTGCTGTACCCTATAATTTCAAGCTGTAAATGGCTAGAGCAGCCTATCGTTGCTCTAGACATAACGCTTGGACTCTGTAGTTGTCCTGCAAGCCCACCGTTTTCGCGATAGCCTGTAATTTCAGCGTAGTCCACTGTACAGTATTCCCATAACTTTTGACCCGGTCTTCCGTACCGCATCAAGGACAAAATTAAGTCACGGCTCAATCGCCTAAATAACGGTCTGGCTAGCGATTGGCTAGTTTGCGCACGGGCAGTAATGCGCAACTATGCCGCCAGAGCCGCGAGCTGCCTTTTAGGTGGGTCGATAAATAAAGCTGTCGGAAAGTCTATATAATTTGGCTATCGTATGGTCTTGCGATGGCCTAGCAATCTTATATGCCGAGTGCCGTATTCAAATCCTTTAGATTATCATCATGCTCCCCAGCTGAGCGCTCGACGCCTTATTGCCCACGGATTGCACGTGGATGATCATTTGCGTCTTGTTTTAGAAAGTGGGGGCGATAGGCGAGCCATCAATTTTAGTAAAAGACCCGCGATTACCGCGTACTCTGTGAAATGATGTTTGGAGTACGGATAAAAATAGAGAGAAACAAAAATAATATACCACAGGAATCAGAGGGATATGACGCCTTATCAAAGCAGGTTATAACTTTTGGTGATGTTCATCACTGAGAAATCTTACAATTACTCAGCCTTGAATTAGGAGTAAAATACCTATGGTCAGATGGCAAACTTTTCAAGAGAATCGTTTAAGGAAGGTAACATCTGTGGAGAGACGAATGTGTCTATATTTCGGCCGGCTGTGGTTTTGTGCCGTTATGACACCCGATTTATCTCTGGCTACTGGGCGCAATCTAACCAGGTTGGAGCAAGCTATTTAGGTCTCGAGATTCGATAGCTGTAGGATCAATTGAGCCTTGTGCTGCAAATCTAGCCTTGTCGCCGTCTCAACATCTCGCACGCGCCGAAACTAAACAACAACGGTGACCAATCACCGAGTCCTTTGTACCGGTGGCACACCACCCCTTGATGTAAAGTACCATCGGGTTAATCCCCGTGTGGATGCTTTGCAATACAGTTCAACCCAATGGCAAACCTGCTTCCTCGATCAAAGATACAAAAATCGAATTTGGGATGTCTAACAAGGCATTTGGATTGTCAAATTCTACTGTCTCGCCATGCTCGAGTACAAGAACAAGGTCATATTTCAACTTTTTATCAATTAGGTTAAGGACTGGATTTAGAAAGATACAGATGGGAAGACTAAAAGAGGAGGACTGAAAAAGTGTGTCGATCCACTACATTTTGTAATGAGTTGATGATGTAGGACATCAATGTCATGATGGTAAAAAGGTGGCAGTGCTTAACTTGCTTAATGCATGGCTTAAAAGGAGAGAAATGTAGCTAGAGTGATTAGCCACTTAGAAATAAAGTTATAAAGATATAGTTGGTATCACTAGTTGTAATACCATAGTCACAAAAGCAGTAACAAAGTATGCACTTTGTCCTGTGTCATGTACCGAATCACCTCGCCATGGCCTAGAGGATAATGAACAAAGAACAAAGGTGGCAGCAGAAGCAGTCGGTTTCTAAGTAGAGTCCTAAATACATCCATTGCCTTTAGAATATTATATATAACAGCTCTTTGCCTCTCCAGAAGAGAAAAGATTCAACTTCTCTATCAGAGCCTCAACCGGCTTGATACATGGATTAAACAAGGGACATAACTTTTAGACGCTCCGGATTCTATGAATTTGGGACCCAGGTACGGTACTCTCCTCCCCATAAACAGGTCTCATAACACTTCCAGACCAAAGTTATCCAGACATCACTGTACTGTATTGTACCGGCCGGCTATATTCTGTCTGATGAAACGTAGTTTGTTGCTGTCTAAGTTAGCATAATTGCTCTTTCCTACAGAAGCAATGCATACCTGTTGCACCATGTAAGCACTGGATAGTTCAAAGAAGTCCTTATCTTCAAGGTTGTCATAATTTCCTGCATACTACCGCTTGTTAGTTTTTCAATCCATTCTCCCTGGGCTCTATTTCAATTGGTATCTTACATCCCGTTTGATTTGACTAAGCAGCGAATTAATATCAGGAGTGTCATTCTCCGGTACGCCATCCCAAACTGGCTTTGCATGCAGTCGGAAGCTTTGTTCGTACAATGGTTTCATAAGCTTTCCTTTTAAACCGTTACCACTTAGGATGAAAGCTCGATGGAAACGTCCAAATCGTTTCTTTACTCTGACCTTTGGGCACATCTTGAGTGAGTTTTGGAGGTTTATAGAGGTGAGCACATCAACATACTTGTACGCGAAAGCTGAAATCTAGTAGGCTTTCCAAATCATACAATCCTTCATTTTTGCTCCCCCCTACTTTTTGGGTTTCATTTTTTGTCTTTGTTGCTTCATCTCCCTCAGGTGACGCTATGGCATCATCAATGTCACTGTTCGTGCCATCTTTGTCCGGCTTCTTAACTTCGGCCTCAGCGTTCTCTTCCTTCTTCTTTTTAGGAAAAAGTTTTTCTGGTATAGTACGCCTTGTCACCACGTGCCGCTTGACCGTATACTTGAGATCAGGAGTTAATGTTTTGGTTTCTCCGTGGGTTCCGGCCCAGAACCATTGATAAACTGGACGCTTCTCTACCTCATTGGAAGGGCTTTGTTTGGACCCGGGCTGTTTTGTTTGCACTGCTGATTCATTCTTGAATGGTGGGGCTACCGTGGCTGGATTACCTAGGTAACTCATAAAAACAGGTCTTAACGAACAGTAGTGCAAACATACCATCAGTAATTCGATGCGCACTCAAACTCCACGTAGATAACGCATACTCTACTGTTAACGTCTTTGACCTATCCAAGCCTAGAGAAACATTTGCAGACGGCGTCTGTGAGAGCGACACGCCGACACTTCCGGAGAGAGTCGTCTCCGTACCGCGAGTCACTGCCAATGCGGCAGAAGGATCCGATTCCGGCTTCATGGAAAGCTCTTCGTTAGCCCAGGGACTCAGGTACTGAAGGCAGATGTCTTGAAAGAAATATTCGTGCCCATCTCTAGATTCCGTAGTCAATATTAACTGAAAACATGGGGTGGAGCGGTTTGGGAGGGGCTGACCGTGTCCGATTCTCGTAATTTAAAATCGTGGTTTCCATGTTGAAGCGAGCTGCGACGTGATATTTTTCGTGATGACGTTCAATTGTTATGATAGGGTCGAGGATGGATATTGACGCGTAGGGTTTGGATGTGTTTTCAGGGCCATGGAAGGGGAGGTTTTGAAGTAGGTAACACTGGATGTTGGATGTTTCTTCGTCTTCTCTGTGTCTTGCTCCTCTTCTGCGCGATTTCCTGGGGTACATGATGCTGTCTGTTCTGGGTATAAACAATCAAAATAGAAACACTTGCCAGACAAGAGAGGGCTGTAGAATTTTTGTAGTTCAAGCACGGCTGAGGTTTACTGTAGCTCATCCTGATACCTCACGAGCTCGGCGCACATGGATGTTTCGGGGGGGACGGTCCGGCCCTCAGCCAGCCACTTTCCAGAAGCGAGAGAAACGAGTCGTCGATTTGCCGATTGAAACCAGTCTCGCCCGTTGTTGCCTTCTTCAGCGAGTACAGAAAAAGACACCGTTAAATATGGCAGCCACTTGTTAGGTCTACACGTGATCGAAACGCACTTCGTCGTCGTCGCAAATGTTGCATATTTCGAGGCTCAAGCGTACCCTTTCGGTACTTAAGAGATTACTTCAGAACCACCCGAATGAGAAGAGGTGTATTATTTGATCCATGGCTTCTTTGAGTCGGTTCTTCCAACACGGCCTTCGCAGCAAGGAGAAGACCATCGTACCGGTACACATTTCCCTTTTTCCTTGCCAATTAGAGCCACATGCTCCAGTCCCACTTCATTAAGATCCCTTCAAAATGGTCCTGGGAAGCTGACTCCCATGTGAGAAGGCCACTGCTACAAATACGATATCCACCTCCTATGCAGCCGAGACTCCACGACCGACAACGCCCCAACTACGACGCTCCTCACGCAGAACTGCAAGTGACAGCAGCACATCGGACTCCGAAGAGTCGGTAGAGACTTCCTTGAATAGCTCATCCATTCACACTCTAAAAGAAGACATCAACGATGCAAAACACGTGGAAGCCCTGGTTATCTCGGCTATCAAAGGAGAATACGTTGAGCATTCGTTGCAATCACTGTTAGCCGAGCACGGGAATGAGATTCGTCTCACAGAGGTGATGGTACGGGCAGCAAAGGAGAATGATTTCCATGGAGAACGTATGGTGCAGATGCTCCTTCAGCATGCAAACAGCCAGCAAAAAGCAGCAGCAACTGTGGGAACACTGGTCGCCGAACGCAACGCACTTCTGGCAGCGATGGAGCTATTCTCCGCGGAGGCTGGGGCGATGGTGGTACTGGGTTTCTGGGGCCAGATTGACATTCCAGTATCCAAGTTGCAGAAGATAGTGAGCAGCTCGAAGAAGGCATTTGAGATCATGGAGATGCTTCTGCGTGAGCGCTCTACTCCCTCCTCTTTTTCGTCCCCTACAATTCACATCACGGAGGGATGGGTGATTGCTATTGCTAGGAACCCCAGCTGCGGAGCAGAGCTCATGAACCTGGCCTTTCTCAAACAAATGCCCGGTGATGATGTACGCATCACAGCGCGTGTGCTAGAGGTAGCAGCGGGAAATGAAGGCGCTGCGAAGGGCATCTTCGAGCTGCTGTTCCGTGAGCGTCAGGACGAGCTCCAAATTACTTCCAGGGTGCTATTAGAAGCTTGCAGAAACTCTAATTGCGCAGAATCGATCATGGAGTCGCTGCTAAAGGCTAATGAAGGAAAGAAGGTCCGAATTACCGAGAGAATGGTGCAGGCAACGCAAAATGAAACTTCTCAGGGGAGGAATAGGTACTTGATCATGTACTTGAAAAAGAAAGGGATGCTACAAGAGGACAATATGGTGAAGCAGACGTTGAAGAAGATCATAAGCCGTTTTAAGAACGTTCATTTTACTTCGCTGGGCCTGAAAGCCCTTATGGGGCTTGAAGACACAAGTTTGCTGGAGTATTTGTTATCCGAGGGAGCGCTGGTAAGCCAGTTCAAAATCCTTCCAAGCATGGTGGAGGCTGCCGCTGCAAATCCAAAAGCGGGAACGAAGTTCATGGAGCTGCTACTTCGCGACCGTGGCAATGAGGTCCATATTACCGAACGAGTGCTCCTAGCTGCTGTGGGGAACGAACGGTCTGGATTGGATATTGTAAAACTCTTATTCCGTGAGCGTGCGGGCGAGGTACGAGTCACGGGAAGGATGTTAGAGATTGCAGCCGGACATGGCTTCACAGAATCTGAAGTGCTAGAACCACTGTTGAGCTATGCCGGAAGCGATATCTGCGTTACGACGAAGATGGTAGAAAATACCGCAATGGAAGAACTCGGACATGATAAAACTCTCACCATGTTGCTTCGATCAGGGAGGCACGACATTCAGATTACTGAGAAGCTTGTTGCGAAAGCCTGCGATCATTTCGGCTGGTCCAATTACAGTTACCAAAGTCGTCTCAAGATATTACTAGAAGAAGGCCACGAGCTTCGAGTCAGTAAGGGGGCAGCGTCCGCTTTCATTAAATTTGGTAATCTGGAAATTATATCCCTGTTTCTCCAGAAAGCTGGAGATGACGAGAATGTTAGGGAGGCTGTGCTAATAGCAGCAATCCAAAACGTATTTAATCACAAGGAAATCCGGACATTGTTGCTTGCGCGGCAATGGGAAAGCGTGAAGATAACAAAGCGAGTGGTATCGACTGAAAACTCAAGCCATTCTGATGTGGAGAGGCTGGAAAAGTTACTAGAGCAGCTCCTCGAGAAGTACGGCGACGCAGTTGTATTCAGCAGAGAGGCCATTGAGACTGTAATGCAGCGCTGCGGACCTAATGTCATTCTGCTACTGTTGCAAAAGCAGGGTGGCAAAATTCGGATTACTTCAAAGATCCTAGAATCAGTCACTAAGAATGAACGGGCAGGAGATGATATTTTAAAGCTTCTTTTCCAAGAGCGTGAGAAGGAGATACGCATTACGGAACGTGTTGTAGAAGCAGCTTTTAGCAACGAATGGAAAGGCGGTGATATTTTGCGCCTTCTTCTTGTTGAACGGAGAAAAGAGATCCCACTTACCGAAAGATTGATGGAATTCGTTGCTCGAGAGTCACGACATCTTTGGAACTGGATTCCTAGCAAATTAAGCGGAGATATACAGGTGACCGAGCGGGTTCTGGAAGCAGCTGCCAGCAATAAATGGGGTGGAGACGAAATTTTCCAGGGACTTCTCCTTGAGTATGGTGATAATATTCAAATCACTGAGCGGATCCTGGAGGCGGCAGCCGGAAATGAGCAAACAGGTATAGAAATCCTGAAATTTCTTCTCCTAGAGCGGGGAGACGACATCTACATTACCGAGCGGATTATGGAAGCAGCTGCCCAAAATACTGAAAAAGGTGTAAAGATTCTGGATTTGCTTCTTAAGAGTCGACCCGACGAGGCCGAAATAACAGAGAGGGTTCTTGAAGCGGCAGTGGGTAACATAAAACTCGGAGACAAGATAATGAACTACATTCTTCTTGAATACGATGATGATATCGAAATCTCTGAAAGGGTGCTAGAGGCAGCATGTAGGAATGAAGAAAAAGGTGAAAAGATCATCAGTATCATTTTTCGAAGATTAGACCGAAGCTTCCTGATAACAGAGAAAGTACTGGAAGCAGTAGCGCAGAACGCGATTGTTGGCAACGATATTTTGAGAATTTTCCTTAATAGTGAAGACACTGAAATCCAGGTGACCTCAAAGGTACTTCAAGCCGCTGCTGGAAATAAGTTTGCAACTGGAAGCATCATTGTGAACATGCTCCTTGAGAAATGCAAGAATAGAATTCAGCTCACGGAGAGTGTAGTAGAAGCATGTGTAAAAGATCGGAACAAATTGGGGAATAATGGCTATAACATCATGCTTCTATTCGTCCGCTCGCGTATGGATGACATTGAACTCACTGAAAGGGTCATCGAGCTCCTTGCAAGAGCTTGGCCTTTTATGTTAAATGAGCTTCTTGAGGAGAAATGGGGAGAGATTCAACTCACTCAAAGGGTGCTGGAAGAATGTGCCGCGGCAGGAGATGACTTTGACACAAAAAACATGAATCGCCTTCTTCAAGTGACGGCCGGCCAGATTCGGGTAAGTACCCGTATGGTAGAAGTTGCCGCGGCAAATGAGCAAGAAGGAGAACAGATTATAAAATTGCTTCTCGAGGAGCGTGGGGACGAGTTTAAGATTACTGGGGAGATAATGAGAGAAGCCGTGAAAAATAAAGAAAGTGGTGTGAAGATTGTAGACGTGCTTCTCCGAGAACGATGCCTGAGTGACGAGATACAGATCAATGAGAAACTGATAGAAGCGGCTGCTGGGAATGAAACGAGCGGCGATGAGATCATCGACCTGCTGCTCTTAGAGAGCGGTGATAGCATTCAGTTAACTGATAACATAGCTGAGATCGCTGCTGAAAATCAAGGATGCGGTGAGCGGATCATAGAGCTTTTCCGGATTAGAACTCAACGATGAAATGTCTGCTGTACACATCGGACTTCCCGGGCCAGCTGCTAGTTGGTGGACATGTTTCGCTCGCAGAAGCGTAAATACTTAGTATTTACAATTTATTACATTAAGGCAAAGCTAGAGGTTTAGGGAGATTTCGGGATCGTAGTAGGCTTCATGCTGTTCCTAGTCAGGATACCACTAAGTTGCTGATCAGGCATGAATTTCTTTTTTGTAACCTTAGTTAATTATATATCACACTTTTTTATAGTCTAATTCAGTACTAGCAAAGCAAGTATGCCTAATAATATCCTTCCTTCTATAATTATCAATGCTGTCACTCCTCACAAACGACAATCTCGATAGTAGTAAGCTATAGCCTTGAATAAGCCTTGTCTAAAGCCGCCTTAGATCCTTCCCTCAATCCTCGAACAATATCCCCGGCCGCCTTCACTTCCTTTAACAGACCGACTCCAGAACCTGCCCAGATTGCCGCCCGCCGCTCGCCTCCATAGCCCTTGTCAGGAGACTTAACAGCATCCGCATGCTTCTTCCTCAGCTCCTCCAATCCCACACCATCTACATGATCTTTCAAACTTGGACTGACTAACGCTCGGCCATCGTAACCAGCGGGCCAGATACTCTTACCTGGCAACTCGTCAAAGATGGTGGCACGAACTGTACTTTTACCGCCATCCACAGCCTGGAGGAGCGCCTCCTGATACTCCTTGTTTGGAAGATCTGCTTCTTGGCTAGCTAAGAACGCCGTTCCCACTAACACGCCCTCTACACCACATGCTAGAGCTGCGGCCATACCTCTTCCTTCGCTGATGCCTCCGGCGCCGAGAACTGAAATGTTCGCGAATCCCGCCTTTTCCAACTCGTCAAGGGTTTCAGGAATGAGGCTGACAAGCCCCGCTCCAGGTAAGCCACCATGGCCACCCGCATCTGCGGCTTGCAGAACCAAGACATCCGGAGCACAGAGTTGGGCCACCTGGACCGCAGCAGTAACTCCCGAGATCTGGATCCAGATGCGTGATTCCGGAGACGCGGCACGCATTGCTTTTGTCCAAACAGCGAAATCTTCCAGCTTTGGGGGGCACGAGAGCAGGATGGCGGCGGGACGATGATGCGCTACGACGGCCGCTGCACCCTCGACCTTGGCTGCGAAGGTCAAGAATCCGACACCAATGGGTAGGGTCGGTCCTGTGGTGTCGATTTGCGACCGTGCTAGGATGGATTTGGCTTCCTCCAGTCTCGTAGATATTGCCTCCATATCGACAGCGGCGCCAATGAAGCCTATCCCTCCTGCTATTGTCACAGCCGTGGCGAGACTAGATCCACCAAAGCCGGCCATCGGCGCATTCGCAATTAGAGGCCGGGAGGCCCAGGGGTAATGGGCGTAGATTGAAGATGACATGTCAAATAGTCGCGGGTCTGTGTTGACAGAAGTGAAGTGAAAGACGTGCTAGTCAGGAGACGGTTAAGGTGTAGAGCAGTAATATGAGATAGAATCCCAGTTAATCTCGGCAAGACTTTTTTTCGTCTGTTTGTCCCTCGATGAATCGAATAAAGTGAGCACATTAAAGACAAGAAGCGTCGTAATACTCGCTTTATTAATGAGTGAGATATCAGCAGAACTAGTCGGCGTAAGCAGCTAACATTACGGCAGTGAAAATTTTATTAAATAGGTTACGTAAATTTAGTCGATACAGTCATCGCATATAGTTAGAAACTTCTTAAAAACCTCCACTTATTTTTATAAGAAATGTCGTGAAAAAATTGTCGCAGATATGGCTTCGGCACGTTCAAATTACAAATCTCTAAACAGATCAATTCTCCTCCTTCTGGAGACAGCAAAGAGGCAGCCTGGTTTAGATATACTTAGTTTCGGCCATAGCGTCGCCTAGTATTTTCTTCAATTAAAACTAGAAACACAGGATGCGGCTACATAAAAATGGCTTATGGGACTTTCTATATTTCTTAATGAAAGAGTGGAGCCCAAGCTGTGGTCCTAGAGATGTTTCTCGGCTAAAGTTATCGGTAACGCAGTTATCATAATCTTTGACTACGCTTGAAAGTGTCTCATGCTGATCATATTCCGGATCATATGGTCTATCATCGCTCAAGACATGGATAAATTTTCTATTCATTCGGAATTGAGTCGTATAAAGGCAATAAATTAACAACATTATAAAAAAGCCAGCCAAAACTTTTTGCGAGTTATGCTCCTGTAGCCTTCCCACTTAGCCCGAACAAGGCACCTCAATTTCTTTATAGTATTTGCAGCTCTGGGAGGAGGGGCTGCAGAAAATAGATTGCTACAAGTAGCACTAGAGCTTGAAACACCCCGGATTATCTAGCAGTCAACGTAGTGGCCTGCGAGGTTGAAAAGGGGACTGTTGTAAGAGTCCTGAGCGTAGTAGTGTGTGAAGTAGTCCTGAATACAGTGGTGCTCGCAGGTGGTACACATGCTGGGCAGCCCATGACAACATTGTAACTGAGGGAGAACAGAGAATCATCTCCAGCAGGACTCGTCACAGTAAGACTTAGTGTGTGGGCGCTATCTCCCTCGCCGACAAGAGCAACATTGCTATTAACACCATAGGTGAAACCAAATCCGTTCCCATCCGCCACGCTATTTGGATAGAAACAATTATCAGGAGATCCCATTTCTTGTGAAGTATTGAGTTGGACATTCCCTAAGCCGTTGTATATGCCGCGTATGTCAACTATAGCAGCACCGCCAGTTCCGCAAATATTGGCGATATCGACTGTAATAAAAATCTCCATTGCGTATTCATTGTTGGCAATGCCAAGTCTGCTTTCAAAGACGCCATTCAGAGAATAGCAACGCGTCGAGACAGCGGTCGAGATTGAGGCGGCCGAGCATGTAGCAGTAGTCGGCGTAGCAGTAGTCGATGTAGTAGATATAGAGCAACCTGAGACACAAGTAATATTGTACGCGGTGGTAGATCCACTGTTCGTTGTTTGCTGGGTCGCGATCACCTGTGAAACAAGGCTAATACTTGGGTTCTGGACGCTTTGGACGCTGTAAATATTTGCAACTTGTCCAGTACCGAAGGTAAAATCGAATCCGCCTTCATCAAACCCTCCGCCATCTGGAAAGAAGCAGTTATCAGGTCTTTCAAATGTTTGCGTAATATCAAATCCAACATTTGTGTAGTCGCCCCACGAGCCATAGACACCCTGTATACTATATCCATTATTACCACAAGGTGAGGAATTGTTAGTTTGAATAAAAATCTCCAATTGTTGCGAATTCGGAAAGGTGGCTGCAAAAGAATAGCTAGTTGGCTCAGTCGATATACTAGATACTCCTTGACTAGATAAAAGCACTGCTATAAGAGTGTAAAGTGTCATAAAAGCCATCTTGAAAAAATATAGGAGTGAGAATGAACGGAGTGTATTTGAAAGAAAGGGGATGAGATAATAATAAAAGAGGGAGAGCTATTTATATTAAGGAGAGAACATATTCGAGATGCTGCGCGTGTTCTACTACTGAATTAACTAGATTGTTAGCTTGCTAAGAGTCACTTAGATATGAAGTATATCTTCTACCCTCTTATACCCTCCCCTGTCCTAGAAACGTTAATAGCTTAAAGTTAGAGGTGCTTTCGGAGGGAGTTTCCAAGTATCGAGCCAGTAAATTCCTAGTTTTTGTTTCTCGATGCTTCTAGCCAGCATTAGTTTATGTTGCAGTATATTTTACGTTCAGCTTCGGGCGCTATGCTCAACCTAATTCGATTTATTATCCGTAGGGTAACGGTGCATTGTGACGGTACATTGTAACGGTGCAATTTAAAGGGTTAGTCTGTGGTGGAATAGGGGAAAGCCTCGGTCAGCCCTTCAGCCACAACCAGCCTCAGCCAGCCACAGGGCTGACATGGGCGGAGTCGCCGGGCAAGAAGGCCTGCTTCGCAGAAAGTCCGCTCTGAGTGCTGTTAGGTATCCTCACACAGTATCTGGAGAAGAACTGTTATTTTGTCCGAGACATCGCTTTCTTATTGACGCAAACGATGGATTTGATGGAATGGATGATCTTGGCTCTTTGGAGTGAGATTTGGTCTAAAGATAGCCCGTTTTAGAATGTTGATGCTCTATTTTTTTGCCTTTATTTTGTTCATAATATTTGGTTTTGGTATCATTAAGACCAGCGAGTACGTTCCTAACCTAGAGAAGGGTCCAACTCGGAGAATTTGGAGAGAAGCGCCGATGGGTCACACGAGCCACATTAGAAAAACTGGGATGTTGCATGAGCTTAAGCGGTGTCACTATCTCCGACTGCTGAGACATTGCTGGCATATGCAAGGTCCCCAAATGCTTTCGTGCTCTTTGTCCTTTCAGGTGTGGAAGATAGGCTGGCCTATCAAGTTCATTGAATTAGCATTCGCTTGGTACCTTGTTTACGCTAGCAATGTCTCAACAGCTGAATCGGTAGGTAAAATTATATGTATTCTATAGCATATTCTGTACCTTCTTAGATAAGATTAGGATTGGTCCCTGAGCTTGCGAAGGAGAGGTAGGATTAGTAGTTAGGGTTAGCCTAAGGGTGGGGGGTGGTAGTAGCCCCCTTCTTGGGATATAACAATCTCTAATTTGTTATAATAAGGATACCCGCTGGGTATATCTTCTTTGGAAAATATAAGTAGCTTCTTTATTAAGTAGTATATTGTATTATTAGAAGCATATACAATGGGGCAAAAAAGTCTGTACGGAATCCTTGTACAGGTACAAGGCGGCAAGGAGATTACAGGCTTTATAGCGTATCAACGCCCTGTTATTATGCTTGTATTCGTTAAATACCGCGCACTGTGCCTCTATAAGGGCCTTTCACTTATAGCGCCGTCCAAGCCCTGTTTCTACTAAACAGAACGCTGAGTAGGTTACCATTACAGGGCCTTAGACTCTAGATACGCTGTAAGCCCTGTAATACCCATGCCGCTTTTGTATCTGTACAAGGATTCCGTACAGACTTTTTCCCCCATTGTACCAGGCATATGCTTAGTATGACTTATTTCTACTACTAAAAAACTCCAATTTCACCAAAATTTTAGATAGTTTCGAGAAGTTTAAATTGGGTAGAAAGCTCTACCTGAGCTCTACACACTCTGGGTTTTTGTTCTTTTCTAATATGGCCCGTGTGGCACCATTAGAAAATTTCTCTACACTCTTCAAACTGTGATCCTACTCAGAGATATTTGTATGACCTAATGTTATTGTTTCCTAAAGACAACATAGTTGGGCCTTTTTGTATAACAAAACTAAGGAGTAGTCTAGATAGCTTCTTATATTACAATGTAGTATGACTAGATTAAATTTAACCCTATACCTTATGTTAATCTTACTATGTTACTCTCCCTCACCTGCGTACTATTACGTATGCAAGTGGGGTGACTTGGGCCGAACGATTGGGGTTACTCGTAGGCTTACTCAGCATACGAGACCGACGATCTTGCTTTGGCACGATGGGAAGTTATACCATACATAACCTGATATACCTTCTTGAATTCCCTCTGAGGCGCGATCAAGTATTCCTGTCTTGTTTGCTCGTTACAAAAGTTACAGTCTTTCCGATGGATGGCTCGACCTCAGAACCAAACTGTTATGTGTGTTGTCGCCTCTATGAATTTCAAACCGACGATGTGTCCTTTCCCTACGCAGAGCTGGAGGAGACAGTTCAAGGCGGGTGTCCAACTTGCTATATTATATCGGAAGGAATTAATCGAGTTCTCAATAGCGTTGATTCGGAGAAAACGCCTGTGAGGTTGAGAATCGAGGGTATTCGCGAGGAGCGGTCAGTTGGAACGGTGTATTTTTGGACCGAGTGGGGCAGTCGTCGTAGCTCATATAACTATATACGTATAGATTTCTCTTCTGTCAAAGGCAATAAGCGAAATTAATCTTGAGAGCTGCACCTACTGATACCGAAGCAGATTCTCAAACACCTGAGCCTTGGAACAAGCTTCAAGTCATAGAACCTCTCCATGATGAACTTTTTCCTCGGTCTGTGGAATCAAGGTTGGTATCAGCGACTGATTGGATTGAAAATTGTCTCAAAGAATGTGCTACGAGTCATCCAAACTGTACGGATAAGGTTAATAAGCAAATGCCAATGCCAGGTCGTCTCCTAGATCTGGAGACTGGAGCTATCAGCCCAACTATTAGGCTAGTCAAAACTGATGCCAGATTTGCTAAGCCGTACATGACACTTAGTCATCGATGGGGCAGCATGCATCTATGTAAAACGACTATAGCTAATATTTCGGAAAGATATCACGAGATCAAAATGGAAGAGCTTCCGAGGACATTTCAGCATGCAGTAATAATTACTCGAACTCTTGGCATCAAGTTTCTCTGGATCGACTCACTATGCATTGTTCAGGATGATTCTTCAGATTGGGAAATAGAAGCGAGCAAAATGGCATCTATATATTCAGCCTCTTACCTGACAATTGCGGCAATTAGTTCGGTAAATAGTAACGGTGGTTGTATTGTCAAATACCCCCTGTCGGCTTACTTTAAAATCAATGCGAAGGGGTCAGAACATAAGAGTGTTTACGTTCGCCAGAATCAAAACGAGGTGGATCGAGACCAAGCCCATTTGGAAATGACAGGAGGCTCTACCCCGTGGGCAATTCCATTGGTGAACATACTTGATTGGATGAAACTGTTTTGAACCTTTACTAATCCATGATAACAGTTATCTCGAGGTTGGGTTTATCAAGAACGCATTTTGTCGCCACGAGTCGCTCATTTCCATAAAAATGAGATATTCTGGGAATGTACATCCTCCATAAGATGCGAATGTGGAAAAAGGCTATATCGATATAATGGCCAAGAGACGAACTTAGTAAGGCCTGCTCTAGAGCAGATCCCACAAGAAAATATTCTCGATACTTGGGAAGACATAATATCTAATTACTCCCAACTGTCTCTTACATACCGGAAGGACAAGCTACCAGCCTTGGCAGGAATCGCAACCATGTTCTCTCAGCACGTTAAAGGCTCGGATTATCTTGCCGGCATATGGAAAGCTCTTTTACCAGATAGTCTTTTCTGGCATACGAGTCCAGTTGAGCCTTGGCTTCCTGAAACTGTAGGGGAAGAATATCAAGCCCCAAGTTGGTCTTGGGCGGCTGCCAATACTCCTGTAATGATAACACGTGGTTCTTTGCAGGAGGACTTCACTATTCTCGATATCTGGTGCCACATACCTGGGAAAAACCCCTTTGGGGTAGTCACTGAGGGATGTTTGAAAGTCACTGGTCTCTATTTGGAACAGCCTACTTTCCATTCGCTCGGCGGGTCACCTCCGCGCGATTTTACGTTGTCATTCCGCGAGTCGGACATCTGGTTTAAATTTCACCCCGACTATGTCTATGCACATTTGGATTATACCTTCAACGATCAGGTCATGCCTTGGACTATTGTATTCATTGCTAAGAGCACTGGTAGTGTATACGGCGGTTACGAGTGTCCTCTCGTGCTTGTGTTGAAAAAGTCTGAAAAGGTTGAGGGATCTTATGTTAGACTTGGCCTTGGAACATCTGGGGAAGCCAGTTATGCTAAAAAGGAGAAGTGGCATAGAGATGAGCCTATGAAGATATTCCGTATTATATGAGCTATTAAATTCACACAAGAGATGTAAGGAATAGCTCCTGGTATAGTTTTACTTACCAGTGGACCACTGGTTGAGAGAGAATCGGCACATGGAAGTCAATGAAGTCGTAATAGAAGCGCTAGAGGCAATATTAGAACTATAAATGGATGTAGCGGTTATAGTAACTGATTACGAAGCAGCGGCTGCAGGGGATGAAAAAATAACTTACTCTTTCAACCCTCTTATATAAAGGCTGAGAGTCACAAAAATTTTCCAGAAATTGGAATCCCATAACCAAATTTGGTTAAATAAATCTATATACATCTAGATTCCTCCTAATCTCCCGAAGTCGGCACGAGATAGCTTCCGCTGGTCAATTTGTGTAGCCCCAGCTGAAATTAAAGCCCAACATGGCATCCTGATCTAGTTGAAGTTGTAGTAGCAGTGCTCGTTGTAAATGTTGTCGATGACACACTGCTAGATGTAACACTAGAGCTTGAAGAAGGTACGAGTGAGGTAGTGCTCGACATGGTGCTGCTAGAGGATGATGTAGAGGATGCTACTACCGGTGTAGTGAAGATGGCAATGGAAAGGATGCCCCAGTATCTACATTGTGTTAGTGTCGCAAATTTTCTGCCATGCTAATAACTTACACACTGTCGAAATCGCTGTAATGCGCTAAATCACTGGGGAAAGACGCAACATATTCTCTGCAGGTGGCTGCCAAAGCATTACAACCATCCGCAGCCCAATTCGCTTCTGCTAATGTAGTACAGAAATCAATACTAATGACAAGCTGGTTGTCTATAAAGTTATTGTCTATATCGCAAGTCCCTTGGAAGTTTGCGACAGGCGGTCCCCATTGCGTAGGGTCGGGTGTGCTATTAATATCAGCTGGTGCTGTATCCGCGGCCCAAAACCAAGTGCGGATGAAATCGCTGTCCCATTGAGTAGCAAAGATGCCACCGCCATTGTTGTTAAACTGTGTGCCAAAAGAGGCGGGATCGGAGTTATCTAGAGTAATGCAGCCCTCAGAGGCACTACAATCCGCACTTTCGAGACTACCGGTCTGTCCACTGCCAGAAACGCTGCAGGTAGATTCGCTATGGAATTAGTAACACGCAGTAATCAGAGGTTTTTAACTCACGTAAATAGAGCCATCGTGTCATACGCTGCGTTATTATAACCGCTGATGATATCAATCTCACCTAAAATTATGAGCAGGATAACTTATAATACAATTGAAGAGCATACCTGATGCAAGACTTGACCCAGTGAGAGAAACTGACTATTTTAGAACTTCAATTATTATAAAACACTTCGTACTCACGTTTGGAATCGACTCCACAAACTCCACCTGGCATATTGTTTAAGCTTATAATAAATAAACCGTGAGTAAAAGATTGTTTCGAAACGAGTTTGACAGTTTCTCTCCCTACTCCATTCGGGTTAAGAACGGTAGTTGAGTCTATTTCCAGAAAAACTTCCTGATTACCAGTCGCGTACAATCCATCGTCATACGCACTTTGGTAATCAACGTAGCTTTACTTGTCAGTAAATATGTTTGATAGTCAGCAGATGTTTGGTATACTTCACAAAATCTCCGTTGGGATCGCCCTATTCACGTTAGCCACACTCTGCAAAATCTGTCAGTACAACCCACAGTAATGAAGTTGAAATTTTCGTAGAAAGTAGCACCACTCCATGTAGCATTCAACACGTAACTACCAGATGCAACCGTTGTAGTATACAATAAAGAAAGGACAGCCAATTTGACCGTATGCACCGATCTCAGAAAGAGTAATGAAATGCGCATAATGAACGCGTGTATGAAGTCAAATATTCGCACGACAATTCATCAAGTGTAGATCAAAAGAATGCAGAGGGATGGATGATCAGTTAGGGGCCACGAAAAATACATCAACACATCATCACCAGATCTAAACTATTGACCAGACTAGTGAAATAGCGTGATGGACTTTTTCATGCTACTTCCGTATACGCTATTGTTTCAGTCGATTCAAGTTAGTCGAGCCGCTATTGTTCCCGATCAGGAAACATAATCTTAGTTGTGGCAAGCGGAACTAAGACAGGTACTGTACTATGCCTCAAAATTCTGTTCGGCTTTCTGGAAAAGGTACACTCATTATTAGATCGTATTCTTTTTGCTGTCCTTACTTTTGTTCACACATGCAACAAAATTTATTCAATGCCCTTTCGGGTGGCTGAAAGTGCATTGAAAATTTTTCGCGCCAGAGCAGAGGCCACAGCGTATTGGTGGAGGTAGCTCCTCGCTTGTCTCTGCCCTTCTTTAGAATAGAGACTACATTGTAGGCAACCTCCCAGCGCCATGATTTTCTTTAAATCAGGAAAAAAAGGCTTTGATCCCTGGGTCGCGCCCGCAGCCCATATGACCCACATCTTTCTTGCTTCCAATCACACAATTTTCTACCGCGATAAATGTATAATTTTCAGCTCTGATATGATGAACCATTGAAAAGTCATCTCCCGCTTTGTAATTTGAGGAACATTGAGCATAACTTTTAGGCAATGCGCATTGCCATGCCATTTACGGTGATGCAAGTTTCCGGAGCGGCTCGGCTCGGAAAATTTATCTACCGAGTCTAACTCCTTTTATTGAGTTGCCTCACCTTAATCGCAAGTGTGATCTTGCGCCTTGATTCTCCGATCACTGAAACCTTTGAGAAAATTTAGTTTAGAATATAATTTCGATCACCCATACAGTATGATTCCCAGGCTACGAACATGACTCTCATATAACTTGGCCCGCATCCTCGTACTCAAAATGGGTGACAGCCTGACTCTGCTCCATGTCATGACTGACAAGCGCTTGAGCTTGGGCGATAGTTCTGAGGACGATGAGATGAGCGGCGTTTTCCTTGAATCCGGTCCTCCTCCACCCACACCAAGGGATCTCGATCATTGGAATTATCACGTCGCCTTGGAGCAGTTCGGCAAGGACCTACAAGCAGCAGCAAAGGCGGTATTTCCAAATGAAACCAGCTCCAGATACACTCAAGTCTCTGTACTAATGCTCAGTTGGGAAGACGAGGATCCACAACTACCGGTGTCTATCGAGATTGAAAAGCTATATGACGTGTTTCAGCATGTTTATTATTTCGAGACCGAGCATTGGAAGATTCCTAATCGCAACTGCCATTATATGTTAATGGAAAAAATTATGGATTTTGTCTCTCCTACAGATAACATTGCGCATCACTTGAAAATCGTGTACTATGCTGGGCACGCCAGGCTTACGATCACTCGCTCTCTGGTATGGACGAGGTACGTTTTTATTTTCTGTGCATATTGATCATATACCCTCTTTACGGAACAGTATTACTTTTTAATGTCGATCCAAATGCTTCTCTGTATTTATATCTCCCTTCTATATAGCTTCCGGAGTGGCGGAAAATCGGGATCTCCGATTGTAAAATGGAGCGGAATTCAAACCGTGCTAGAAGAAGCACCTTGCGATGTCCTCATATTATTAGACTGCTGCGCATCTGGAATTGCAAATACTTGCGAGGGCAACGGTGTGAATGAGGTTATCTCAGCTTGTGCTTACAATGCGACTGCGAATGGAGTTGGTCCCTACTCCTTCACTAGCGCTCTAGTGATTGAACTTCGGCGACTGAGCAAAAAGCCATCGTTTAGCGTTGGGGAGCTATACAGGAATATATTCATCAGGACTCAAATTCGGATGCCAGAAGATATACCTGAACAAGGCAGAGAAACAGAGCGTCATCCCGCGCCAATACATCTTGTACTTACAGAAGATAACCAACCCCCAAGAAGCATCTTACTTTCTGTTAGAATACAAACACTTCACCATCTTCAAGATTCGTCAGACACGAACCGACTACACAATGAGTCGCAAGTACTATCATACGAAGATTTTGGACCTCCAAAGGCTGAACCGGCTATAATTGGCTCTGCCAAACCAGAACATAATCTCCTGTCTAACTTCGATCCAATTTACGGAGATGATGGACTGCTATCTAACACTCAAAGGGTCCCAAGATTAGCTTTTGCAATTCGATTAAGGGATACATTTCGACCAGGTGAACAATTAAAGGACCTTTTCCTGGAATGGCTACGAAATATGCCCACTATTGCAGAGGAAGTCAGCATTGAAGCTGGCTTTGACAGTTTTTCAACATTATTGATTGTTTCTTTGCCAATAGCTCTATCAAGCTATCTTCCGCATAATGACGCTGTCATATCATTAGGACCTATCACATCTATAAATAGGATTCCATGTGATGGCGATCCAGAGATATCTGAATCTTACCTCGGCTGGGGAGCCGTTTCGCAATCCGCAAGTATCTTTTCACGACCCGGGAGTATCTTTGATGGCCCGGTTACAGTATCGGATGCATTTTCGCAAAATACGGAGCTATCTTCAGCTGGTCATCGCACCCTTAATCCTACCAATTCTTCGAGACAAATGCAGTTGAATACACTCCCAGAGATGGCCTCGCAGTGAGTCCCTTGTATGATACTCCCAAACTTGAAATTTTCACTAAAAGGTATCCTATCGAAGCCAATTCGAGGACATAGACAATATCTTCTCAAAAACGATGGTGGTCCATGGCCAAACCTACCAGAAGTATGCCATTGAGAATGACCTATACTTTGTGCCAAGTGATGAAGTGAGTTTATCCTCGAAGAACTAGTTGTATTGTCTCAAACTCGTATGTAGAACGAGATTGAACGGCTCCATATCATGCATAATGTCCTTCAGACGGTCTTTGACAGAAGATTGTTCTTCCCACCTGTGCCTAGGCCGAGAAGAATACTGGACTGCGGCTATGGGGCAGGATCTTGGGCAGTTGAAGTTGCAGAGGAGTATCCACAATGTGAAGTAGGTATCTAGTATTGTCTACCCAGCCAATAATCTTGCATAAAACCTTAAGATGCTAATCGAAGCATTTATGGCACTTGAATTACACTATAGTCATATTAGCCGGCATTGATCGAGAATATGCCCTGCTGAAAATAACTTTTACCTTTTTTTTTCCTTTGTTCGAAAGCATTGGCTCTTCAATGCTATACAGAGAGCTGACTGAGAGTTTGACAGGTCTTTGGACTTGACATCAACCCGGCTATGTTGGCCGAGAAAATTCCGGAGAATCTTCATTTGCAAGTATACGACTTAAACCAGAGGTCAGCAAATCATCCCATTAAATAATGAGGTATGACTAACAGGAGATACAAAGATTCGATTTTCCTGCTCATCATTTTGATCTCGTGCATTCGCAAATGATAGCTCAAGGCATAAGGGCAATTAAATGGCCACAATACCTTCGAGAGATATACCGAGTCACAAGATCAGGAGGGTGGTGTCAAATGGTTGAGATTTATTTAAACGTACAGTCAGATAACGGGAGCTTAACGGATGGTAAGTTAAGTGATAAGCAGAAATCTGGATATCACATGCTAATGGAAGCTATTTCGGTTAGATCATGCACTAAAGCGGTGGTCCGCAAGATACTCTGAAAGTTTAAAGGGCATATCAGATCTCAGAGGGCCACTTCGGCTTTCACATCTGATGAAAGAAGCTGGATTTGTGGAGGTGGAGAGGAGGATGATACCTCTCCCCACTTGTGCTTGGCCAACAGGTAAGAATACATATGTATTTTACAAGTGTTGTATTTTAATGATTTTCTGTATTAGACGTGAGGAACCGAGAGATTGGGCTTCAGAATCGGGAGAACGTTCAGCGCATGCTCTCTTCTTTTGCCATTTTTCCTCTCACAGAAATACTTGGGTTAGTAAATTCATGCGCCAAATTATCATTTATTATTCTCTAAAAGGGCACATAGCATGGAAATCGAGGACGTTCAATCGCTGGTGGCCCAAGCATGCATAGAGGCAGATAATTTTGCTTTAAAGGTATTATAGCTATCGGCATCCTTCCTCTGATTTTTACTAAATAGAATCTTAGCCATACTTCCCGTTGTACGTCTGCATTGGCAGGAAGCCGCGCTCACGAAGGTAGTTCGAATTTTGAGATAATTAGGATTACTGGCCATTGAATCCATATAAGGTAACGAAGGTTATTATTTCAAGTCACCACAGGGATCACCCTAGTGGTATGGCTATGACTCCGATCGTAAGGCCGGTAATGAAGTTATAACTAATAGCCGTTGGAGCTATCCTACTCATATGGTATATACTGTGTGACCTTGCACAAACCCCCACCTACGACATATACTATAACGAAGCACTTGTAGATAGGTATGATTTTATACACCGAATGTTTGTGGTTTATTTGCCGTGCGTTTCTTATCTTGCTGCCATTTAATCCCCTGTGATGTATGGGAAGCCACCTTCCCTTCAGAGAAATCACTCCATAGAATCTGGCCTCTAAGGCGAACACCCTTAGCGGCCATTAGCTACAAGATATTTCGAGGTTAACCTCCGCGATAAGGGAAATTTATCTCGGTAGATTAACTATAAGCCGCTAGCTTCTCTTCCAGTGGGCGAGCCCATTCGAGATTTGTCTACGTAAATACGTGGATTAGAATAGTTCTTAGGTTGTGATTGGTTAAGAAGCTTTGAAGCTTAAATGCCGGAAAACACTTCGGCTCTCCACCAGGGAAAAAGAGGCAGAAATCGGCTCGTGCGCTACCACCAAAGTATGTATATACTACTTTGTTTGCCCCTTTAACTTTCCTACAATTAATAAAATCCTTTGAATAACTTTTATACATATAAAGAATTATCTTCTAGTTTATACTTCAACTTAAAGTCAGAGTAAATGTCGTTATATTGGTAGATTTTGGGTGTATAGATACAGTGCCAGTTTCGGCCGGTTTTTTTCCTAGTGGAGATCTCGGCTTGAAGCTCATGTGGAGATTCCCGCTTATCCTTATACAGAGTCCAGCTCGCTGAAGGCTGAAGCTACTACGACATTTGGTCCGGCTGCCAGGATAGAACCCATGCAAAAATACGAATTTCTACCTACATGTTCTCAAAAAATTATCACACGCCCTCCGCTTAATTTTATTGGCTCTGATAATAATCAAATACGAGCTTTCTTAAATCCTAATCAAAGCCCGAGCGGGGCATTTGCCCGCTAAACAAGAACAGCCTGAGTTGAGAATATAATCGCCTTCCTAATTTATCAAAAAGGTGGTATTAACAATGCTCTGCAATTTTCCTATTTTCTAAGAAATTGCTATATCCTTGTCTTTATGGTGGTTTCGTTCTGTTATCAAAATAATTTGATAGCGAAAATCTGGGCTAGATTTTTAGTCTTTCCCAACCACCGTTTCTAGAAGGTCCTTAACAGTATAGATCACACGTTCAAAGTTGTGCAGAATAATTAATGGGACAGTATCCACAAGATAAACTTGAGGATAGATCTTGTATCGCGGGGCATCGTGTATGTATATGCGTTCGTAAGCCTATATAATGTAAGGCACTCCGTTTTTAGGTAGAAAGAGAGAAGCAGGACGAGATATCTGTGAAATCACTCCGAGATGGCTTCTCTTTCAAAAATTCTTACTCTTGTCTCATTGCTGATTTCTTCAGCTGTCGCTCAAGGTTTTTATGTGACTCCAGCGCCAGTCAATTCAACATCACCAGCTAACTCATCCAACTCATACATTGTGGAATTATCCAGTGTAAGCTTCCATTAAAGATATTTTTCTTCCCCTTTAAGTGACTAAATGCATACTTCTGAAATAGGCTAGTATCCAAGGTACCTTCCTCAGCGCTAGCCATAGTCTTGGAGGGATTTTCTTAAATGCCAACATTCATTTAACGAAAAATTTCACATCTGATATATTCAGTGGTGCGAGTATTGTGACTGATGATCTCAGCCCCAACGATATTGCTCAGATCCCAGGTGTTGTTAATGTATGGCCGAATCGCAAACATTTTCTTCCTCCCATCCCAGGCCCGAAAGGATTTCCTCATTTTCCTTTCCCAACCCCGTCTACTTCCAACTATTCCGTTCATGAGCTCACTGGAGTGGACAAAGTCCAAGCGCTTGGGATCAAAGGCGATGGTGTAATTGTTGGCATTGTTGATACTGGAATCTGGTATCCTCACCCTGCGGTATGTGTAATATACATCTAATTATAGATCCTTTATTGATGAAAAGCCAGCTTGGTGGTGGGATTGGTCCAAACTTTAAGGTTTTAAGTGGCTACGATTTCATTGGCAAGAATAGCAGTAAGATGATTGTTCCACTACTGTTTGCAATAGTTCTAAAATGTGATAGGTTGGCCCGACGTAGGGATTCCGAAGGTTCCAGATACCGATCCTCTTGACGAGCAAGGCCATGGGACCCATGTTGCAGGCATTTTGACCGGAGAGTCTCAATAGTGCGCAAATATTAGTACCCTTTTACTTCTTTGGACTGATATTTATTTCGTTAGCTTTACTGGTGTTGCTCCTAACATTAAGATAAGGTCGTATAAGGTCTTTGGTACGCAGGTAATATCTTAGTTATATTAAACTTACAGATAGCTTCTCTAATTATAACATAATAGGATGCCACTGATACAGAGACGATTATTGATGGGTTTCTCATGGCTTATTCGGATGGTGTCGATCTCATCACATCATCTGTGGGCTCGGATGCGGATTTTGCGGATAACGCGTAAGTTACGATATGGATCATACACAATATTTTGTTAACATCTACAAGATGGGCGGAGATCAACTCTAGGATTACAGCTAAAGGGGTTGTTATCACGGTTGCAGGAGGAAATTCGGGTCCTGATGGTAACAGAAACCCTGTAATATGATTCAATCGAGGGGCTAATTTGGTACAGGACCTTTCATTGGGAATCCAGGGGCTCTGGCTCCAGTAAGGCACATACTCAAAGGAAAAAATTGACATCTGCTCACATGATAGACTGTGATTGCGGTCGCCGCTTGTAACCCAGAATTCCTTCCTGGTGCTGCAGCGTATCTCGATGTACGGGGTGAACAACAGCAGTATATCGTGAGCCAATTCAAACCTCCAAATGTTACAAATCTAACCTTTTGAAAGGCTTACTTAGGAAACAACGGTGGCCTTTTCCCAACTTCCACCAATGGCGCACCAATTGTCGCTCTTACTTCGAATTTGGCTAGCGAAACTGATGCTTGTGCTCCCCTGTCGACTTCCGCGACGAGTTTGAGTAAGTCGGTTGTTTTAATCAGGTAAATTTATTCAAATCAATTGAGCAGAGAGACTTGTTTACAAGGTGTTAGAGCCTCCAATCAATGTACCATCGACGTACAACAATCGAACCTTGAGGCAATTGGAGTCACAAATATTTTGTATGTCGTCCAGTGCCCATTTCTCTAGAAATCTCTATGAAATCGTTAACGGGCTCTTTCTCTAGAATCTACATGAACGAACAAGCTATCCAGATGCCTGAAACTGCTTCAACAGCTAGCTTTCGTGAGTATTTCAAAGTAAAACTCCAGCTATCACAGTCATTAATATACCTTTCACTAGTCGCTGTGGCTCCCGCTGTGGTAGGAGAGTTGATCATTGATGCTCTTAAATCTAAGAAAACAGTCACCCTATCCCTTCCTTCTGGAAACACTGTTGCAGGAGTATACGACCAGATCTATCACGGTACACCTGCTTATTACAGCAGCTGGGGTCCAAATTATGATCTATCTCGTGAGTATATCTCTAATGACTCAGAAATTGACGTGCTAACACATTAATATAGTTAAGCCAGATGTAAATTGATTGCTTTGAGTATCGGTAATAGCTAACAAAACTTAGGTTGCAGCCCCTGGAACTGAAATCTTCTCGACGTGGTTAGATGATGATTATGCTATCCTCAGTGGCACGTCAATGGCAACTCCATATGTTGCAGGAGTAGCTGCTCTCTACCTCAGTTCTCACTCAAAACCAAAAACCCAATCTGATGTCCAGGTAAGAGCAAATCTCTTTTTAAAGGACATTCTACTGATCTTAATACGATACAGACTATCGTAGGTCGAATAATCGGCAGTGGCTCATCAATGCTCTGGAATGATGCCGGTGTTTCATCGCCACCTGTTAAGTTTACAGTCAATGCTCCCATCGCCCAGATGGGAAGCGGCATCATTAATGCCCTGGCTGTGGTCAAAGGAGGCACTACGGTTAACGTTCCACGGATTAACCTTAATGACACTGCCAACTTCCAAGCCAAGCACACGATCCAAATTTCAGCTCAGGGTCTATTGCCTGTAATCTACAAGCTATCCTTAGAGCCAGCTGGAGGATTCTATGCCCTTTTGCCTTTGTCTCAAGATGGCATGCAACCTTATACGAATCTTATTGAGGAGCCGGTAGTTATGACTCCTGAAGTTCATTTCCCAACTCTGGTCACAGTATTCCCAGGCTTCCCAGCCTCTGTGGATATTACCTTCAATATACCACAAGGGCTCGATGCATCTAGGCTCCCTATTTATAGTGGAAAAATCATCATCAGTGGAAGTAACGGTGATGTAGTTAGTGTACCTTACTTAGGTCAGTGTCTCTTAAGGAACTCGAAACCAATGAAGTCCTCTACTCATATCATATAGGTGCCGCTACAGCCTTAAACTCAATTGACGTATTCGCTACTACCTGGCCAGAAATGGCCCAAAGTTACTCTCTAGGGTTTCCTTTGGGAGTTTCTAATATTCCATCCGGTTATTCGATGATTTTTACCAATTCTGGAATTATCAAGAATTTCCCGGTACTAGAATTCATAACTAGATATGGTTCCGAGGAATTACGCTGGGATGTGAGTTTGCTCCTTGTAATGCCGGAAATATCATTCTAACCCATGATTTTAATTCTTAGATATATGAGGCCGGATGGACAGATGAATTGTGGGTGTATCCTCCGGTCGTGGGTCAAAAGGGTTATCTCGGTACAGCGACCTGCTACACCGGCACAGAATATGGCGGCGGCGGCACTTTGGATCCAACGCCACCTCTTAGCTTCAATGATACTACGCCATTCCCACTGACGCAAATCGAGCACTCGGTTGGTGCCACGTTCACAGCTGCTATTTGGATAGGGAACTTTGGGAACGGAAGCGCGATTCAGAATGGGAATTACTACCAGCGCATATCCGTGCTCAGGCCATTTGGGAATCACCAAATTAAAGGCGACTGGGTCGTCGTCGAAGGGCCTTTCAACGTCACTGGAGTTTCCACATAAATCACATACCATAGAATTCAAAGCCTTTTGTCAGGGCCGATGGTCATATACCGCAGTAGAGATAAGCTGGTGGAATCAAGTGCACGCGAGATACACTTTTAGTTCATACTATACGTATACAAGGGCTTCGTTCCCCTTAAAATAGAAATTAAGTCGTCAAGCTCCAACTATAAGTTGCAACAAAAGGGAGATTTGTTAAAGATAATGCAAAAGTCAGGTGATTTGGTGCATATCCTCAGTATAACTTAGAATTCAATATATTTATTTATATTATCATAATTAAATCTTTTTCCTAATAGTAAGTATAGCTATAATTTAGGAATTCAAGACAAGTTCCCGTTCTACCCCTAAATTAAGTGCCCTGCTAGACTAAGAACTACAAATCATCTCTACTATTGCGAATACTTTATATATCTGTATCGACAATGTTTAAAAGAGTTTTAAACCCTTACATTCTGTATCAACGGGAGCTCATCTACCTTTCTACCTTCTATGGAGCTGGGCAACAAAGAGTGTTGTCGATCTACTTACTGTACTACACATCCGCGTAAAGGGGTCATAAGGTTTCGATCCAATTTAACGGACTATGGCACGGGCCGTTCCCGCCCTCCACTAGAATAAAATAGAACACATACATACATATATGCATGTATACAGTAGATAATAAATAAGAAATCACTTCACAATAGTTTTCTATCTTCGTAAAGATACTAAGATGGCGAGCCCGCAATCAGGAAACCACGCGTCCCTCATTACACTCGCTTACGAGTTAGTAAGGGTCGAGCACGAGCCCCAACCCTAAGCTTTTTGGAGGCTTGGGATTTAAGAGCTGAAAAAGCTTGCGTCTCCATATCTTCAGCAGCAGCCCTTTTCCCCTTGTCACTTGATAAATATTTCTTCTGAAGCCATTTCCTTCCCGCCTATGCTCCCATCTTTTCCCTGCGGATGCCTTTTGTCGTCGCTCTAAAATTGGAAGTTAGCTACCAGCAGCCGACTACCCTGCCGATACATCATCGTCATGGGACTCGACCCGATCGCTTTGACAGCCCTTATAATCTCCCTCGTTGCGCTTGTATGTATATTTGGGGAATAGTCTCATGTCCCCATTTCTAGGCCATTGCGCGCAATCCCATTGCGTCTGCAACAGCATTCTAACTCTGTGGCATATACCAGCTTGCTACTACGGCACAGCTACTCCAACAATACGTGGCTACCGCAGATGGCTACCGCCAATGCCAGGAGTCGGTTATGGGAGAATGGGGGAAGAAGACTAAGCGCAGATGGCGTTGGGGCGAGTTTCGCTTCGAAACCATATACGTCGTTCCGAGGATCTCCATTGAATATTTGACTTATGACAATAACGAGGGAAAAGGACCCGAATGTTATAGGGTGGTTTCGCGCCATACAAGTGCAGTTCACCCGATCAGCGGGTCCATTCCTTATCATCAGCGTAGCAAGCCCGGAGATGAAAAGCCTGGCGATGAGACGGTTTGTTGGATATCATTGTTGCATCAATTGGACCTTGTGCAAAGCCTCTTGAACAGGCTCTTTCCGTTCCCTGCTTTAGTTGCCCTACCAGAAAATCATTACTTTACTGCTAATAGCTCACCGACTCTCAGTTGTATTAGGATGTCTACACGTTCCTGGGACTTTATGGTCAGTTCCCCTAACTCAACATGACGGTCGTTTATTGACTGTGGTTCATGTAGCCATCTGACTTTTTCCGTCCGCACTGCTCTAGCACAGTTTATGATATTGCAATCCTCGCGTAAGTTATCTACCCCCATGGAATATTAACAATTCTCGTCGCTGATACGGGCAGTTTGCGCTTGGGAATGGAATGGAAAGAATTCGATCCACTGGCTGGGTTATTAGTGGCTGAAGGCAACGGTCATCTCATGACATCTCGACTTGTCAAGTCCATTGGCATTGTCCTTGAGTATCATTTTGCATATAATCCTGCTTCCGAGGATTCTTTCTCTCGCAAAATCTTCACCATGCCTTGGCTTCCAGTCGTTGCGACATCTGGAATGCTGTTCGGCCATCTCCCTGAAGATACATGGTTGACACGTGTGAAAATCGGTACAATTGAGGACATTGTCGCATTTCTTGAGGAACTCGAGGATGAGCCTTACATGGATGACAGCTATGAGGGATTGGCTCCCATTGAGGCCGTTCAGAAATCTATGATAGAACACCCTGGTTGGGTACCCGGCTTCAACGACATAATTCCCCTGATGGCTCCCATTCTCAGCTTTGAAGAATCTTGTCTCAACAGTCTTCCTATGCCCAATCTGTACCACCCCGGTCTCCTCACTACTACAGAGGGCCTAACAACCTTCTGCGGGCGCCTAAAACATTATTCTACTATGAAGACTACTATCTCGGCAGAGCTGCAGGACATTCTGGATCGAGTACAAAGTCTGAATGGCAGCACCGTGTGGAATAGGGATCAAAAGTTGTACCCTTGGAATGCCCCGCTACCTGATGAGGTTTCTTCCATCGTAACTGCTGTTGAGCACGGCGAAGGACTTGGTATCAACCAGTTTGTGGACTCGCAAGCTGCAATGATCGGCCATGTAAAAGCCGCCGATGATCTCTTCTACAGTTACACTAGCGTAAGTAATATCAGAAGAACCATAATTGAGGAGCATGTGTGCATGGCAGTCTCATCTTCTGCCATTGTATCCAAACGTCTTAAGGAAACCCCCCATCCGTCAGGTGGCAAATTGAATCGCGCATGGCTTGTGGAAAGTATGAATGTGTACTGGGACAAATTGCCCGAGCTTGCGGAAAAAGTGTCGAAGAAGATCATGTACACAAACTCGCCGACAACGCATATGGATGTCGACACTGATGTTATTATGGACGTATGGGTTGTCCTGATGTTCCGTGCATTTTGCTGGCACCATTGTCATCGACTTGTGCCTAGGAAGAAGATTCTACCATCAGAGTGGTATAAGAGTCAGATGCCTGTCTATATTGGATAACATCGCATATTCCTAAAATTGTTATATATGCTCCTCCTGTTGTATATTCCTCTCTTTGGCTATTCCTATTTTGTTGCTGGATAGAGTCACTGATTTTCTTTTATTTTCTTAACCTTGAGGTCTAAAGGCTCGATGTTTTAGGCTACCATCAGTTACCTGGATTAACTAACACTGAAATAAAATAGTACCGGGCTATTTTGTGAATAACAGTGAATAATAGTGAAGAATTATTCTACTATTTTCCTCCCAACGACCAGTTCAAACCGCAACCCCTACAATTTTAAACCTCAAAGTCTCAAAATTAAAAATAGAAACAAGACAAAATTATATTAAAACCCAGCCTCCAGCGCCTAATACGCCACTGCTGAAGAACTAATATGCGTATCAATAAATACACTCTACATTATGTATACTTACGTATACAAAACGCCCCGTTTTCCTTTTCCTTTTCAATCTCTTTTTCCTTCTTTGACAGCGAATCCACGTCAATTATTAAAGATTTTTGGATATTTCTGTCTTTCATCTTCCATCTTCCATCTCCATCTCCGAATCTATTCATCCTTATCTCTACCACTAACCCTCCTCCTCCAAGAAGCCCATGATTGCTCTGATGCCGCCGGCACCGAGTCCGCCGCGGGGGTAGCATACGTAGGCAGGATCGTTCCAGACGCCCATCTTCTCTCTGAACTCGGATTTGTTGGTGAGCTTGAACTGGCGATTAATGGCCTCGTACGTCTTCTTTAGCGCCCTGACCTTGGTCTTGCCCAGGTTTCGACCACCTTGAAGAGATGGCATCGCGCCTGTGCCGAACGTGACCTGCTTGGCTGCCGGGTCTGAGACCGCGATGGCTTTCAGAGAGTGCAGGATGAGTGACTCGATGGTGCCTGATGGGGCACCGGGGAATTCCAGAGAGAATTTGACTTGGTAGCCGTTTTCCGGCGCAAGTTGATGGAGAACGCAGATGGCGTGGATGGTGCCGTCTGGGCCTTGAGAATAGAAATAGCGGCGATGATCTTCATCGACCCATGGTCTGATTTCAGTTAAGTGAACTTGGGTGCCTTTTCTGTTCTTCTGCCAATCCTTAACCCTCGCGTCGATTTTTTCCTTGAGCTCTTCCGGCACCTTCTGGTTAGCCGGGATGTCGATTTCTTTCATGCCCTCGTTCTCAGCATGCCGTATCTTTCTTGCAAGATCTTTATCCTTTGAGGCGGGGTTATTGCGGGGATCGGCTCGTTCTTCAGCAATGCAAGCTAAGGTACGCCAGAGGAACTTCTCGCCAAGATATTCCTCTACTTGGGGACCTACAATCATCCATAAAGGCTTCAATCCCTTGTGGTCTTCTTTTATGTAATCAAGGAAGGCAGAGATGACTTGTGGATATTGAGACTTAGCAGCTAGAGGCTCCCCGACAGCGATGGCATAATTGTGGGAGATGACAAAGCCTTGCGCGGCGCCAGTTGAAGGGTGTCGCCAGACGTGGTAGCGTGGATCCAGCCAAGATGTATTGGCTGCGTCACCGTAGTTCGCGATAAGCTTTTCGAGGGGCTGGAGTTGGGTCGTGGGGCCTCCTAGATTGACGGTTACGGGAGATTCAAGGTCAGTACGTTCCCAAGGCGGGTTTGTGGTAGACGCATCTTCGTGTCGGAGAGAGAGAACAGGAGGTTTTGCAGGAAGGGATTTAGGATCCCGTGCCCAGAGGGATGCAAGACGGATATTCCCTAAATTTAGGAAGAGGTAGGTAAGACGTTCCAAGCCGATACCGCAACCCGCGTGGGGTGGTGCTCCCCAACGGAAACCTTCGAGATATTCTGCCATTGATTCTGGTTTCATACCTTTGGATTTCATGCTCTTTTCCAAGAATTTGGCATCGTGAATACGTTGACCACCGGACAAGATCTCTTGACCACGCATGAAAATATCGAAAGAGTTGCTAAAACGATTATCGGTGGGGTCGGGCATGGTGTAAAATGGTCGAGCTGAGGCAGGAAACTTATCAAGGATGTAGTAGTCCGTCTTGTACTTCTCTTTCACTAACTGGCCCAGACGAATCTCTGCTCGAGTAGCAAGATCTTCAAACTCTGAAGCTGGATTTCCTTCCTCATCTACCCAGCCGTCATCTTTCAACATTTGTACTCCTTCCGAAAATGGAATTCGTGGTGTTTTTTCCAACCACTGAACCTTTTCGTGGGGATAAAAGTGAGAAATCACCTCGATTTCTGCAGAATATCGATCGTAGATTCCCTGCCAGAGATTCTTGAACATCCCGTCGATAATGTCTAGAGCCTCGTGGTAATGTTCTTCGAGAGCCATCTCAAGATCCAAACCAGTATATTCTGTCAAATGACGTGGAGTATTGCTATCTTCTGCTCGGAATACCGCTCCAATCTCATAAACGCGCTCGAAATCGGCGGCAATCGCCATCTGCTTCGCAAGTTGGGGAGACTGTGCCAGAAAAGCCGGTCGTCCAAAGTAATTGACTTCAAAAACCGAAGCACCGGACTCAGTAGCCGCGCCTTGGAGTTTAGGGGTGTGAATTTCAATAAAGCCTTGGTCATCGAGATATGTTCGGAATAGGTTGCAAATTCCTGACTGGATACGGAAAATTGCCTGCGATGGAGCGGTTCGAAGATCGATGATACGGTTATTCAAACGCACTCTTTGGGGAAGTGACCGCTGTGGCCTGTAGGCTTCTAAGCTATCTATTCTAGTTAGTAAAATCTAAAATTTATGATGTCTCACTACTCACTTCGGCCTGACAACTTGTCGAAAGAAGAACGAACTTTGTCCACTGGTGAACGACGTCCATCGTTGAGGATTTTGGAAAGATATTGAGCTGAAGGGCGTGTAGCATCTGAGGACTCTCGGGGACTACCAACAACAGGTGACCTTGGTGGCGAATCAAGCCCGTAGAGAGAAGAGTCTGGGCTATCCTCCTCATCACTATTTTCTTCTACGTCCCGATTGATATTCTCTGCATCATAAACCGTAAAAGGAACATTTTCGGTCAAACTCCCAACTTTGTGTACTTCATATACTTCGAATTCATACTCATGAACCGTCGCATTCTTCACTCGCTTATGTGCTTTCCGGACTTTGGCAAGGGCTACGACGATGGTTTCGCTGGGATAATGCTCAACACTTCGAACCATTTGTTCAGAAATTGTGCCGGTATTGTCTTCGATGTCTGCGACAAGTTAGTGGCGTCCTCTGGTGTGGGTCACTGTTTCGTACCTTGGACCCTTTCCAGAGGCTTAAAGCTTTGAAGCACGCCTTGGATGGTGATTGTTTGTTGTCGGAAAACGAGGAATACCAATTTGGCACTCATTCGGCGGAGAGTGTGTATACGAGCTCGAAACGTTATCATCTCGCCATCCATTTCTAGGCCAAAAATTAGTAAGGTAGAACCCCTCCCCCTCTCCCCCAAGTGGCCTTTACGTACTTTCAAAGTCCAAATCCTTAAATAGCACACGATTCTCGTGATTCCATCGTTTGCTCATGTTCATGCTGTACGGCCTGTATAGCTTTGTTAGACTTGGGGGACCCTCCTGCAAGAATTTCTCGTCTTCGATCTTGGCCATTGATTGTCGCTTCTTCTCCTCCACCTTCACCCTTTCCCTGTCCATGCTTCGTTTCAATTTTTCTGCCGCAATGGCCTCTCGACTCTGACGCAGAGAATTGGGCGTGGAAGTGCCGTCGGGAGTTCCATTCTGAGTGGAGGTCGGCGTGGAGGAGCCATTGGATTTGCCATCAGCGCCCTCGACTTGCGACGGCACGGAATCCGTGCTGGGTTGATTCAAATCCTTTATTCTCTTCAAATGTTTCCGGATGAAAGACATCTTGGTTGCTTTCGAATGGCACAGTGCACAAGTGTTTTGGTGAGGAGAGAGGGGCCGAGAGAAAAAGGCGGCCGCCGGTGCTTGTTTGTATATTGATAGCTTCTGCGACTAGCTGAATAATCGTCAAATGGGAGCCGGCCGTCTTTGCGGATGCCGGGCGCTCTCCTCAAATTGAAAATCGCGCCGCGGGATATTCGGAGGGTTTGCCAAGACTGGGGAGGGGGGGGGGGAAGGAAGGGGACGGGCTGCAAGAGGAAAATACCGGTTGAAGAGTTGCGTGTTGAACAGGGCGCGTGAGAGAGGAACGTGAACAAGCGAAAGGGAAGTTGAAATGGAAAATAAATAACAAAAAAGAAGTGGATCGGGAGGAATAAGGACGAGAAAAGGGAACGGTTGGGAATGCTTTGATTACTGTACAGTACAGTATCAAGTTCCCCAGTCGGTACGGTACCTCATACCTGGCCTGGCTGCTGGAGATCCTCGAACAGAGGATGAAAGGACGTGAGTGATGTCACCGATGTCTGGGCCTTGATCGGTCGATGAGGGAAAAGTGATGGCAAAGGCGGGCAGAGGCGGGCATGGGCGGGGCGTGAGTGGACGGAATGGTACCTGGCGGCACATTGATCCGCGACGCAGAACCCCATGACGGACTCTGACTGATGATGCGAAATGATTGTCAATGGACGCGGCGAGCGCGAGATGTTCTTTTTTGATGGAACGGAATGGATGGAAGGATGGAATGGGATGATACGGAGAGCTAGCCGACCAGGAGTTGACCCGGCAGGGACTCAAGAAAGGGAAAGAGGGCTCCTTCCAAGGCGAGGTGAGGGAAATCGATCAAAAACCAAGGAAAACGGCATTGACTGCCGGAGGAAAGCTCCGGGCGTACAGTACTGGGACTGGGAAGGGGCGATGGTAGCGAACAGCAGCCTTACACCTGAGTCACCAACTTTGATTTTTAAGGTTGGACAGAGAGACACGACAGTCAGCATCACGGCATATTACGGAAGAATGACAGTGGTCTCGGCGAACTCGAGAACAACACGGCGGACGGCGGCTTCGGACTTTAGACTCTGCTCTGGGCTGGGGACGGTGCTTAATAATAAACAGACTATGACTGTAATTTATGATCAATGCAGTGGGCGACGGCGACGGCGACGGCGACTCCTGACAATAAGCCTCCACTTCTCCTTCCGGTAGGCATCATTTGCTCTTTACAGTAAATTTCGAATACAGTACTGTACTGTACGATTTGTACTCCCCTCTCTCGAAAAGTCGGCCCCGAATTTCTGCACCAATCCCTGCGCATGGCCTTTCCGCTTTCGGAGTAGCGCGGTACGAGGATACCTCTGATAAATAGTGTAGAGTTGCTCGAGATGGAATTCATCAAGTCTTAGACACATCCAAAGATGAAGTCTTGACTATATAGTATTCGGGAAACCAGCATGATAATGGACCGACTTACGCGAAACCATTCTTATAATGCCTATAAAAAAAAGAATGTATGAAATGAGATTCGATGGAACATTGAAAGGCAAAACGGAATCAACAAATAAAATAACAAGTATTTCTGCGTAAGCCAGGAGTTTCTGTTGTACAGGTGCTGAGCAACCGTTGAAAGTGAAAATCGGGCTTGGGAAAGAAAACCACGCTAAAGCAAGGAAAAACTGTAGCATTGCGTTCAGTAGCAAGCGTAGTATTTCGTAGAGTATTCTGTCCGTGGCCACTGTCCAGAGTGTCCACCAAAACTTTTTGAATTCGCCCAGGAAATTGACAAGAGAGAACCTTGCCTCTTGAAAAGCGAATGCAAGAATTGATAACGTCTCCCTCACAAGTGTTCGTCGGACGCCGATATCCAGGACAAATACGTCCTCATCCATTATGGTCTGCAGAGTCACCTCTGCAGTTATTGTCGTGCCGGGGAGGATACAGGCAGAAGTAAAAATTCTTCGTCGCAGTTGAGTCAATATATCCGGGCTGGATTTTTGCGATGTCCGTATATTTTTTAGGAATCGGGTCAGATCATGTAAATTCTCCGGCAGTACGGAAATATCTACGATATTGTGTTCGACCACAAGAAAAAGGTTCTGGGCTGGATCGAAATCTATTCCACCGGCACCGAAAGTAATGAGAAGTCCGGGATGGGTGGGATGTTTAAGTATCACTGCGGCCAATTGCTCTCTTAATGGAAGATTTGAATCGAACAACATTGTTCGTGTCTGAACGTCCCATACGTTATCCGGACCATTTAAAGGGCCAATGAACTGGTCAATGTAGAAACCTTGTTCCTGGGACGGTATTGTCCGGACCCAAGCAAACTGCATTGCTGGCCAGAGTGGTTTCCATGCCGTGTCGCGCACCTCCTTAAGTATATATATTGATCTGACTTTTGCTTTCTTCCTTTGAGTATCGCTAATAACCTTCGGTTCAGCATGTGACCTAAGATATACACCATCTTTTCCTTCTTCAGCGAGTTTTAACGAGATTCCAATTGGCCCGAGGAAATTGTAATCGATATGACAGGCGAGGATGGCTATATAGTTATTTCCCTCATCTTCCATACAATAAACTGGAAGACTTATTTGCAGACCGTTATTAGTCATAGCGTACGGCCCCGTATCGACTTGGAAAGGGACTATATGCGAAGCAAAAGCAAATTCTGATGGGTGGCGTGCAAAAATGCCTCTGTCGGGACGAAATTTATACGGAAGTATTGGAGAAGGGCTCCAGGCGAATAGAGACTGGTCGGTAGAGTCCTTCATGATTTCTTCTTGGAGTCGGAAAAATGATTTCAAACTTCCTTCGCCATAGAGTAGCGGTATGTTGACGTTGAAAATGCCTAGTAGGCAATATGCGATGTCCTCTTCTCGGGTAGTCTTTCGGTTTGACGCCCAAGACATTCGTGTCGCCACGCTCATCTCGTGGAGAACCCTGGAATCTCCAAGAACTCTTTCGTTTATTCCAGTTATTTGCGTGATTTCTGCTGCCCGTGTTTGCTTTGTACCAACCTCATGCCAGTCAGCCGAGAAGAAAATCAAATCGCTTGGTGCAATAAGTTCTTGGAGAGTCCACCCTCGGGAGAACCATTCGCTTTCTGTAAAGCCTCTTTGATTTGCTGAGGTGGATCCAGATGGTATATCCGACAGATACGCATAGCAGACCTGAGCGTTTCGGTAATAGCGGTACATGGAGTTGATTGTTTCAGAGAGCTCGGCGCTGCTTGATTTGTCAATGCAACAAGTATCCACCCAAAAGTATCGCAGGCCGGCGTTCTTGGCCTGTTCTCCGCAAAACTGGAGCTTGTTATAGCCAGGTTTGCTGTTCCCAGTGCCTTCCATGAGGTCTTTAAAAGAGATCTCATCAGCGTCCGGCCCCCAAGTATGTGAAAGGATAGCGTAGGGAGGAATTTCTCCCCGAGTAAATTTGGTGAGGCTAATGTTGCCATTACTGTGGAGTTCCAAAAGACGCATCGCTCTCGTAGATTTTGTATTAATTAGAGAATACTCCCAAGAAAGACGTCAATATAATATGAAACTAGCAGCTTACTCTTCGAGTTTGAAATAATATGAGGCACGCGTTCACCTCATCATTGGAAGCCACGTAAGGCACAATAAGTGGTGAGGCTAGCCAGCCTTGCGGTGATAGATCACAGGTAGAGCTCACAAAAAGCACGGGCCACTTTATGTTACTTTACGCTACTTATGCAGGCTACACAATAGTGTTGGGGTCATCAGCACCCAGAAGAGTGGATCTAAACCTAAATTCATTGCATATTCATACTGATATCGGATTTGACTTCTACTCTATATAAGAGTTCGAATTTGGCATATGACTTATCGAAGAAGCGACAGCAAGTAATAGCCAAAGACATAGATGATAATAATGACATCGGATTCGGGAGCTACTATCACCGTACTTAATCATCCCTGGTCGTCTCCACCGGGTCGCTTTGTCCAGCGGAGTATACTCGGCATTGTAGAGTACATGAAAAATACATGCGTTTCCTCTCCAGTACAACTCTGCCCTGTCTTTCCGTCCCCCATCGGCCGCGAACGGGCCGTACATCGGGGTACATGCGCAGGTATTGTATTGCCACTTCGTACTATCCCTTTTCGTGGATTTGACAGATTGGGTTCACACGTGGCATAGAAGGTTACACATGCCTCAACCTAATTCCCTCTCCTAGTTGGACTTCCACTATGGATAGCAATGTTAACAAGGGTACCTATCAAACAGATGATGTGCTGAAATAGCATTCAGCTATCGAATTGTAACATTGCAAATAGCCTCTCCAATCGCTCCAACTCACACACTACATCATGATAGAAAATGGCTTGCAGGCCCGGATCATTGAGATCTATTATTCCCTCACTAAAATCACATGCAAGACACTTCCTGACGATCTTAGCATATTGCATACTCAAAGATATGCCGGAGGGCCTGAACTTTCCTGACTATGCTGGAAATACACCACTCCATCTGAGATTCGGGATTCTCTCACAGCAGCGAAAAGTAAACCTCCGTTACGAGCAGATATCGAAAACGTGGAAAGCACCTAGCCGAAGACTCAAGACTATCTATCGAAATCGAAAAGTGTAAGAACCGTAGACAGAAATAAAAACCCCCCTACCTGTTGACTGTGGTATCACGTAAAATAAGTGAACTGTATTGAGGATTGATAGCAATTTGGCTCTCAACTGCGGCTTCAAGATACTGCTAGCGAAAAAGTACGAGTTGTATCGAAAACACTATAGCAAAAACATTGCGCGTTTCGGAAGAACTCACGCCGATTTCGCCTCTGGCTTGCTCCTTTCCATCCCCCATCACATGACCCTTCTCCTGGTGGTGGCAAACGATGACGCAGTTGATCTCGCTTCCTGCCGAGGCCAGGACAGGACAGGACGATGCACTCACGACGCCCCGATTTGATTCCACCACTACAGTTCCAGTGCCACTATCTATCGCCTGGGCCAAGAACTTCATTCTTGTTCATATACGAAGTATAAGCACACAAATCTCCTTCTTCTCGGCCGTATTCTAATTTCATCCTCCTAATTCATCACACAAGATCTGTCATTCACTTATTCACCCATTTCCCCTTCATTCATTGGCATCTTCATCTCACATATCGGCGCATCCCCCTCGAAGACCAGATCAATTTCTAAGATCCACGAATCGTTTTCCCCGCCAAGTTAATGCAACTTGCTGACTGAGCATTCCTTTACACGAAGATCGACTCTATATCAGTCAACACAATCCCCCATCCTCTCGTGCTAGCAGTCAATGGCCCCCTCACCAACGAATGAGGGCGGTGACATTCCATAATCAATGGTGCTGACGTCTCTCCGAATTTCGAACACCGCCCTCCAGAACATCGCCCACACTCTTCGCCCTGCCAACTTTATGAGATTTTTCTCTCGTCGCTGGTTTCTCAAAATGAAGGCTTCAGTATGGAGAGGCCTGATGGCCATAGGCATGAAACTACATCACTTTGCGCATCCCAAGCCACCACGCCCAAATTTCCGCATCGTGGTCCCCTCGCGACTATCGCCCCGCGGCGGCACGTTCAAGCTCGTCGTCTACGTTCCCGAATCATACTTCACATCAGACGAAGATTATCGATATCCGGTCGTGATCAATTTCCACGGCGGTGGATTTACTCTAGGAACGGCGACGGACGATGCGAGATGGGCAGCGGCGGTGACCAAAAGTGTGGATGCCGTACTGGTGTCTGTCGAGTACAGACTCGCTCCAGAATATCCATTCAGCACAGGTGTGGAAGACGGGACAGACGCTCTGTTATATATTGCCTCGCATGCTGAAGAATTGCGTATTGATCCACACCGAATTGCTCTCTCTGGATTCTCCGCCGGGGGAAACTTTGCTCTCACGATTCCCCTAATGCTCTACGATCTGGAACATGACGCAGGCAAACGCAGTCTCCATGAATGTCAAATCACCAAATATAAATACCAACCCCACCCAGACGCTTCAACATCGACCCTCTCTCTGCCCCGCCCAACCCCCGTCCGCAGCATCTCCTCTTCCAACTCAGTTGTCAAACTCAGCAATCTTGAACCCACCCAGCTTGAAATCTCTCAAACCGTTCCAGACCTCACCCTCAAAGCCATCGTTTCCTTCTACCCACCTACCGACTTCCGCGAAACTCGCGAGGAAAAGCGCGCCACGAACCCCGTCCCCGAAATGAACATCCCTCAAGCCCTTACCAGCCTCTTCGACGAAAGCTACATCCACCCCGCAGGTATGATCGACCTGAGCGATCCTTATCTCTCCCCCGCCGCCGCCTCAGACGCCTTTCTCAAATCCGCTTACCCGGAGGACGTTGTTCTGTACACCTGCGAATACGATATGCTCAACGCCGAAGGCACACGGTTCGGCGAACGCCTGGCCTCGGAAGCAATAGGGAAATCTCTCCATGGGGGCTTAATCAAGGGCGTCCCTCACGCCTTCGACAAGAAACCCAATCCGATCAGTTTCCCCAAAAGCGCAGATAGGTGCTACGAGGAGGCATGTGCCCAGTTGAGGAGGGTATTCGGCGGTCGTAGTAGTGTAGAAGCGAGAACTCAATTAGACGAGTGTCACACCGTAGAGCGGTTCGAAGACGAGCCGGAAAGCGAGACGATAGATGAAGCGGCGAAGCTGCTTAATAACGACATGAACGGCAACATAAACGGCACCGCGGGACCAGAAATCCATGTTTTCGGCCCGGACGGCGTAGCAAAGTGAGAGCGGCAGTCAGAATAGGCAGAGTACCGGCACTTGCATGGGTACATGCAGGGTATCTGAGGAAATATCTTTTATGATATATATCACCTGCCATCCGATCCCGCCTGTACAATTTTCTTTTAGATCAAGAAATCATTTGTCCTTTGTCAAAGAGCTATACGCACTGTATTTTATTAACGTGTCACGAACATTAGACGGTCTGCAAAATCATAGAAAGTAGCTACTGTATATAATATAATTCTTTGTTCAGCTATTGCATTCCTGCATCTCTAAATCTACCTTGACTTTTTCAATTCAGATTGTCAAAGCACTGTTATTAGGGAGTTTAGCGAAAGTGGAGTATATTTTCTGTTTAGATTATCACGGTATGGAGTATAGAGTATAGAGAATATAGCAAGTTTGAGATAAGATGGATATAGAAATAGAATGGGGCACCAGATTCAGTAAAACATGCAATCCTATAAACTTTATCCAAACGCCCGTCTCTCTGATGTCATCTCTCCACCCTCACCCCCTCCCTGTACCAGTCCAAATCGGGAACGTCATCAGGAGAGCTTTCAACTCCATAGCATATTTTAATATTCACATCTTGTTTATGCGCTCTCTGGTGGATATGGAGTGATTCGCATACCCTTACCAAGTTGACTATGAAGTTCGATCTTCTATGGTTATAGGGTGAGGCGTGGGGGAAGTAGTGGGAGGAGAAGAGAAAAGTGAATAGGGTGATAGGATAGTGGGGTGATGGAGTGGTAGGCTTGTTTAAAACTTGTGTTTTTGTTCCCGTTTGGATCGTTGTGTTATAGTAAAAGTCTCTCGGATTTATTTCGGCTTCTTGAATCTTTGTTTAGCTGGAAACTCTGGTTCTTTTTAAGCTCATATTCTATCTAGCTTATGTTCTATCTAGCTCGTGGTCTACGTAGATCATGTTAATTTAATCCAAGTCTCCTCCGCTCCATCATTCACAAAACCTCCTTTCAGCACCTAAAGCAATCGTCTCTCACCAATGCCAGGTCAAGGTTGAAATAAATTCCCCTCATCTCGCCATCTCCAATCCAACAACTTGGCCTTCTCTAGCCAAGCGCATTACCGCCACCCCTCCCATATCTCATCTGCCATCACAGATCCCACAGCCATGTTCGTGGCGTTTTCTGCGGCGGCGGCGTAAAAAAATACCACCCTTCTGCGACGAGCCCAAGCCAACGTGCCCACCTAAGATCTCACCCTCACCCCCCCCCCCAAAAAACGCCGTAAGTTCTAGCGCAGCCTAAATAAACCCCTACCGATTTCCTCCAGTACCTGACCCTACCCCTACGAGTTACCGCCGTGAGACCTTACGAGTTACCACCTCTACCCTACCGCCCTACCAAAGCCTTACCATTGCCACGCCCCCGAAAAGCGCCTACCTGCCTAAATAAGTGTGCCCTTCCCCCCCAAAATGAGCCCAAACCGCCAAAGCAAAAAAAAGACATACCCGCCCCCGTAACTTGCCTGATAAAAAAAAGCCCGGGCGGTTTGGGGGAGGAGGGTAAAAAACGCCACTGGGGCCGCGACGTGCAACAAAAAATATTCTTTCGATGGCGAGGGAATTGGGTTATTTTTGGGATTTGGAAAGACGGGGGCATTTTCGGTTGGTGGGAAAGGTTTGTTGGAGGGGGTCGTCTGGGGAGGTTTTAGGTGCGATTGTCGATCAGGTAGGTAGGTAGGTGGTGACTTGTACGTGATTGGTTTTCGGAGCTGCTGAGATTAGAAGGCGGTTACCTGCCTTTGGAGTGTATTCATAAGTACCTATCCTCAGCACCTAGGCAATAAGACGCTCAGAAATAATTGGGCTCGGGTTGGAGCATCCCCAAGGCGTAGATATCTATCAAATCGATTGGGACTGCTGATAAAAGGGGGCGTGGATATTTCTTCAAGTATCTCTCCTTCATTGTAAACTGTCACGGCAACCACACCCCAATTAGCAACATCTGAACTCCCTGAAGTACCTTGCGCTCAAGTTTACTTGGGCAAAGAATTGATAAGACTTTCTTTCGAAATATACATTCAAATCCGCCTTTTCCCAACGGCGACAACTCCCCCACTTTCGAGGATAATCTCTAGTGAAAACATGGCGTATTCCCAACTCGCACTAAATCTTCGCGCGGGCATTCTTTTATCTCCACTCTCCTTCCATCCGGCAGTAAGAAACGGAATACCTGTCTTTTAAATTGCTGCGGGTAGGACGGCAGTGGTTTAAATGAAAAAAAAAACAGTCCACACTTTAAAATTCGGTATTTGCTGACGTTTCAGGTACATTACGCGGCTCGGAAATATCCCATTAACGAAACAACCTGCCGGCACGGAAACGGACCCAATCAAAAACAATTGGTTTCTTCTTCTTTTAGTTACGGCGTCTCGCGAAACAGTGAGGACAAGAACTTTAAATTCCCATTGGGAAAGATCCGGGGAACGTATAGAGTAATTGACCTGTCGGCGGCTGGCCATGGCCGACTTTGAGATGCCGACGACATGGGGGAACGGCCCCTGTCACCACGAGACACATGTGTATATCGAGGGATCGAAGACTCCAAAAATGCACAGCGTGGATGTATGGACGCCCTCGGAAGCCATATCTCAAGATACCAAGACCTTCTGGGTAATGTGATTTCCCCTTTTCGGGTTCGCCCCTTATCACCAAGGCAAATCCCAAACTGATCACCCCAGCTATATCCACGGCGGAGCATGGCGAGCAGGCAACTCCCTAGCCTTCATCCCCACGGTACACAAGCTGCTGACCTCGTCCTCACTCGCCCACATCGCCGGCTTCGCTAGCGTAAATTACAGACTGTCGCCGCACCCGGCCCAGCCCCAATCGGCACACGATCCCGGCCACAACGTGCAACACCCGGCGCACATCTCGGACGTCATGTCCGCCGTGGCATTTCTGGCACGCCGGTACGGCTTCGGGTCTAACTACATGCTCGTGGGGCACTCATGCGGCGCCACGCTGGCGTTCCAGATCGATCAGCGGGCGTGGGCTGGGGAAGCCGCTCTACCTCTCCCTGTCCCCGCGGCGATATTAGGCGTAGAGGGGATTTATGACCTTGAAGCTTTGGTGGAGTATCACGCGGATCACCGCGAGATGTATGAGGCGTTCGTGAGTAGTGCCTTTGGGGGTGAAAAAGAAGCATGGAAACTTGCGAGCCCAACGTGGGTGGGTGCTCCGAAGGCGTGGATGGCCGCGAGAGTAGTGGGAATTGCACATTCGGATGAGGATATGTTGGTGGAGATGGAGCAAGTAGATTTAATGATGAGTGCGTTGAAAGCGGTACCGGTGGATGCGGGAAGGGGGGTAGGAACTGCGTGGGTTGGAGAGAGGAGGAGAGATGTTTATCTCGAGATGAAAGGGGGACATGATGTTGTGTGGCAGGAGGGGAGGATAAGTAAACCGATTGAGGAGGTTTTGAAGCTTCTGTTGGAATAGAACAACGTTAATTAGTAAGAGAAGATCTAGGATGCCCGGGATAGAGTTTTGGGGCCTTCAGACTTAAATACATACCTTTTCCTTCCATACTTCTCTACTTTATATTTTAGAAAGAATGAGATAAAAGAAAGGTATTATATGAAATGAGACTTATGAATAATCTCCCTTTCCGTGAGGGAATGTGTCCATAAAAGCATATAGCATCTTGGCCTAGGCTAAAAACAATTAGTAGAAGGGGTAGAAATGGTAATAGGGAGAAAATGGAGAATTAGTTCCGGGCCATATTCCTATAGCTACCATGGCCACATTACTAAGGCGCTAGCTGCTAACCATGTACGGTACTATAACCCTGCACGAAGAGCATCCCCTTCTCTTTTCGTACTAATAGACAGATTTTACCACTCATCATCTTGCAGATATTCGTACAAAGAGATGTCATAAAGATCATTAGATGCACTAGCCTGCACGACAAATTTCATAATATAGAAAGAACTATGAATTGGTGCACAGGTCTCTTTTTAGATTAAGCCTTGGAAGAGCCCTTGTCAACAGATATATAGAGGGCATAACACAGGTGTCCCTTGATATGTTCCAAACGAAATGAGACAGAAACAACTTCTTTAGAACCCAATATGAATGTAGTACGATCAGATTGCCCATCAGACCGAGTGTACCCCCCCTTCTTGATGCCCTTTTCCAGAGATTCACCTGCAGGCTCTTGCCGTGCCCAAATCGAAGATCTCCCATCCCGAGAATGAAACGAAACACTGAATGCATCAACATCATTACTGAAGAGCAATATCATGGATAGGACCTGAAACGGCGACGCATCTGGTACAAATTTTACAGTCTGTGTATTTTCTCCAAAATTTGGCCATAATTGTTTCGGCCACACTTCGACGATTGGAAAATCAGAAGGGATTTTTTTAAAATAAATATTTCGATAGTGGCTGTTTGAGTTATGTCTCTTTTGCTGCAGTCTCTTACTTTCAGAAAGAGGGTCATAAGCTTCGGCAAGCATGACATGTATGGAGTGGTAGTCGTCGTCTGATGGTATGTAATGCCTCGGGTCAACAAACACTAATTCTTCGGAATAGATTCGAATAAACCTATCAGTTTTTGAACCATCCAGAGGTATCCCAACCCAATTTTTGGACTGCTTATCTATACAATTGAGCAGCGCAAGATGAATTTGGTGGGATATCCGGTGTGATTTCATGAAATTTCTGGCTTCATCTATGTTGGAGACTTTAGGGAGCGTCATCTCTAATTGTAGACCCCTATTAGTCACAGTGGAAGGCATCCTTCGCGGTCTATCGAATCTCTGGATAATCCCGCCCGAACTCTCAAAGTAGTCAGGAGACGTGGCTAGGAGTCCTTGGACGGGCTCTACCAGCCGCAGGCTTTCCCTCCTCCTCCAAGCGAACAGGGTTTCGTCAGCAGATACTTTCATGATCTCTTCCTGAAGTCGAATGAATGCTCGGGAACCTTCCCCGTATAACAAAGGCATATTGACCTTAAATAAGCCAAGCAAACAATACGCTCTATCTTCTATCCTCGTGGTTTCTCTGCCTGCAGCCCATGACATTATCTGGGCAATACTATAGTCTTGCAGAGCGGAGCTAATGAGAGCTTCCACAGGGACCCGACTTATCTCAGATATCTCTTTGTTAAGGCTCTGCTTTGTGCCCAAGCTAGCGTTTTGTCCTTTCCAGTACCACTGGTCCCCGTAGAACTCGACAGAGAATGGTGCAATAAGTTCTTGTAGCGTCCATCCTCGAGTGAACCACTTGCTCTCTTTGAATTTTTGATTCTGAGTGTCCGGGCTGGCATTATTGGGTACATCGTCGAGATAGGCATAACAAACGTTACAATCTTGATACCATCGGTACATCGAGTTGATAGCTTCAGAGAGATCTGCGCTACTACGCTTGTCTATACAGCACGTGTCTATCCAGACATACTCGAAGCCATCATTTCTGGCTTGCGCACAGCAAGCTTCTATTTTCATATATCCAAGTTTCAGCTTAACTTCAGCTGGCATTGTTGCTGCATCAAAGCCTTCGATATCTTGAAACAGGACCTCTTCTTCTGCCCAGGTGTGCGAGAGGATTGCATAGGAGACATCATCATGATTTGGAAAGTCTCGGAGCTCTAGTGACTCTGCATGTAGAAGCCGCATAATGGAGCCAGTTCGTATGTGGCAGATAGAGATGAGTGCGAGTCTTCACTCAATCGATTTCGCGCAGCTGACTCGAAAAAGGTCAAAGCAGGAAGTTTCGTAACAGCAGCACGACTACTCTAGAATATGTTTTTCAAAAAGGTATCTCAGATACTAAACCGTACAACAATAAGCTTTTTCTTTGGCTGCTATGGTGGGGAAGAGGAGATTCTTTGACAAAAGTTGAGGGTTTGCTGCCTAAGGCATAGCTCGGATGCCTGCGACCGTTCGCGCCGAATATCGAATCCGAAATCTGGAAGTTCAAAATGGTATTCCACTTCCCTCCAAAACCAAGCTAACCATCTCAACATTCTACTGGAGAAGTCAAGTCAAGTACACAATACTAGGCCATAGAGCGAATTGACTATATTAGAACGCCTAGAATACACGTAGGACTACTGTACAGATATAGTATGTTAAAATAAAGTAATAATATTTTGTACGAAGATAATTTTTCCTAGGAAGGAAGTTAAATTAATATTTCTCTGCTTCAGATAGGTAATATTAAATGTAACGCTGACATTGGACGCATTGGCTTCCTGCGATTTGCCTCGTGTCTGCGAAGGACCACTCCAGGAATTCTGATATGAAAGCGCATCCAAAAATATCCTATAAGGGCGCGATTAACTGCATAATCAACTAATATTGATAAAATACGGTATCGTTTCGATGTTGTATCGATACATACGATTGAAGCATCTACAAAGTCGCGTGATATTCCAATCCCACTGAAATAGATTGGACCAAGTATACGAATAACAGGTGTTTGCACTTGATTACAATAATACAGCTGAACCGTCACTCGAATCATTCATGTTACAAAAAATTATTCAAGGTCGACTAACTGTATTTTGTGCGAAGTTCCAGATGCCATTTAATAGAGCCATTCTCGCGCCAATCTACTTTAGTATGTTAGCATTACAAATAAAGCATTACAGAGAATAAGCTCACTACTAAAAGTATGCGACCACTGGAAAGGAGGGTAGACACAGGCAGGGAGAGTAGACACAAGCGATTTCCATTTGCTTTATGTTCCGTAGAGGGAAGTATTCTTCTGTACAGGGGGCTGCACCCAGCGCCGCTATATATCCGATCCAATAGGCCAAAGCTGACGTATAAAACATACTCAAAATATCCTGCAACTAAAGAAATAAGCTTTTGCTCCTATTCTTGCACTACCAATTTCAGTCTACACAATATAACCTGTTAATGTTAAGTTTTAAGCCTTTACTCCCAAATCGCCAACTAGAAGTCGACTATCTATTTGATTAGTAAAACCTCTACAGACTTGTCTCAGGCAAAAAAAACTCCTGGAAAACAAAGTTTCGAATCTCCTATCTCTTGAAAAGATATTTTGTTCAAAAAGTCGAACTAAATAGCCGTCAAATTGAGAGCGATGGGAGTAGGTATTTCCAGACCCCGGGTCTGAAAGGAGGCAGCTGCAAGCATAATAACAAGAGCAAGAAAATTTGTTTTTTTTTGTTTTTTTTTTGGAAAAAAACAGCAGCAGCCGGACAACTTTATTTCTATGAAATTAACCCCAGGGAAATGTCATAGTGGTCATGTGGGCGGATGAGGACAGACGACTATATTCCTGTTATTATTTGGGTATCGCTTACAGCGAGAACACACTGCGTCCATGTATCGGATATCAAAAAATAATGCTGCAACGAAAGAAACAACCTGTATTCTCAGCGCAAGAGCCCATTTCTCCGAGGGTTTTCTAAGCATCCTCAAAACCAGATTTAAACTATTTGATCAAGGTGTTCTTAAAACTGGAATAAGGCTCAGCGTTCAGATTCGTACCTGCTGCAAAAACAATAAGATATCGAACTATGAGGAGAATCTAGGTAAGGTAAGCTGTCCCCACAAATTCAAAGAGGACCTTAAATCGTTACTAATTATTTATTGCTTAATCGGCAAGCCTCACTTCGATCCCTGATATATCGGCGTTGGATTTTAATACGGGGCCTGTGGGCGATTTTATATATCGATCAAACTGAAAGGATAATCTTACTAGTGTACAATGAACAGTTAGTGGGACTTCGAGGCATGTTGACCAGATGCCTAGAATTTGTAGAATTTGACTCTATTTTGATCGATCTAAGTCGAATAATATTGAATCAATTCTTAAATCGCTCAACCGGTTTGCTTCCAGAGAAAGATTCACCGTGCGAACTAACGTAATCCCCTTAAGCGGATATTTAGTCTTTCTGTTCAGGTCAGCTGGAAGCTCGGACGGGAGCAAGGGACCGCCTTTGGATTCGTGGGAAATGTGGTGTGCAGCTCGATTCTCCGAGCGAGTGGAACAGTGGAGCATCTTTGCTGTAAGGACAGACCACGAATTCTCTATTCTGTACAAGTTCCAGTAACCAGAATTAGAAACGGCAGATGAAATAAAATGCAGGTCGAGATTGCAAGCCCATGAACCGAAGAAGTGGCTTCGAGGGAGTGGGTCCCCTTCAACCCGGTGGCTTTAGCGAGCCGGTGGGAAAATGTTGCCCGGGAAAGTCAATAGCAGAGACAAATGAGCCGGCGGCAGATGCTTCTTGCACCCTAAACCTTCTTTGATGGCGCTTTTCCGCGTTCGTATGATATTTCAGGTGACAAAGGTGGGAAAACCCCACAATATCAGTCATATTCTAAAAGTGTGGGGATAGGCTCTCGCCCATGGAATCGGAAGCGGGGTCAAGCCATCTGGTCTCTCCTGAATATGGGTAGCTAACCTTGTATAAATATCTAACCCCGGTGCAATTTATTTAATTTTCTCTGTGTAACGTCTCACTTCTTTTCTGAAATCGAACCTGAAGCTCAGAACTGCTACCCATAATGGAGACATATACGAACTACAATGTTGCCGTAAGAGCTCATCCCAACTGTATCTTGGCAGGTCGCGCATACTTACGCTTCTTTCTAGGTTATCTTATTTGCGGCCATCGGCTCTCTATTCTCTGGATACAGTCTTGCCGTTATCGTAGCTACAGTAGGGCAGCCAACCTGGTATTCGTCTCTGAATTTACAGGCGGACCCCACCGCCCCGGGATATAGCCACACAACCACCATTATCGGAGCCGTCAATGGCGTCTTTTTCGCTGCCGGTTTTCTTGGAACTCTCCTTGCTGGATGGCTCAATGATAGACTGGGACGTGTGAATAGTATGCGTGTTGCTGCGATAACCGGAATTATCGGCGGTGCTATTCAAACAGGGTCTGTCAACCAGGCTATGGTAAGATTCTGTTTTGCTGCAGCAACTGGAAAAATATGTTAAAAAGGGAACAGTACTTAGTTGCACGTTTTATTACTGGGCTTGCTACTGGACAGATTGTGGCTATCATGCCTACATATTACTCCGAAGTGGCTCCTCCACATTCTCGAGGTTTGATGGCTGGAGCTCACGGATCATTTATCAACGCAGGATATGCAGTTGCCGGATGGGTTGGGTATGTTTTATCAAATTCTCGTCTTAAACCTCAGTTTCGTATAAATTTTTGCATTCGAATAATGTTGACATAACCACATATAGCTTTGGATGTTTCAACGACTCAAAATCTTCGTTTGGTTGGCGATTCCCAAACGCTGTCCTATTATTACTCGCCATCCTGGTCCTAGGGGGGACTTTTTTTGGTAGCATTCCCTCTCTCCTATAGCTCGCTTATACCCCCTTTCTTCCTGTTGGAAACCAGCCACCTAACCCTCATCAGTCCCCGAATCTCCCCGCTGGCTTGTCTCCCGCGACCGTGATGATGTTGCCCTATCTATTCTCTGTCGTTTACATCACGACCCATCTGACCCTGCGGATACATTCGCTCGGCGCGAGTTGGGCCTTATAAAAATGCAATTGTCCGTTGATAGCACAGCTATTGCCACCGACGGCCGCTGGCAGCTGTTTACTCAGCCTACTTATCGCAGACGTATTATTCTAGCTGCTATGGTCATGGCCGGCGGACAAAATACTGGTGTTTTAGTCATTAATAATTATAACACGCTGCTGTACGATTCCTTGGGTTTGACGGCAAGTCAGGCATTGATTGTAGGCGCAACGTATAATACATGGGCCATGATTGCGAACTTTCTGGGTGCATTAGTTAGTGATCGTTTTGGGAGGAGGAAGATTATGCGTAAGCAATATTTCTTGAACTTCACTCTCCCGATTCAAATGATGTACTGATCTATCGTTTCCACAGTTGTAGGATATGTTGGCGCGGTATTGATGTTTACGATTGCAACCGCTTTAATAGCAAGATATAACGTCACTCCAACCCGCACATACGCAGGCTGTGCTGTAGCTTTCCTTTTCCTTTTCGTTACTTTGTATGTGTTCTGATTTCATTTCCCGTCTTCCATATCATAACTAGATCACCCAACTAATATCCTCTCCTCTTCCCACAGCTATGGCGGCTGCATCGATGTAAATCAATTTACTATCGCTTCTGAAATATTTCCTTCGCACCTTCGTGCCCAGGGCACGGCCATCGCAATGTCTTGTCTCTTCCTTGCAGATACGCTGTGGCTCGATCTCGCGGCCACTGCTACCGCTACTATCGGATGGAAATACTACCTTATATTCTTGTGCCTTGGAATAATTCATTTTACTTATCTATTCTTCAAGCTACCAGAGGTGGGTCGATTTTTCTATTCATGATTCTTTCCGTTCTCCTTGACCCTTCCGCTTGAAAACCTCGCAGCTTTTGAAATTTTGCAATTTGAGATACAAAGGGAGGAGTCTTCTGTTAAGTTGACCAATGCTAACTACGATTTATAGACGACTGGGCGTCCACTTGAAGAACTCGATGCACTATTCGGGAAAGAAGCTGTTGGAAATATTGAAAATGCAAAGCTAGAGGAAATTGGAATTGGGCGGTCAGAACAAGTTGAATAGAAAGAGAGGCAATAGTGACAATATGGCAAAATCTGTAATTTAAACTGGTATCATACAGATCTCCACAGATTTTCTAAACTATCGTTTCTCTATTTTGAATGTGGCATAGGATTAATTCAGATATGGCAAAACATACCTGAAATATGAGAATAGACACGCAAGATTTAAGCGCCATTATTATGAGTCTAGAAAAAAATCCGCTTCCTTATAGAGTTAACGGAAGATCTAATATTTCTTAATTTACGGCGTTCCCAACTATCGAAAATTGAAATTATCACCCCAGATCCAAGTCTGACTCGTATCATTAAATGTCATTTCGGCATTGAATGAAGTGGTGGTTGAGGTCGATGAAAATGGTAAGATTGAGCTTTGTCCGTCCTCTGAGAATTGATGGTGGCCATTATTAGTTTTTACCCTTTCATCTCCAAACACTAGATGAAGGGATTAGCACTCATGGATATATTTCACGTTTAGTACTAGATGTTTGACAAAAACATACCGGTTTGTAACGAGAGTAGAGCATGATTGAAATCTTCTGCCGCGAAAGCGGGGAGGCAGTCTTGGTATGTCAGCCCTTCATTGCCGTACTCATCCCGCCCAATCATTTCTAGTGACTGTGGGTCGTCAGGAGGGATGGTCATCATGGGAGTCGGGCGATCTCGGAGATTAGCCATGTCGTTACCAGATCCAGAGATATGACTGAAATCCCCAGAAGTAGTTGGCCATATATTTTCTGAATTATTGGAAGTAGAGCTGTTTATTGGTTCCCACCGCTGTGACAAAGGTTGAGATTGTACATTTTCATTTTGGATAGATGGTGTATGTGAACGTTGGGTGGAGGCGAACGGAGTATTTGATGGCTGCTCCCCTATGCTGTTATCCTGGTCTGATATCAATAATCTCATCTCTTCTGATAAAATAAGATGAACCATTTCTTTGAGGATGTTACCACATTGATCAGAAACGAGGTTATGAAACCCGAGACTCTGTGGCATATTGATAAGTCTCCCTAGAGCTCGTTTTGCCTCGAGGGAAACTACCGTGAGAGGGGATGATAATGCAAAGAGTCCCAGCACAGCTCCTGCAGTGAATGCTTGTATTCCGATATACGGCATGACCGGAGTGTTGCGGGCTGCTAGAAGCAGGGACCTGTATTCGCCAATTTTGGTTGTCTGAATCGCTGAGTCCCAGCACTGATTTTTACTTGACTGGTAAGAGTGTCCGTCGCCATCCATAGAATGAGAAGTTCTTGTTGCGAGTCGTGAATTTACATTATTGCTTAGCCCCATTGACTTTCCATTCTGGCGCGGAAGTCCAGTTGCTAATAACGGTCGGTGCAATAAGAGTTGGATATTGTTGTAAAATAAATGGAGGGCAAGAGCTTGGAGCTGGAACGTTTCTAGCACACGATCATTCCTAAAATCCACTGTGTCTGACTTGAAAGATGTCAATCTAAGCTCCGGTGGGATTTCACTTTCCCATGCGAGCAGCCGTTCGTTGATAGCTTTCACCTTCCTAGCAGTCTCCTCAATTGCCGTATCTTTTGTAAAATAGATGTGTTTCAATATGGTCGATACGATTTGGTAGAGCCTATACTTGCATCTTCGATAAGAAAGAATGGTAACTCGTTCTACAGATCCATCTTCAAGAGTCTCCATTGATTGAAATCCAGGGCATGTTATCGAAGTGTCATCGATATTGCAAACCATCTTCACTTCCCAGTCGGCATCATTTATTGCACAGGGCCGCCCAAAGTTAACAGCACTAAATCTAAAAAGAGTGAGCAATGTTCGTTTAGCTAATGGATCTGGAATGCATACCCATCACCAGCATAAACTGCCCACCAGACCCTCCTCCTTATCTCTCTAGTAAGGGGGTCTATTTCTCCCCATGACGATTCCTTGTGAAGACCTAGCGCTTTTGAACATGAGAGAGTAGCGTCGTACACTACTGTGGCTCGTTTCGGATGACCAAAATAGACGTAATATGCGGAGAGCAGAAGCCCAGTTTGAACACTTTCAATATGCGCGTCATCACAAATGTCGAGGAACTTCTCTTCAACTTTTCTTATTAATGATCTTTCAAAGGTAGTTCGATCGAAATCTGGGCCAAGAATTTGAATATCCTCATCACTGATATAATTAGCTGCGAAGGCAAGTATAATCAGTATGAGAGCCACGAGGGATATCCGAGTTTGCTGCAGGGTCCCTGAAGCAAGAATTTCGTCCAACTCAGCTCTTAAAGTAGGTTCATGAATAACCATGATAAACCAGTGAACAGATTTGAAATACGTATCCAGCAAAATATTGGTGATTTCTCGAGGCGGAAGATCCATGCCATTAAGATCAGACCCAATCAAACTCTTAGGTGTCTTTTGTGATAGAGTTGAAGGGCTACCACCTGGAATTGCGTCGGTATTGCTGCGCACACCCGATGATGAGTTGTATTTCTCAAACATCTAATCGAATCAAGTAAATAACCAGCCCCCTAAAAGTCGAAACCGGAGGCTTACATGGTTGACCAGAGGATATGTGGATGGCCTCTCGTCATACGTTAACTCGTTCCTGCTAAATGATCGTGGTGATGGATGAGTAGAACCGGAGGCTGTAGAGGGAGGAAGGTTATAAGGTTCTGGCAATGGTCTCCTCGGAGACAGGTGCTCAATGCGAGGAGCGGGCTGCTCGGCGTCTGAAGAGCGTGAACTGATACGTGGGCGAGTGCGTCTGAGAAGAGTTATAAATGGAATCTTTGAGGAACAAGCGAGGTTTAAGAGACCTAATTTTAGAAGTATTTTCTTTACACTCTATAGAAGAGCGAGTACAGAGTGTGCAAGGCCATTTGTTGTCACACTACACCAGCATTGAAATTAGAGTGTTCCGCATCAACGTGGGGAAGTTGAATACCCACTTTAAGCTTTTGCTTATGGCATCTTAAACATGCTTTCCGAACCCTCTTTAAAGGTGGCTTTTTGGTAAGATCATTTGTTGATTCTGTTGGCTCCATTTGATTCGGATCCATATCGTGCAAAGGCGTTGGAAGACCAGCGCTGGCTTTTCGAGGGCTGGCAGCGCGCATACTCGTCGATCAGAACTCCACGCACATGCCTTGGTGACAGACAAGGAGAATAGTGGTCATAACGGCATACATAAATAATTCTCTATCTCAGATGCAATGGAGTCAAAGAGGCACATGACGAGACTAGAAAATGCGGGGTGTTACCTGCCTAACCGAGCTTCAGATGAGACCACGTGACTAACACCCGACCTTCCAATTGCAGTTAATATTTACGGTTGCCAGCCAATCGGATGCTTTCCCCTAGGTAATTATTCTGTCACTATATATTCAGAGCTATAATAGGAAATAAAATGGTACATACATTCCCCATCTGCATAGGTTTATACCTTGTACAGATCCTAGATAAACCTCTGTCGAGATGTGACAGGGATTTCAACTGCCGATTCTTTTTATATCTCCCAAGATTGATTGGTTCTATAAAACCTTGCAGGGATTCCGAATTCGGGCTGCCTACTTCATACAAAATACAACCGACCTTTGGGGAAAGAACGCAGAGGTAGATAAGGTTGCGAACTGAAAATTCTAAAAATTAACTAACATGTTCAATTGAACTTTTTTTATGAATCTGACCCAGCCTCTTATTCCAGATCTCGGATTCTTGGAACCACACAGTTGAGCAAACAAACACTGTCCTGTACTACGATTTGGACCACAGTTCAGGCTTGGTGTACGCTATAAGTTAAATGCACATGACAATAATACTGCCGCATTTCACCGTTTTTCCTCACTAGCAAGGGGACCTTCATCCGCACAGCCCTTGAGCCCCTACAAGGCGCCTCTCAGTTACCTGTGCCTCACAGCTCGCTTCGCCTCGATGTTCCAGATATATAGCTGGTCTTGCCTACAGAAATTTAGATCCTTTGACAGAAAACCTCTCTTTTACCTCAATTCCAACTACATGTTTTTAACCTGAACGTCGCGCCAAAAGGCTCGCAGCTCAACGCGTCGAGGCTAGATCTGATGGATCATATCACTTTTCCAAGTAATGCTTCGCGGCCCCCTTTTGAAGTGCCTCTTCTGTGGGAGGCTTAGGATTCCATCAATGCCTTGTCATTCGAAGAGTTCCCAAGATTTCCATATCGCTACCTGCAAAAATTGTTTACAAAAGCAAACCCGATTCTAATCTTTTGAAGTTAGTCCAAGGCTGGTTGTTCTTTGGAGTCATATCTGTATTTTTCGATCAGGCTATTGATAATCGCTCCTTCAGCAGAGTTAATAAGCACGGGCGAAAAGTCACTTGTACATCATCGTTGATACAGCTCGAGGAAGCATGGATCGCGAAGCAAAATACATTGGACGATAGTGAACGATTAGATTCGTGTTCGTTGTATATCAATATGCTTATGATAGCGTTACATGCTTGCGAACCATTGGAAGAGCCAGGTTTCAGAGTAGCAGGACTCCATGAAGTCTTTCTTTCCGTGAGAATACTTCTATACTCTCTTGCAATAACTACCCAGTCGGCCGTGAAACATTCTTCAGATTCACACCACCTCCTTGAGCGCCTAACTCTGGAAAGTTTTCCTAATATTGAGTCATTTTTGTTTCTCGATCACGTGGTCGAGAATGGCTGGTGGTGCTAATTTTCCGATTTCAAAGTTATACTAGTAACCTATTTAAAATATTTTATCCTTCTTATCAGAGTTTAATTATCTAGAGATAAGCATTTGCTAGGATAGCTACTATGGATTAGCGTAAAGTTCATTGATACGAAGGTTATAGGAATATCGAGATATTTTATACAGCAGGGACATACGCCTGCGAAGCTATATTTGGATTAGGATGGCTTCCGCCCCCTCTACAATTATGCAGTTACGAGATTTTATCACGAAAGTCAAACTGTAACCTTATCTTTGCTCTCCAGATGTGAGCAGTGGTTGCCTTAGCTTGAGCTGAGGGTGGGCAGGCTTGAGCTGAGGATGAGCAAGTTTGAGCTGAGCGTGCGTAGCCTTGTGCAGAGCCCGAGGATCCTGAGTAAGCCGGGACTTAGCTCACCGACCATGGTGGGGTTCCACTTTAGTGCCCCGTACGCCTCGGCTACGGTTTCCTAGCAGTGGCACCAGTTCTGTTCCCTTTAAAAATACGTTGTAATTGAGTCCACTGCTGTATGCGTTACGTCGGAGATATCAAAGGGGGGTTGAGGCAAGACCCGCAAAGTTCATCCCCGCTCAAAATTGTTTATAGTTTATGTCTTGTTCATACATAACACTCTGATAGAGATCATTTTATATGTCTGAAGACTCAACTTGAAGACAGACTGGCTTTGCAAAGAATTTTGTATAAGTAAATGGACCCTTATAACGTTACAAGACGCTGAGGTGTCTTTAGAAACATCAATCACATATTCCATCTCTTTTGGAGTCAGCGCTCTTACAAATAACTAGCTCAGCATGTTTTCGATGGCTCTAGTTAATTGACGATCTTCCTAGAGTCTGTCAAAGAAGCCTGGTTTTATCTATGCACTAGCTTGTCTACGAGCTCTGTAATACAAGTTGAGTTTGTTTTGTGATAACGCCTATTTCGTTTAGTCTTCCTTCTGTTCGGCTTATAATTGTTGTCGCCTCGGAGTGGGATGTGACGAAGGTGTGATTAAGGGTGGAGATGATAAAATCTCGAATCAGTAATTGATCTTGCAAGAGGCTCTGAATGAAGAACGCAAGGTAATTCTTACATATTTTGCAGATATTCAAGATACCCTTCGCCTCTCACAACCTACTCAGGTGTTTTTCAATATTCTCCAAGGTCAATGCTATGAACAATCATATACCCCATTTCCTGCTCCGATCTACAATATCCAGAACCGCATATTTGTCAACGGCAATAACACCTCCCCGCAGCGGCCAAGCCTTCCCTAAAGATTTCAGTTCATAAGAGTTCCTAAAGAATTAAAATGCAAGAACAAGAGAGTCTTTAGAAAAGAAGAATTGAATTAAAAAAGGCCGGCGTCCGCGAAAAGATAAGATGTAGTTTGTATGAGGCTGTGAATGAAGTCAGCTACTGGACCTTGAGGTGTTCGTAAAACGTGGCATTGCCGACTGTTACATTATTGGACAAGGCTGCATGCGCAATTCTGGGTTCCCTGGAAGTACAGAGATACGGTTAACAACTTTTGGCGATATATTTTATGTAATAATTGAGATACAAGATTGCATTGATTAGATCTAAAGCTACTTTCATGGTGTAAATTTGAGGGCAGGGCGGTTGTGAGCGTTACGAGTATTAATCATACAGCGTTACTGACCTTGGAAGAGATGTGATCGACTTCCATTAATACCTCAAATTTCTTTTTTGTTAAAGGCTACATAATTGATGGGGGACAGCCTAGCTTTAAAAATCCTATATAAAAGTATAAAGTTAATATCAAGTTAGTTATCTACTAAATTATAAGGTTAGATTAATTACTCACGCGAGCAGGGATCTAAAAGAGTATCCTAATCTAATATCTAATATTATCTAGTAATAGTAGCTGTAGCCGTAGAGGTCAAAGCAGGTCCTCTAGCCCTTAGTTATCGGTAGCTACTCTTTCCCGCCTTTGTCCCGCCATTACGCACATTAGCTTAATTTTTCAATAAAGCAGCCATGCTCAAATTTTCGGAAACAAATTACATCCTCTGAACCTTGTATAGTGATAATTTAATTTTGAAAGTAATGGAATATATTCCTAAACAACTATATCATATTTGTCAAACTTCTATGCAGTTTTAATATTCCATTGACCACGCTCGTAAATTTCTCACCGTAGGATATTCCAAGAACAAGCTACCGCTGAAGGTTAACCCGAGCTTCTCGCAGAACTTCTCAACGATCACGAGACTCATCAGGCTGTCAGTGCCCCGATTCTTTAAGGTTCATACCATCCCGTAGATCGGCTAGCTCGAGGGTCGCCTCTTCCCCCACGAGGACTATCGCTGTGCCGTACTGACCATCTCTGCCGTGCCGCCTCCCGGGTTTTGCCGTTACAGGCAGTAGATCTCGGTGTATAACTAGGCAGGGGGCCTTGCATGGAACGGGATCAGAGCGTACAAGTTCTCGCGGCGCATGAAGAATACCTCAATGTGGCCTTAATCGTGCAAGTTCGCAGGTGCAAAGTCCTCGGGTACAACACTAGGCTGGTCAAACTCAACGCCAAAGCGGAGGTGAATAAAAGGTAATAGAGACCTTCATACTCAGCGCATCTGGGAGAGCATGGGTTCGGTAAGAGGCGTGCAGCTGCAGCAAAATTCGTTGATGGCGATATTTCAGATCTTAGCTTGATTTTTGGCTCAAGGACAGCTAGAGAGATTTATACCCGCGCAGTCTGAACCTCGTCGTCCTGACTACTTCGTTTCTTGACGGTTTAGCTTTCTATAGGAAGTAAAGGACGTTAGAAACATTCGCAATCATTATATGCCATCTTCAGCTCCTCAAGGCTGCCGCCTATAACCAGGTGCTCGGATGACAAATGAACTTAGGAAGCTTTTAAGGATGGCATCATTGCCACTTGTGAGTAAGATGTGGCATGAAATCCTCAACAGAAAGAAACGCCCAATAATAAGATCAGGCATCCGTGCATCATAAGAAAGGACTGTCACGAAGAGGATATCCAGTCATCACAATGGGGTGGCACTCGTGCATATGGAACGAGCTTGGTATTTTCAAAGTCTCCTCCGCTCTCGGCGGCCTTTTGAATAGACTTTCCATAATCGAGCATCGATCGCACCGCAAGTCTACGATTCTCAACACAATATCCCGATGTAACTGTAACACAGGCCTCTTGTGTTACGCCAGTGAGATGGCGCTTTTCGACGCCCCTCGACGCCCCCCAACGCTTATTGGGCGTCTAGACAATGCCACTAGATACGGAGAAAAAGAGTTCCGGAAGAGTAGATAAAGGCTATTCAAGGCTGAGTATGAAAGATTCAAGTTACTGGACTTAGAAATATAAATTTTCTAAATAGCCTCCACTTTATGGGGTCTTATATCTCTTGTGTCGACTGTTTATATAATGATCCATAGCTATTGTGTCAATGTGTGCTCACTATACTAGCGACTTTGAAACTATTACAGAAGAATTGCAGAGAGTGCTGTGAGTAAGTTAAATACTCTCATTTAAATGGTAATTCTAGCTGTTCACATGCTATCCTATTGTGCGCCGTCTCCAAAAGCCCAAAATCTACCTGAGATCAAGGCCTCACGCTACTGGCTTAAAAATTTATTTCAAATAATAAAGCAAAATATGTCTAGCTTACGTATAATCTGCTAGCTAACTTAGCCGTAGCATATTGATAATTTCCGATGATAGGTTACTCAGACACTTTCTAAGGTCTATCTCTATTTGATCGAATGTAGTAATGGAGAAAGGTGCCATTGTCGCTTCGCAGTCTAAAAATGATGAAGATGTGTAGTAATCGCCTTCTGTGTTTTTCACATCAAAAATTCCTCGGCCCTTCCCTGCCTCTCCCATGGCACGAGTTTTGAGCTTCGGCGAGAGCTGGTTCACCAGACGTTGCACGCGATGCAGTTCGCTGAGGATCAACTGCGTGGCCACGCGCCCTCGGCCCTCGTGGTCCCCGCAATAATTATTGAGTTGTTGCATCTGCTCTTTTGTGGAGTCGCTTGGCTTCTCCATCCCTTCGGTTGTCTCCCCGGATGGTTTCCGCGCCGCTGCAGCGTACCGTCCTAGTATCTTGAAAACTATCATTGACAACATGGTCAATAGATAGCCGTCCTCTGCGCATGAACATTGCAATATGTTGCTGACAGTTTCGATAGTTTCCTTGTTTTCAATGACAACGGTATGAGCCGAAGCTTTGTCGATTTGCCCTATGTTGGATAGGGGCCAAACTCTCGATTCAATCGAGGAGAGCATCTTCATGAAGTGCAATATCTGCGCCAGACATGAGCAGCTCAAGTCTGATGCCCCACTCACACTCATTTCACTCATTGATAGCGCTTGGCCGTTCAAGGAAGGAGTGAATGGAGAAGATATATTTGTATGGTTAAGTGAGGATATATCTGAAGCGGGCCCAGGATTAATGCTATCCAGTATAAGCAAGTTTGTAAGGTCATTGTGCCTTTCAGTAAAATTGCTATCCAGTCGTCCTAGCTCAAAAAAATCTATGGGCGAGGCGAAAAAATCTTCGAACTCGTTGTTCATACCATCTAGCGCGGAAGACCAGCTGGTCTCAAGGGGTTTGATGAAGATATCCGATGATCCGTCGACCCCAGACACACTACCGGCTCTAAGAGAAGTCGAACTGAGGTCTATAGGGGCTAAATAGTTTGCACTCGCGGATAAGGTTCCATATGATGTAGAACTTGTATTGCCAGGCCACAAATCTTCTTGTCCTCCAGAAAATGATTTTCTCGCAGCACCGGAGTCCCGCTTGCGCCCAGGACGTTTCGTAGCAAAATACTCACATGCGGTGCCACGTTTTGCACATCGCGAGCATGCTGGTTTCTCCTTGTGACATTTGACTTTGGATAATGCACAAGCATGACAACTGTCTCGCAATTTAGAAGTTTGTCCACCCGGAAGCCGACGTGCTGGTGGTGGTGTTTGTGATTCTGGGGTCCTGGGGACTTGGTCGTTGGGATATGTGCTTGTCATGACTTGTCAAAAAGATCAACTTAGTCACAAGGGCAAATGGGTAGGTTCCTCGTGGCATGCCACGCGATAGGGAGGTGTTATAATGGATGTAGAAAGCAGCTTTGATGTTTAAGTTTCTAATAAGAGCATGGTTAAGCAGATTGCCTATCTCCACTTTTGATATGCGGGGGTGCTCCATTATTTCAACTTTATTCGTCCCGCCCGGGTTTGATAAGCTCATATCAGAAGCGAATGGGCTTCAATATTTGTTGCAAATATAAACATGCACTTTCACACGTGGCGGTCTTGCTACCGAACCAGAGTTTCGTACATCAACATTCTGCAATCCCCCGATGGAATGTCCTCCCCATGCAACACTGTGCCGCCATAGTAGCACTTTCCTCATGTAACCTTCTTCTGCAGTAACACTCCCTCCCCTGCCACGCTATCCCGCGGCAACACTTTCCCTCTGCAACAATCTGCCCATGCTTACTGTGCTATCCCCGTCCAAATACTTTGTGTGACCAGGAATAAATAGCCCTGTGTCACGTACGTTTGGAATCAAGGAGGGATAGTAGTGTAGTAGTTAGCGGCAAAACTAGATAAGTTGTCGATCCTTGTGATGCGCTGAGAGTAGATCAGCATGGAATTTGCAACTAGCGTTTCCATTGTGGATCCTGTGTAAGGTAGTGGTCAATACGCCACGACGCCGCCGCTTTACCAAAATGATTTACTGATTCAGGTGCTTTGGTGGGGATTACGGTAGGCGTCGTAGCTAATTCAAACAAATAATAGGTGGCTATGCCCTGCTAGCGATTTAGTGCCTCCTCTAATCGGAAGGGCCGGGCCGCAAAACTTCCGGCCGCCATAGAAATCCTTGCCTATTGCAGTACGCTGCACTTACAGTGCTGTGTGCATAGAGGTACGGAACGATAACAGTTACAATACAGCAAAACCATCAGGCAGTACTAGCCAATTTTGGGTCCTGCCGAATTAAATCGGCTTGAATGCAACCTTCTATATCTCCGCATCTCCGCCATGAGGTTGCCTAGAAAGTTTGCGCCCTAATTTCATCGCGTGTCCCGCAATGCGGAGGCGGCGATGAGAGGACGAAGAGTCCAACCAATCACCTAGCCCGCCTTGGCGGATGTAATACTTATCCTGTCAACCCTTCTGTACTTCGTACTTGATAGTTATCACGCCAGTTCGATCGTTTTGATTCGGGTATTCGGATCGGAGAAGGTTAGCGCTGACCACCGCGAAGGCGTACATATATTACGACTTACTTACAGTAGTGCCAAACATAGACTGTAGGGCCAGGTACAATCGAAACAATGAGAGCAAAATAGCGTATTATCTGAACACATGAGTTCAATCTTCCTTTCAATTTTACAAACTTGGTTAAATTTGCTCCCACGGATAGCTTGACCCAACTCGAAACCCTCGGTGGTGAACTGGCAACTACTGTGAAAAGTTTTACTGCCAATTGTTCTCAAAGAACGGATGATTGGTAAAATGCAGCCAGCCTGAAGCCAGCGAAGAGATACAGTAAGCCAAGAGATGCATTCTTTTGAATGTTACTAAATCAAGACGTCGCTCTCCGAGTCAACAGACTTCTTCCACCATGTTTTCAGTCAGATTCGCAGCCTCCATTCCCGTTACCACAATCGTGGCTTTTCCGTTCATGTTCATGTCCAAATTCGTTTTATGCTTATGTTTCAGCTACCGTTACTAACTAACCATCTCCTTCCATGGTGAGATCCTCGCATAGAGAACGGCTAAAGTTGAATCGTTAATGGTCCGCTTATCTTCATTACGCCGGAGGATTATATGCAGCTGATAGCGTTGGCGAAAGTCTTACCCAGCTGAGTTGGGCATGGCAAACATTGGCGATGCGTGTGCGCGCATAGTGGAGGTTTTTCTTGCCAGCCTTTGCTCCAATGCCCAATATATGTGGTATAAACATTATCTTCGCCACCGGCGTTTTCTATGTGGGCGCCCAGTCAACGGCCATAACCCAAAACCTGCAGATCTGTATCGGACGAACCACTTCCATGTGCAGATCATCAGGGATAGCGATCCACATCCCATCATCTGTCCGGAATCGGATGAACACGCCAGACCGAGAACGGAAGCTCAGTCTTCGGGTTACGGTGACCGATGGAGCCCTAGGATTGTGCCGGAGCTATTCCCCTATCTACAACACTGCAAATCGCCCCTTACATACAGTACAGAGTCAGTGTAATAAGCTTGTCTACCTACCCCTGTTGGTGTGACCCAATATACGCATTTCGGGGCCCACAGTATTATAAGTACGCAGTCTAGTACCCTGAATCCTTAGCTCTTGCAAGGGGTCGGGGTGGGGGCGGGGTCGGGATGGGAAAACATATTGCACAGCACTGTATTCCGCCCTCCTCGTATCCGAAAAAGAAATGGCCGATATTGTTACGTGTACAACCACAAAATTTATGTTCAATACTTGGTCATTTATCACATTTTTCTATAGTAATCTTATAGCTTTATTGTACGACCTTTATGTATATACTGAGCTGTCTCTTAGTTTGTTATCTTATAAAAGCAATGGCAAAAAACTGTGCCAAATGTGTACAGTTTCTTCGTTGGGAAAAGTGCCAATATCGGCCACGTTTTTCGGCCACGAGGAGCTGTCCTCGGGGGAGGGGTTTGCTCACAGATCGGTCTCAATGCAGCACCACGATGCACTAGGATTGTAAATGAGGTGATGCGAGGGTCACGCCAGTTACTAGTGACCAGGACTCCAACGATGCGCAATTCAACTTGCTGGATTTGATCAGACTCATGGCCAAAAATATGGGAATGACAACCGCCAAGGCCGCGATGAAATGAGTAACTCACCAAAGCTTAATGAATAGCGGATATGGCGATGCAGTGGCCAAGGGCCAGCGATGTTGCGCAGCTGGAGAACGTGGCAAATCTCGAAAAGGGTCCTTCATCTTTGGAGATCATCAAGGCGTTTGATGAGACATGAGTACTTGTGAACTCGACTGTTGTGCCCTATTTTCTGTGATTAGAGAATTTATATATTACCCCAAAACGGTCATCCTGAGATGTTGGTGAAGTTGACATGCTATTCCACAATTTTGGAACAGAGTGGGGTAGTCACGTGAAAAGGTTAATTTATTTAAGATCTTACTCAACGATCCTTCGCGTTGCTGACCTCTATATTTCCCCGATTTTCATTCCTTCCATAGAACTTTCCTTAAATAAATACAGACAATATACAAATGACTCCATCAATTGACTCTCTCAGCTTAATATCGTGAAGGGTCAAGAGCTTTTATAATTTTGCGGTCTGTGTCAAGCCAACTACAACCGGAAATTGCAAAATTGAAAGCAAAATGACCGTGAGAACCTCTACCAACATCATGTCTTTGTCAAATGAGGCGTAGGAAAGTCTGACGCTCAGCAAAAGTTAGAGCTGGGCCACAATTATCAGAAATTTGAGGAAAGGGGGCGCAGTAAGAGCAGTGAAATAGCTCCAAATTTCCTTGATCTTGACGCAAAACCCCGCTTTGTTCTATCCCCGCCAAGGCGTAATTGAAGGATTTTGTTGAGCTCGTGGATGGGAAACTTTCTGCAGTGCCGCTGAAATTATGTCCGACCTAAATTTATTCGGAGATAAGGTATTATGTTAGTGAGTTTTCATATAGAGCATGCATACTTGAGTAGCGTTTTCTTAACCGTGGTACCTTTCTACTCAATTCTCATCGCTTTCCATGTTCAAAATTGAAGTGAATCTATTTTACAGTAATCTATTCTATAGGAAGAGAAGTAAAAAGTCAGAGACTAGCTTTTTCTTCGTATGAATTCTCTCCTTTTTGGAAAGGTGACTTTGCTCAGAAAACATCCTCTTCCAGAGCTTATTTCGCTCACGCGGCTGCGCCTCATACTTTTTCTGCCTCAGTATCGTTCGCTACCTTCTCATCCTGGCTCTTAGTATTCTCGATAACTTGCTCGCCTTCAGGATTCTTAGGCAGAGCATTCTCCCTGTGCTTGACACTGCGCCACTCCATGACCAGGGCTCCAAGCATGGAGATGCAACACAAGATGACTGCGACATGGAAGCATACGCGCAGGGAATCATTGTAGGCCTCCAAGGCTGCGGTATGATCCTGAGCTGGGATGATATCCAAGATACCGGTAGCGCCAGAGGTCTCAATTTGCTGAGAGGTGATGCTTGTGATGGCCGAGAGGCGTTTGACCAGTTGGTTGTCCAGGACGTTCTGGCCGACAGAGACGAAGATGGCGCCGAAGAGCGTCTGAGCGAATAGCATGAGCGAAGCGCCAATAGACACATCGTTGCGCGGTAGTACTGTTTGCGCCGCCATGTTGGGTACTTGGGCGGAACAGCCAAGGCCAAAGCCGTACAAGATCTGGTAGCCGATCCACTGACCCACTGTCGTGTTGACTTCAAGGGTGGTGAGCAGACCAGCGCCGATGGCTGTGATGCTGATACCGATGATCAAGAAAGGCATGTAATAGCCAATTTTGGATGTTAACACGCCGCTGAAAATGGATGAAACAACAAGGGAAAGCACCATAGGCAAGAGGTGGATGCCGCTCTTGACCGCTGAGTTCCCTTCAATAGCTTGAAACCAAATGGGGAGGAAATAAACTGATAGACTGGCATCAGCACGCAATAATATTTTCATCTAAAATGAAGATGACTTACTCAACAGCGTTTGGTGTCCACCAACAAGACAGCTCACCCAGAAGCCGCCGGCGATGCTGCGCTGAAGGAAAATACGCGGCGGCACTGTGGCTTTCTCCCGCTTCCAAGCTTGTATCAAGACAAAGACGATTAAGAGCGCGAAAGCTACCACCAGCAACGCGATAATACGCCCGTCATTCCACTAAACTGGTCAGCTCCGCTGGTCCGTGGCAGCAGAAAAGGAACTATGGAAGGGTTAAGGTTAGGACTTACATCATATGTGAAACCTCCCCATTGTAGAGCCAGGCACAAGCAGATTACTGCAGGAAGGAGAGCAACCAGACCCTCAATATTGAGCTTCCCCAGCTTTTGTTTGAGAGCATCCCCGACATTTCCACGGTCGGGAATACGGAGCAAGAAGAAGACGAACGCCATGACAATGCCTCCAAAGGGCAGGTTGAGGTAAAAGCACCATCTCCAGGTAACGTTTGTGGTAAAGGCACCACCGACCAGGGGGCCGATCACCGACGCGATCCCAAACACAGCACCGAAGAAGCCCTGGTATTGAGGTCGTTTTTGCAGCGGAACAGCGTAGACAATAATGACAATCTAATGCACCATAGTGTCAGCAAGTTTGATAAGAAAGATGAAGTAGCACGGAGTGGTCGAAACTTGGCCTTTAGTACAGAAAGAGAAGAGGAAACGTACCACACCAGACTGAACGCCTCCAGCTCCCAGACCAGCGATAGCCCTGCCAATAATGAAAGCAATTGAGCTCGGTGCGGCGCCACATATAGCCGAGCCCACCTCGAACAGTACAACGGCTGTCAGAAAGATGGCTTTGATATTAAAGATGGTGTATAGTTTTCCAAATACCAACAAGAAGGTGCAGTTAGTGAGTAGGTAAGCCGTGCCATACCAACCAATATCATTTGCTGAGTGGAAATCGTTGGTAATCTGGGGAATGGCGGTTGAGATGATAAGTTTATCCTATAAACCAGCCTCGTCAGCTTGCACATACATAGCTATGCACCAAAAAGAGTCTACTACTTTGAACGTACTAAGGCTACTAAGAACATGCCAATGAATATGGAGGTCATCAAAAGCGCGAGTCTAAGACCTGAAGGGTAGATAATGTCGGTAGAGACGCGATTAAGATCTTTGGACTCGTCGGCGGAAATGCCCCTCTCACCGACTATGTCTGTGGAAGTTGGCGCCGTGTTATCCATAGATGTAGGCGGAGCCATCTCGATATACTGTTGTTGTTCGTGCTTCTTTTTAAAGAGCATGTTGATGAACGTAATGGCTTAAACCCAGAGCAAAAAGTTGACGAGATGGAGGAGGTTGTTACTAAGTGAACACAAGAAGAGATAATGTGTGAAGGGAAGAAAAGTGATGAAGTAAAAGAATAGTAGAATATATGGTATAAATTGATAGAAATCTTCTTGTTGAAAGCTCGTCAGGGAGGTTTGAATCCCTTTATTGGGGCTCGGGAGTTAGTTACTGCCATATGAAATGTCACGTGCTGGACGAAAAGAGTTAGACTCGGATGGTCGGAGGCATTATCCCATGCTTCACCATGACGAAATCGGATTTTCGGACACAATTTCAAAGATCGGACACAAGATTAAGGTCCGAGACATAATCATAAGTAGGAAATGAAGAGAAAGGGTGCCTTAAGAGCTATACACAAACGTGTAGCATATTAGGCTTTGGCTTATGCCTTGGCTGGTATTGTCTTGCAAATGTGCCCTTACCAACACGATATTCGAGCGGATTAGACGATCCGCATTGTACATATGCCGCCTTACTAGTAGAACTCATGAAATATGAATCGAATAGTAAACGGGTGTATAGGCAGATGATGCCGGATTAAAATAGACCCAATCTCTAGACTGCATTACATATGAGGTGAAGAGAAGGGACTAGAACTGTCACTAACCTACTCGTACACGCACCACTGGTTATCAAAATCTTTGCTGTACTAGCTGAAGACGGCCAAAACTCACCACAAAATATAATAAAAAGTTAAGACTATATAAGAGCTCTACCTCGTAATTTTACGCGGGATTAAAGTTTCGGGGCGTCAGTTCTTAGTAGGTGTAGTTGCTATTTTAAGAACTTTTGGCCCCTGAGATTTCATCATATCTATTTATTCGGTCATGGCTGCGCCTGGCTGATCGTCGCTGCGAGGAAGCTGGAAGTTTACACCTGGTATATTGACCAAACAATTATCAATATATTAGATAAGTTCTCTATGATTAATAAAGCCCTGCTCATTAGACAGGTACGTTTGCGTCCTTGCCATCCCTCTTGCTTGTCGTCAGCCTATCCCAGATTCTCAAATCTCCAACCCGAACGTTTCTACCCTTGGTACTTCCCTTGACACTAGAGCTTTCACTATTTGAAGCGCCTTGCTTTGCAACAACTGCAGCATCTTTTATCTGAATCTCATCTTGATCTTCAACTCTCTTAGTGTCCGTCGGCTGACTAGAGATTGGAGGCCCGAAAGAGATAGTCCGTGCCGGGAGAAGAAGTGGTGTTTCTGTACCTCTAAACTGGTTTGTCCTTTCCTGAATACCTTCCGTGGCTGATAGCGACCTAAATTTTATCTTTCTCATCTTTTCATCATCAGACTCTGTACTTGTGCTACTCCTGCGACTATTCGATCTCGAACTTCGTCTCCACCATGTGACCCAGGACCACAGCCACGCTAGCAAGCTATGGACATGTTCTTTCCAGAAGCGCATACCACTACTTGTATTCATAGACCCGATCAAGAGAAAGAATGGGACACAGACAGTTGCCATTACAATGCCAAAGCGCTTGAAGTCGGCTTGAGGCGGCATGTTGGTCATTCCAAAAACCGAAGTAACAAAAGTGAGGGGCAAAAAGAACATGTTGACGAGTGTCAGCAGCTTGATATTTTGCCCTTGTTGCACCGTAATTTCAGTCTGTTCTACCGACTTTCGTGATTCAAGCACCGAAGTTCCGCTAAATAGATTTTCGCGAAGTTCGCGGATTTCTCTTCTCAAACTCTCATTCTCATCAATTAGAACTTTCAGCTGGAGTACTTCATAATCAAAGTCTTTCTTTAAAGCAGCCATGCGTTTTTTCCAATACAAGTTTCGTGCTGAACCGTCATCAGATATTGGCCACAGCGTTGAGTGTCGGCCTTCCCATACAGCATCCGTGAATGTATCTTCATAAGCATCAACCATTGCTCTGATGCTCTGATTCATTGTACCGAGAGTCTGGAATGCCCAGAAGTAGCGTCGCGAGTAGGTAAAATTTTTGTCTTCGAAGAGGAGTTTATCTCTTAAGCTATCATTGAACATGAAGTCTGGCTATAAATGCAAATCAGTCCAACCGCGATGCAAAGTAGTCAAAATCACTTACCGGTGGCGTAACAAGCTGACTAATACGTCGACTTATTTCATCAAACCTCTTCTGGGCATCTTTATATTCTACAAGAAGAGTATTTAGGAAGGCTTCTGGCCCATTAACATAGTGTTTCGTGCTATCATGGCTGCCTGTGTTACTCTTCCAGTCGGGATAGCACTCAATGTTCAGGACATGCCATGGTGCCCAGGGGCTATAGACATATCCATATTGAGTCTTCGCTCTCCTTGCACTATTCTTCAGCTTCCGAACTGATTTGCCTACGAGGGCAAGTGCTACAACTGAGCTACATCGAGTAATTGGAATACGGTCATCAGATCGCTCGCGAGCTCTTTCCGATTGTTGCCAGGACATAGGTTTGCAGTCATCCCCAATAATGGTAAAAAACTCAAAGGAGAACACGAAAGACTTTTGCTTGCGAGTATCTTCATCAAACGCTCGTTTCATGTATGCGGTCGTAGTTCCTTGTTGCACCAGATGTGTCATTATCTCATCCATATCGAAGAGCTCGCTCATCGTCAGATGGATAGCTGCAAAAACGATGGGTGATGGCTCTCGAAGAATACTATTAAATGATCAGAAATACTACAAACGGACTAGATCATGCATAACGTACGTGATTCTCCCTACTGCTTGTCGTGACCTTGTTTCGTCGGCATTGATATCCTACATCTCATTTAGAACAGTACTACTAGGCACGTCTGTACATAACTTACTTTGATCAGATGCCACACGGCCTGATCTTTGGACATCTGTTCCAAACCTGCAGCATCAGTGTGCAAAGGCAATGGAGTTCCATCTTTTCCGACGTCAAAAACCTGATATAGCGAATAGTGGGCGCCCTCTTCATTTGATTGTTTTGCAATGAACATATTAGGATGTTTCAACCGGCCGGTGCTGGTGAAAAGAGACTGCAAAATCTGTTGAGAGTATCGATTCCACTTATGATTCTTAAGATGACTCCGTAAATGCTCATCATCCAATGTCTTTCGCGCGAGGAGATCTTGCACGTACAAAGCCTCGTCATCATCGCTCGCATCTTCATCCTCGCCGGATATGAATGATGTTTTCGAAGGTGAAATGATTGAATCTGAACCTCTATTGAGAGTGTCTCCATCATTGACTGACAACCTGGACACCCTATCTGAACGTACTGCTGCTATAGTGGCTGGTGGGACGGGTACTGGTGTGCTGGAATCCACAATTGTACCAGCGATGGCGTCACGGACCTTCTGGAACGTCGCCAAATAGGCGTCCCGGTCCGCGTCCAATTCCTTCAAAAGCTCCCTGACGTCCATTGGCCTCTAAACAAATAGTTCCTCGTCATAAATGCCGGAGCAGGAGTAAGAATATTTCAAGATTACGACGACCTCAAGGGCTCTGTTGAAGAATTTGTTGGTGGAGCCGGAGCCTTGAAATCTTAGCTGCATTCGTCCTGACTTAGGTAGGATCGTCTTGGATTGGCCCGGTCCGAGGCTTCAGGTGACCATTGGCTGAAGAACTACGGTGACAGGTAAAACAGGGCGACATTGGCGCGCGCGTCAGAATTTCTAACTCGTAAGCAGTCGCCGGTGCGGCCTCTGGGATGTGGCTTACTTTGTGCTCCCATTGGCGATTTTACCGAGTTTGTGTATGGGAAGAGTAATAGAATCGGACAGGTTCTTTTGTACTGTCCGCCGTTAGCTGTAAACGTGTGTACAAGATATTTATCCTATTCATTAACTCTCAAAGTTTCTATTAAATTCTTATTGAAATTTGAATTTAGAATGTTCTAGGAAAATGAACTTTTTTGTTTGTTGTGTTTAGGATAATATTTTAAAATAAAACTATCAAAATTAATTTCATAGGCTTTTATACAATCAAGAATTTCTCCTTTTATAATTTTAAGTTCTGAAATGAATATAGTTTAATTGAAACTTATCATTTTTAGTAACAGGTAACAGGTTTTGGAGTTTTTGATACGAATGGTGAGAAACTCGTCATTTATGGATGACTAATATCGCTATCATACACGACCTCCACATCTGTCCATATCCGACGCCGCAATGCCGTACCTTACCCAATCAGCTCCCTATTCCGCATGTACGCACATTTAGAACTAGAGCGTAGCTCTTATTCTTTCATCTCCCTAAGATGTTTTCAATATTTGAGCCGAACTCAGCCTTTCTGGGCCCAATGCCCGGCGATAGGCCATCTCCCGCCCAGCAGCCCCCTGTCAAACCGAGTCGACGCAGGGACAAGCCGCAGATGTCCTGCATCATCTGCAGACAGAAAAAGTGACGTTTGGCTCCCAAAATAGGCTTGGTGTTTGCTTACGTATCTGCAGATTGAAATGTGATCGTGCGAAGCCTTGTTCCAACTGCGCAAAGCGTGGACAACCTGAATCATGTGACTACGTCAAGCATGACCCCTCCCGTGGCCGCCCTGCTGGACTGGCAGGGGCAACAAACGTTCAAGATAGAGTCCGACACTTGGAAGATATGGTCAAGACCTTGTTAAATAGTCAAACTACCCCCGAGCAAGATGGACATATAGTAGAGAAATCACCTTCTCCCGCCGGCTTAACAGGCACGAAAAAAGATGATGGCTTTTCTCAATCTACAGCGCCATCTCCTTATAGCCAGATGGACCCAAATGTTCCGAAAACTTCTTCGGGAAAATTTACTAAAGCAAGGGATCAAGTGAACTTTGTAGGGAGTGAACATTGGGAAGCAATTCTCGAAGATATCACAGAATTAAAAATTGACCTGGAGGCTCCTGACACGTCCGAAATAGCTGATTTCAAACCCCAGATCTTGTTTGGTATGAACTATGCATCAAGATTCGAAATAATGTCCTCAATTCCCCCCAGGCCAGTCTGCGACATGCTGATCTCGCGCTGGTTTAGGACCATGGACATGGCGCCTAGTAAGCCCCTGCCCATTTAGCAGGTACTTCGAGATACTAAAATAACCACAGTGGTCGTACATATACCAACATTTATGAAAGAGGTGAGAAGATCCTAGGTATGAATCCTGATAACGATTTGATTAACAGTCAACCGGTAGTACAACCAAATGTTCAACGACCCTAACGAAACTTCGCTGATGTGGATTGGGCTCTTCTTCTCTATCCTTGGCCTAGCTTCTTACTTTTATGCAGTGTCTGGAGAAGAATTACACACCATGCCTGAAGGTTTTGCCTCTATGTGGGAGATGAGTCGTCTTTTTCGTGATCGAACTTCACAATGCCTTGTGGAGGTAAATTACCTCCGCCCAAGACGATATACCGTAGAAACTCTATGCTTTTACTACGCACTTGAAAAGTTTCAAAGCAGAGACGCGGAATTTGGGACTTACGTCGTCCTTGGGATTATCGTTAGGGTCGCCATGCGACTTGGATACCATCGTGATGCGAGCCACTATCCTAACATATCGCCATTCGATGGCGAAATGCGGAGGAGATTATGGTCTATGATATTTCAACTCGATCTTATCACATCTGCTCAAGTTGGACTTCCTCGAATGATTCGGGAGGAAGAGACTGACACTGCCGAGCCTAAGAATCTACTGGACACGGATTTTGACGAAAGCATGACTGAGCTCCCACACCCCCGGCAAAGCACAGATATCACCCCAGTGGCATATGGAATTTTTACAGTTCGATTACTCCGTCAACTTGGACTGATTGTAGACAAAACTAATTCCATCACACCTCTCTCCTACAATGACGTAATGGTCCTCGATTTTCAACTGCTAGAAACGCATGGTACGCTCCCTCCAAACTTGATCATGCGATCTCTAAGTCTTTCTGTCACCGATGATGCGGATCTCATTCTCCGAAGATTCGCTCTTGAAGTTTCTTTTCAAAAAAGCCGCTGTGTGCTGCATCGAAAATATCTCATCCCGGGCAAGTCTAATCCTCAGTTCCGGTACTCGAGAACTTCATCTGTCGATGCCGCGATGAAGCTTCTGGATGTTCAACGTATTTTCTACGAAGCTACTCAACCAGGCGGACAATTGTTCGGCGAACAATGGAGATCTACCGCCCTCATAAATCAGGATTATGTCCTTGCGGCTATGATTCTCTGTCTGGATCTTGCCAGGGACACGAGGGTGGAGGGGAGCTTACCTTCTGATGATGAAGGAGAGATTGAAATGATGTGGCCAAAGAATAAAAGACTGCAGGCACTGAAGCGCAGCTATGAAATTTGGTGCAAGCCGAGCGCAACATCGGCTCTCGCAGCAAAAGCAACAGAGGCTCTGAGGATCATGTTGAAGGGTCTCGAGTCCACTGATTCGGTAGAAGCTGTACCAACAACATTATTCTCCAGCCCAGCAACTATCTCTGGTATATTACTCTTGGTTTTCTTCTACATCCCTCATTATGCTAATAATTTCTTTTTCTCCCTCAGATGTAATGCCTGCCCTGCAACCGCCGGTATATAGTGACCAAGCATACAATGGGGCTTTCAATAAATTCGATTTAAACGCCCAGTCTTTTGTAGGACCGTCGGCATCAGACTTTCTAATAGGGACGACAGATACAGATATGAATTTTGACTGGGTAAGCTCTGGCCCGTCCACATGTGTTTAATGAGCCAGGCCCGTATTGATTGCTGGACAGGAACTATGGGACAGCCAATTCAAAAAGACACCAATTGTGACGGAAGATTTTGACGCGTTAACATATCAGTGACATCGTGCTTGAAACTGGCCTCCCTGAAAATCCTTGCTTTAGATCTCAATGTTGTTACAGCGAATCAAGGTAAGGCCCTTCTATTTCTATTACAATGCCTTTGTTAAAGAATATGCTTTCTCACAGATGTAATTGTACGCGACGCCTACCCACTATTAGCAATGGAATCAATCTTTAGTGACCTTCTCAATACATACAAAGACTAGTTACCAGGCTGTGGAACAAAAGTAGGATTTATAAGAAGTCTTTTCTTTCGAACATATCAGCTCACTTATCGAAGGAAATTGGCGGAGATGAAAGAAAAGATCCTTGTGTTTGTTCCCCAGATATACCAAAGTTTGTAATTAGTTAAGCTTCTAGGCAAATATTGAGACAATCTCCACTCATATCGCAAAGTCTGTTTGGTCAGATATGTAGGGTAGTGAAAAGATGATGCAATCGGGACTCACGGGGACGTGTTCGAGTACGCTCAATCTCCTAAGAATTGAAAGCGAGACTGGATACTAGGGCACATTGCTCAAAGCAAAAAATTCCATGCACAGTTAATCGAAAAAGAGCCGGTTAGGGATGGTATTGTAAGTCACGGTATTAGAATAACCGCTAATTCATTCGATTTATCCGTTTCTCGCGCTTCCATTTCCCATTCAATTGCTCTTTTTAACTCTTGCTTGGCTACGAACTCATTGATTGAAATCCCTCCCATGAAAAACTCTCAGCGAGCACCCGTAAAACCACGGGTCAAATATCGAGGCCTTGCGTGGAAAAAGGTATACTATCGCCTTCGCGTATCCCCCCAAAAGTCCGGATTCTATGAGAATGAGGCTAGAGTTTTTTGTTAGGAAAGATATGACGCTTACATATTGTGTGTCGGCGGTCGATGTTGTATGATTTGGTTTGAGATTCTTCGAGTTTGATGTCGTCGTGGCGATGCTGATAATGCAGTTCAAAATATGTGACAAGTAGCTTAGATGGTGATAATCCTTTTAGTAGGCAGCAACACACGGCAGAGGTCATGATTGAGTCGAATATTTATTGCCTTCCTCTGCTTCGTTCACTACAAGCTCGTCAACTTTTATCCGTGGTACCCAGTTCGTATCCTTTTAGGGAGTAGCGAAAGGATTTTTAGATTAAGACATTTACCTGCATATTGGGAAACCACTTTTATAACATATCGGATTTTATCTTTGAAATCGGCATCTTTCTTTGAGATGCCAAGTTCCCGAAGAAGTTCTGTGACTGTTGCATTGATGTAGAAATCTTCTCTCACGAGAATTGAGTCTCTCTCATTTATGGAATTTGGAAGGATGTTCATTGAAGATTCTTTTGGTAGGTCATGATCAGCCTCCAACTCTAAAGTTTGAATCCAGTCGGCGGGGGCGAGATTGAGAGTTTCCATCAGTGCCGAATAGCTCTCATATGATAACCGGTTGGCGAATGGTTGATTGCAGAAAGTACGAAGTTTCGATAGAGAGATCGCATAAACATGGTCGACCAGGACGTAAGATTGTTTGTACATTGTGCCATCTCGCTCGAGATACATCATCTCCTCTAGGCGAAATTTTGAAGCTGTAATAGGCTCTTTTTCTTTTGGGATAGGAGAGATTGGAATGCTGCAAGATTCCTCTGACGGGTCAGGTTGTGGGTTTGATGAAATCTGCATATTTCGTAAGTACAGAAGTAAATAGAAAGAAGGCATATTCAACATAGTTGAACTTACAATACAGCAAAAAGTCATAAGCTCTCCGCCTTCAGGACGAGTATCTTGAATACGAAGAACGACTGCCGGATGATCGTAGCCTCGTTTGTTTAATGTTTTTTTCTTGCAATCTGGTAAAATGCATTCGCATTTCTTATAGGGTGCTTCGTATTGCGGAAGAAATGCAATACTGCCAGCTGCAATAGCATTCTCTACAAATGCTCCTCTAACATGGCTGGAGCTCCGTCGTAGATATGACGGTGAGGGCTGGCGATGTGTGTTGATTATTGATAATGGTTGTTGAAACTGTTGGCCACAAGTTTGTGAGATCTGGGAGGAAATTTGGTCAATCCATGCGGATGTAGGATAATAGAATTCCATTTTGAAAATAATAGTAGGAGTTGTTGACTGAATGAGTGTACACCACAAGGGATGTGTTTCTGATTTAAAATTAATATTTGGCATGAAAAAGGCATCAGAGAAAATAAGTCGTTCAAAATGTTTTACCAAGCCCTGGCTTATAAAGATTTTGTTGTGGCCCGCGCTACCTTGAGAGATAATTGCTCATCTTTTGCATCATCATATTGGCTCGGACTATACCTTGAGACAGAGACGCTGCTACAACTCATGAAGCTAATTTCAATTGAAGTAAGGGGCCCAGACAGAAATATGAAGGTGCCGCACCAAGAAATGAGTGCATCTGAGAGATTTTGGTAAAACATCAGTCTGGAGTGCTAATCAACAACCTTTGACATAAAAAGATAATGAGATCGGGCATAAAAACAAACCAGACCTTGGCAACATTAAGTCAAAAAAGTCCTCGTAAAAATATAAATTAATGTTAGAAATGTATTCTCCCAAATCGTAAATTTCGAGCACGCCAGACTTTTGCGTAGAGGTCATCCAGGATAGCGTAGCGTGTTGATGAAGCCAACATAACCAAATATCTAAATCTTAGAGTCAAGACGTAGAGGTTGCGCTATGACAGTAACCACTTGAGTGAGCTCTGATATGAGCAAATAATATGACTCAGCTCGAGCTATCAACAGCGTGTGACGATTTAAAAGTTTCAATGAGAGAAAGTGTAAAGAGAAGACAGATACCGCTGATATTCATCTCTGCACAACTGCGTCTGCGTGAGGGTCAAATCATCATTTGAGGAATGAGAAATAGAAAATACCGCGATAATAGAATTTGGAGGGCGATGAAGGCATGAATTCATAATATCTTTGAAGCGCTCAAGGCACAAAAACGAACACCCGATAGTCCGTTGATTTCACAATGACCCCATAGAATCTTACAGCTACTGATAGTGACTCACATTCTATGCAATAAAAGCGATCTCGGCTTCACACAGACTGCCGGTATTGAAATAAATCATTCCATAAAAGATGGGGTCATGCAAAAGACTATGTAAGGCAATCACTTCTCTGGTTTCATCCATCAATCGAACCAGCGCGACGCGAAATCCAGTAGCTTGAATATCTATTCATACAATCCGATCCCCATTTGCATTTTGAACCGCAAGGCAAGTACCAAATCATACCTAATCTCCGATAACATTATCATCCTCATCTTCGCCACCATCTTCCTCTCCTTCCTCGCCAGCGCTCTCAGGCTCCTCATCCAGCAACTCTCTTCGTCTTAAATCTTCTACGGTTCCCTCCTCGGGTTCGACCTCAATGAATGGATCGTCTTCATCATCGTCATCCACTAACTCGGCACTTTTAGCTAAATCCGACTTCTTCGCATCCGCAGCTTGTTGCGCTTTGCTTTTGTGACTCTTCTTGTCTTTTGATTTTGAGTCATCAAGATATGATACCACTTCCTTGAAACTTGGGCCTAGTCTTTGCCTGTTTCTTTGAATCCTGACACGGAGTTTGGCTTTCAATGGTCCAGAAGCATCGATAACCTGGGCGAGAATGGCAAGGACGAGCTTGCTGGTGAGCTCGCAGAGTTGTTGCTCAGCTCGCAGACTTTCAGCATGTCGTTCGCTGTCTGTTGTACCTTCTTCTTCTTCATCCTCTGGTTCTGAATCGAGGTCTTGGGGAGCTTCATCATCACCCGGCTCCGCGAGTTTCTTTCTAGCCCGTTTCGCGAATTGCTTCTCTAGCCCGTCAAAAATTGATGTTAACTCTTCCTGAACCTCTGGTATTATTTCCTTGACTAGGGATTGTACATATCTCTCTGAATTAGAGTTGACTTGGCCGCTCTTTGCTTTTGACTTTTTAGTGGGTCGAAGGGTAGCAAAGAGAACGTGAGCATCAAGAATTGTGCCAGCTCCAAGTAGACGGACAGAGTCAAGAGTAGAGCGTGAGGAGAAAGCTGCAGTAAGATTCGTGACGAAAATATCTTGCCACTCTTTGAGGCGATCAACTTCAATGTCAGGGATTTCTTCACCGGCGGCAATGGAGTCCGATAGAGCCTTGACTTTCCACATAAAAAAGAACATCGCAGAACGAATGGCATACGAGGTAACGTCGTCCTCTAAAGAGTCTAGTGCTTCGTCATTAGATTCTTCGAATACCCCGCGAGCTATAATGTCGAGGAGGATAATGATTGGCAGAGGGTCCCCTTTGCCGGATTCTGCTTCCAAGCTTTCTACGCAACTTGAGATGCTAGCGAGCTGCTCTAGTCTGGCGAGATTATTTGACAATTCTAGAAGGGCCTTATACCTGAAAGTTCCACGGGCTGAAATCTCACCAACTTTGTTGAGTTTCCAAAGACTTCTTGTTGTGTTGTCCCATAGAGATTGCATTTTGTTTTCTGTAACTTCCTCCAACTCTTCGTACCCACGAGCATGTAGCAATGCAGCGCCAACCTCGCTCAGAACTCCCCTATCTGCGTGACTGTTGAACTGGCTGCTGATTTCATCAAGAAGCTTAGCATAGGCAGTGGAATCTTGCCGCAGTTCTTGGAAAACGTTGAGATTTAGAACGTGTTCCAATCGCAACACGACAGCAGCCGACTTAGGATCTGCTCCATATTTCTTCAGTAATCTTGGAATGAGGGTAGCAAGGCGCCGTGCAGCTGTCTCCATAGCCTCTTGCGCTTCTACCTTAGAGAGTTTCTTCTCATGGGTTAGGTTAAGCTTGACTACGGCGTTCAGAACTTCTAGAAGGATCAATTCCTCATTGTCGCCTGGTTTGATGGCCTCTTTCAAAGCGCGTTCTGTTGCATTGCTACGAGTCTGTGACGAATGATCAAAGAGAAGATATCCTGCGAGGATTTCCCAGTCTTTAAGATCCGGGATCTTGTCGTAGAGCGCTTGAGCAGCAAGGGTAAACCTTGATTCCGAGCCTGAAACATTCAAAAAATCTGCTGCATCAATCTGACTCGGCATCTCTTCCTGATCTTGTTCGTCATAGCTTAACAAACACTCCGCCAGGGATTTGTATCTAATCCATTCAGTTCGGGGAGCATCAAAATCTTCTTCATCTTCAACGTTCAAGATATCCTCGAGAGCTTCATCTCCACCGAGCTCCTCTACCTTGTTGTCGAATATGTCTTGAACATTTTCAGCAAAAAAGCCCACCAAGGCCTTTCGTACTCTTGGTTCCGAATCGAAGATAAGTTTGCCAATAGTATCGATGTCGTCAGGTTCTAGCATACCGGCTTGTCTGATATGGTCCATCAGCTCTACTGTAGCAGCTCTGACTGATGGATCTGAATCGCGAGTAGCCATTTCTACTAGACGAGGTCTAAATCTCTCGACGAAGTGTCTCATGCCTCCGTGGTTGTTTTTGTTTTTCATTATCTTTTGAAGCTGCTTGATATTCTCCAATCTGATAGGCACCTGCGAATCTGACAGCATCCATCCCATGTAGCGAAGGTACTGCCCCTCAAAGAAGACATTCTGCAATGTGAGAATCCAGTGGCCAAGTGCTTCCACACATTCGGTTCGGATTTTAGGGTCAACATCGCGATATCTGTGTACATAGACAGTATCAAAGAAATCTTTGATCTGATCTTCGATGAAGGTCTTGTTCTTCTCATTGGCATTAACCTTTTTCTGAAAATCTGCTAGTCTTGCTTTGTTTGATCCTTTCTTCTTTTTCTCGCCTTCGAGCTGCCGCTGAACCTTTGCTGCAATCTCGATCTCCTTGCTCGCGATTCGGCACATAGAGCTGGCCATGGTCAGTGCAACAACGGTTGCCGTGTGTCGGAAGGGCCTTGACGTCAACGATGACATTGTCGCAATCCAGACATGTATATTTTCAATCAACGCGGATTCTTCGTAAAGAATTTTCGACTCATGCATCGCCTCGATCAACTGATCGAAAAATCCAACAAGGGCTGAACGGAAGGAGTGACTACTTTTCGCCTTAGTGATAAGGGGATAATCAGTAGGGTTTTGCTGGATACACTATTAGCAGAAAATTTGAATTGCGCATTTTGCTCAACTAACCGCTTGAAATTCTTCTTGCAAGTCTGCCAGCTTCCCCTCGACATTATCGGGATCATTGATGTCATCTTCGGTGAGTTGTATATCGCAACCGGCGCTCTTCACAACAAAGTTGACCAGTTCGGTCAGAGCTGCAGGATTATCTTCGTTGTATCTGTTTAACCAGCTTTGGGCAGCCTCTGCTGATGATTCACCGCTTGTATAAACCTCAGCTGTAGATAAGTTAGAATGGTGACAGTAGATATGGGAGTAAACGCGCTCACCGTAAAGCCCCTCCCCATCCTTATCTGCGATTGCTACTCTTCTGGATTTCTTGGGCCGATTTGGTAAATTCAAAGCATTAGTCTCTCCATGAGTAGCATTCCCATTAACTTTTGGTTTTTTAGCTACAGGCTTCTTCGCAATCTTTGGCTTCCTCCACTTGTCATTAACTTCCTCTTCGCCGGCGCTTTCAATTGTGTCCTCGTCGCTTTCTTCATCGTCCTCATCTATATCCGACGCGTCGTTCTCGGCGCCATCTTCTCCTCTCTTTCTCTTCGCGCTCGACGAACCTTGTTGCGAGAATGGCACCTCGGGGGCGAACTTTTCGGGGGCTTTCACAGCGCGTCCTGACTTTCGCCTGCCGCCAGTCGCGGCTGGGGAAGTCGCCACGTCGTTGTTGGATATGTCCATGAGCGGTGTTCTCCGGGTAGTCATTGATACATTTGTTGCGACGTCAGATATGATGTTGGGTTGGAGATTAAATGACGCGGCGCGTAATAAATTGTGGGTGCGATGATTGAGCGCGCGATGGAGGGCACGTCGCGATGCGATGGGTGTCAATTGACCGATTAGGGTTAGCGCTAATGCCTCAGGACAAAACGAGCATCCTGAGCTCGACGTCACATGAGGCGAACGATGCTTGAAACATGACATCTCATCTGTATATTTATTCAGCCCATTCGTTACCAGCATGAAACGAATTGAAATCAGATAGTTCCTCGAATATTCCAGAGCCCGTCCTACGCAACCCAAACTTTCCCGATCACCTTCCCGGGATAACCTCAAACGATGATAACCTCAGCACCAGAATGACTTCTCCATTCCCTCCGTCCACCTCTTCACCAGGCGAGGGACATCTTGCCGTGCAATTACTGCCTCATGGCGTCTCAGTACTGTCTACTATGACATTCCAATACCCTCTGAAACTTATATCGCCCTCGCCCTCAGCTGATCAGAAAAGCGTGCTTGTTTTTCTTCTGACTTATGGCGGTGGTCTCGTGGGCGGTGACCAAGTCAATCTCAAAGTTGATGTGAATGCAGAATCAAAGCTCAGTATTGTCACACAAGGTCATACCAAGATTTTCAAGTCCCCAAATCGTCATGTCATCACCCGCCAGAGTATGTCTGTGAATGTTGAACGTGGCGCTTCTCTTTGCCTACTTCCAGACCCTGTACAGCCGTTTGGAGAAAGTGTATACCAGCAATCACAAACATTTGTACTCGCAGAAAATGCGTCCATTTGCCTCTTGGATTGGGTATCAGCTGGCCGTACTGCCAGAGGAGAAGACTGGGATCTTTCTGCATGGAGTGGAAGAAATGAAGTGTGGTCAGCAGCAAATTCAGGTGCAAAACCACGGCTATTGTTAAGGGACAATGTAATACTGGAAGGGAATGCTGAGGATGGGAGAAAGAAAGATTTGAAAAGAAATATGCAGAGTATGGGAATATTTGGAACACTTATTTTGAGAGGCCCAGAGGTGGATTCTCTAGCGGCTTTCTTTCTAGCCGAGTTTACTGCTTTGCCCAGGATTGGAGCTCGAGACTTCCGCTCGCAAGAAAGAGTGGAAAAAGATAATGATATAGTCATGTCAAAAGAAGAATCTTGGCGAAGGGCACGACTGCAGCAAGAAAAAGCAGATGGATTACTGTGGTCGGCTGCGAAAGTTCGCAGCTGTACAGTTATCAAGTTTGGAGCTCGTGCCGTAGAAGGTGGGCGTACATTCATTGGTTCTATGCTGAAAAAAGAAGGGTCTATTGCCCAAACATTCGGAGAAGAATCTCTCATGTGCGTTCGATAGCCACCCGCAATAATCCCTAATTTCATATCCAGATGTTTCAATTGACTGCAATATTGATCTCTTGCCAAACGCTCAACCCCTGGCACATGCAGCCGTCTTCATGACCATATTCCCTCATTATGCGGTCCGTTTCCATTCTGATAAATGCCAAGCGGCTCTGTAACCACCACAGGCGAAATTTCACAGCCATCGAGAAGAAAGATGCGTGAACTGGAATGAGGTCGCTTCCATGTATGAGGTCCAACCAGCCTTTATATTTAACCATGGCAGCGAGCACGGTTCTTAATTTCCATCTACGTTCGAATTTCTCCACGGTACATTGTAGACAAGGTTCATGCTCTGGTAGTGGTGCTGGAGCTACAGAGTTTCTAGTGGCAAGCTCTTCTGGTGTAGGACAGATAGTACATATTAGGCGTGAAATTTCTTTTACACCGTTGTTGGGGTCGTACTCGCGAAGCTCCATAGGCCTGTTCAGTACTGTGAAGCCCTTGTTAGTATTTAGCCCATGGATTTCAATCTGAACTTACACTCATGGAGAATATGGCCGAGCATTGGATCACTGCGCTGTATTGATTGTGTTGGTGACGTTTGACTTGGTTGCGTGGTTCAATTTTGACTTCGTCTTGGGTTCGCTTTTGGGGTTGGATAAATTGGTTAGGAAAGATCGATTGATTCTACCCCGTTTTTTGATTCTCTAGCGTCGACCTTTGTTGATAGATGCTTGGTTATGTGTGCATTGAATTGTTGAATCGATTGTGGCGTCCAAATCGATTAAGGTTGCTAACTTCACTGTTCACAGTATTGTCAATCTGTCTGCTATTGTCAAAATTTTTACCGTTGTCAAGAACTTGATTGTTGTCTCGCCGTATATCTTCCTCCTATCCTTCTCTTGATGCTACCATTTTGGATGCTTTGTTATTTGAAGAATTCTAGAACGACAGAAGACGCTTATGGAAATAAATCCTGAGCACCTTCGGCTTCAAGCAATGTTTTTGAGGCGATCAATAGAAATTTAATGTGCCTATTGCCAGATATTATTGTATATAGGGCTGTATACTCAGCGATGTATTGGTGTGGCTTTACCATTTGACCATAGTATTGTCGTGGCAAAATTTTTCAGCCGTGATATGACCATTATCTACGTTAGCTATTACTATCCTGTAAACTCACTTGTTGCCGTAATTCTTGTGATGATAACAAAGAATACTTCATAGAATTTCGTATACTTGAAATGTGTTCTTAATATGAAGCTCTGCGTTGTAGTTTTTATTGATCTTGTCGTCAGGTGAATGTTAGCATTGTGCTTGTTTACCGACGACACTCTATGTGGCTCTTTGTCATATCGTACACAGACTATAAACGTTCAAAGAACTGACACTGTTGCTTGTGATAGAAACAGTTGTCTGGGCTTTGAATGTTACTGAATCCAACCAACAAAGCTATGGGAATTGTGAATATATCGTACTGGCCTGTCAATATTAGTTTTCAGGTCAAGCAAGACTCTGACCAACAGATGTTTAGATGCGTAGATATACTATAGATGCAGCATCGCTGAAGAATGTTAGCTATAGATTGGTTACCTACTTTGAGACTGTCTTGCTGTCTTGCAAACCTTAGTGGCTGCTAGGCTGTTATATACTGTGCTCAAAGTTCAATATGGCATAAAATAAACCACAACTGTTTTATTTTCACTTCTGTGACTATGGATTCACCTCTACATGTGGTACACCAATTGTGAATGGGGTACAGGCATGTAGATTGGTAGTTGATTAGTTAGAAGGAAGGAAGGATAGAACCTCTAAGGTTTATTCCTCGTCTAATCGGGACTAGCGGCTAATCACGTGTCTCATACACATGATGATACCAACAATCTCCAGAGAAAGTTAATGTTAACCCTAAACTAGGCTCTCCATTTACTACTATATGATTTCAAGTAGCTATCGTACTATAGGAGGATCAATTGAAAGTTAGCAGATGCTAATTACACATGTGCAAATACTGCCTCGGATATTCACGCGGATGGTAGAGGGTTTAGATAATTAAAATGAATGGAGTTTTTGTTTCAGGCAATAAAAAGTCTCTGGTCACTTAAAGTGTAACTTATTTGTAAATCTATACTAACTATTCTTAGAGATAATCTAGGCTAACCTATATAAATGTAGAAAATATAGCATTAAAGATAGATCACACCTGATAAAGAAATATTTGAAATTCCGAAAGAAAAAGTGGCGCTATAGTTAAGTATAATGTGACGGGGTTGAAGTGAATAGCTTTGAACCATTACACCAGCTGGCTAGAAGTTACAATAATTGACCGCGGGTCAATTAGCTTGCTACTTCATGTATCAACTTTACCAGCCAGCGCGCTAATCTTTTGAAATCTATTTCGGACGCGTAACTTTAATACAATTCTGATTTGTGTAACTTTACACACGTTAACGTTGTCGCCGACAGAAAAGGTAAAGGTCATGAAAGGCGTTCTCATCGGATACGATTTTTCAAGTTTAGGATTGAATACAAGGTCAGGGTTGATACTGAAATTGGAATCATTCGGAAGCGAAGTCGATGATTTGGGAATAGGCTTGGGGTTTGAATAGTTATAGCGGAATGATGTAGAATACACGGGCACTTCAAATACATGCTCCTCTTTGGCCAGGTCGATGACAGAAAACCGGTCACCGATGCGGATATTAACGTCGATGACTTGTCGATCAGGATCCTCACCTGCCTTTGTATTAATTGCTCCGATAAAAAACACCTGGATGTCGGAAAGCCGAACGTCAAACCAATTTGGATTGTACTCAAAGTAGTCAGAAATGTTCTGGGGTGTAAAGCCAATCGTAATCTGATGTGACTTGGTCAAGGAGGCAAAGAGGCTTGGTTGTTTGTCCGGTACCAGTACAGCCGTAGGATCCTCGATATCTATGACAGGATATAGATTGAATATCTGAAGAAATTTATCAATGTCCGCAGTTAACCTGGTTGTACAGGCCAGATGCAGCTGCTCAGCCGTTACATCATCGAATGTTCCGTATGGAAGGAAGTCGTTAGCAATAGTACTTTTTTGCAAGAACAGGCCATTGCAAGCGCGGATTACGTCGAAGAGGAATTTCGTTACAACAGCTTTTTGAAAAGTATACAGACCAGAATAGAAAGCCATAACGAGGTCCAAAAGTGGAAGTGCTGGATCAAGATTTGTAATTTCGAGTTGTGCAATATTTTCTTTCGCAGCTTTCTGATCTTCCATCAACTTTACGATACTGAGAAGTGTATCAGTGCACTTTGTTGCGGCAGCTTGAAGCACTTGAGCCTTTGTGACCATATTGTCGAATGCATTTTCAGCTGCATCAATGGCTTTGGAAAGGCCACTGTCAGGCCCTTCCTGGTCTCTCAAATCCTGGAAGCAATCATTAATCAATGCCTTGAAGGCGTCTCGATCAGCGATGATGCTGTCCACGGGGTTACTATCAGATGGATCGGCGAATTCTTTGCTTAATCTGCCGATTTCGGCTTGAAGGGCTTGAGGTGTCAGTTTATCCTTGATGAGCTTGATGCGTTTCTGCAACGTATTTTTGTCCACGAGATTCTTATAAGGTTCAAGCAGTGTATCAAGTCCCAAGGCACCGGTCCATTCATTGAGTTTGTTCGCCATCTCGACAACAGGCTTCATCTCCGGTCCTGCTAGGGGTAGAACAGCCGATACAACACTAAGTGTACTCAGAACATCTTTGCAGTCATAGCGCAACTTTACAGTTTCCCAGAACTGGCCAAGGGCCGTATTCACAGCTTCCTGCTGGTATCGGAGTTCTAGTTTCGCGTCTAGAACTGCATTCGATTGCTGCTTGAGAGTAGCCTCAAGCTCGGCCTTGTCATCTTCGTATCGATCAATCACGTCTCTCAGAGACTTTGCCGCTGCTGATGACTTCCTTCTGGCATCGGTATCCTCTTTCAAAGCTTTCAGGATCTTTTGTCTTTCATCCTCAAGTAGTCTGAGCTTATCAATACTAGATTTCAGGTCTGAAAGAGAAAGATTAGGTCGACTGATATAGCTGAGCTTTTGTCCAAATATGTCCAGGTTTCTGCCAGGCATTGTGTTCATCATGAAAAATTGGAACGATACGAAAAGCTGTGCTCTGGCATCCTTCCTGCTTGCCCAGGGTTCGAGAAGTGTGGAATTGAGCCATTTCAAAGTTTTTTCTACAACATCCTGCAAATTTCTCCAGTCCGAGCCTGCATTCTCAGCAAGATTATTCAAAAAGTTCATGGAGAATTCCACTTCTTGCCGGACGAGTTGCATGTGAATGTTTAGATGGTTAAAAGAGTTTTGAAATTGCTCAACTTGCTGGACTGGAGGGGCAGAGATTGATGGCACCTGAGAGCAGAAAATTAATTGGTACTCGAATATTAATCTTTGCATTAACAGAGAGGTTCGAAGGCTGTCGAGCACGCTAATGACAATAGGATTGGATTGAGCTTGTGTTACATCTTGATAGATGCAACCTGGTCTTGCGGTATTTGGTGCTGCCGCTCCAGGTATTCCATCTCGTCCAGTCGAGCCGCTGGTACCATCGGTAGTATTTTCAGAAAAAACCGGAAACCGTCCGCCGCTCCAAGACCCAACTGTCGATTTACCTGCCGACCCACCAATATTGCCGGCCCCTGGGTGACCGCCGGCGCCAGACTGCCCGGGCAGAACATTCTCTTGGGAGGCTGCAAATATGAAGGCGTTTGTTGATATAGCGGAGGCGCCTCTTGTTGTTAAATCGAAGATCAGCCCCCCACTCCCTCCATAACTCCCATTCCCTCCATTCCCTCCCGAACCACCGTTTGTGCCGTTGATAACGTTCTTGCTTGGGTAGCGCGGGGCAGGCATAATGGTATAGGTCTCTGCGCCCTTGGCGCCCTGGCCACCTCCCGCACCATTTTGTCCTCGACCTCCATTTCCCCCAGAGCAATTGGCGGTTAGGCTTATATCAAACTTTGCATCACATATAAGCTGGCCACTGATAATGAATGATCCACCATCCTGGCCAGGTGTATCATTGATGGCTCCATTTGGGCCAGCAGAACCTTCGATCATGCGCTCAGCCCCAGTATTAGGGTCAAATGTATTCACTGGCGCCGGACTGGGAGTTGCAGGTGATCCTTGGATATCATTAGAAGGATCGCCCTTACAATTGAATAATATTTGCTTCGCTGTAGGATCTGGGCCTGGTAGAGAAAATATCCTAAATGCGACGATCGTCACGTGCTTTCCAGGAAAGTTAAACTTGCTACCTGCGTACAGGTAGATGTCCTCTGCCAAGATGATGATATTGTTTTTAGCATTTTGACCCTCTGCGAGAGTGATTCTGACTGATCCTGGCACTGGGTCGAAACCAGATTTTTCTTTCTGATCAAAAGGGATGAGGGTTACTGCGCGGTAAGCAATTAAATACTTAGTTGTGTCATCATACTCAACAACTCTGTACAAGGATGGCTTCGTCGAAGGATCAACTGCTTGAATAGACATAGCGATTGAAATGGATTGGATGGCTTTTTTAATAGCATGCAATGGCCAACAGCTGCTAGTCCTAGGCTAAATATTGCATCTCTTATATAGACATATAGAATTTACATACTCAGAGTTATTAGGTATCCATAATGAGATGGAAAAAGTGGGATAACCAGCATTAAGGCTAATTCGGAAAGCATTTCGACGCAAACGGTCCAGTGGCTTTAGAAAAAGTAGAGCAGGATGGTTCTAGACGCCAGTGGCTAATCCGTGGCTTTCGTGGTTAGCTGAAGCGGGGTAGGATATCCCAAGGTGGTTAAGGATAAAAAGCCTTCGCTTAGTCCATACAGATTCTGCTTCTACGGCCCTTGATCGCTGCTGGCCGATTTGGAATCCGGATCAATCCGCGTGAACAATGTGACCTGCTGTTTTGGGACTTTGAGAGTAACAATCGTCGGCATATTGTACATATTTGGTTTCAAGCAAGCCCAATTTGGTTGGAACCAGGCAGTCTAGGGGCCATTGCAGTCGAGAATTAGCCATTTACTGTGCAGATTTTACGCCAAATTTGAGCACACTGCTTAAGCGCTCGACATGCAAGCTCACGGTCTAAGAGTGTGCAGTCTCTGTACCGGAAAATTCCCACAAGCTCCACCACTCCTAGAAAACGAGTCTGTGACTACAATAATTATGGGGTAGCACTAGTCACTTACGGTCTTTTTTGTTCCCGTGATAATTCTTTTTTTTTTAATCAGGGCTCTTGTATAAAGTATCAAATTCTGAGTCAAGCATTGATCATTTTCCTCTTAACGCCTAACCGTAACTATTTTGAATGTAAGTTAAGGTTCCCCTCAAGGTTAAACTAACTCGGCAGTAATCAGATTCTAGAACAGCGCAAGGATATTGTAGCTTCCAGCCAGCCACAGATAAGGCTAAAGGCCTCAGGCTGCATTGCAGCTCAACTTTCGATGGTGTACTCTCTACCTTGTCATGGCGGGCATATGAAGTATCGTGCAATTGACCTGCACCAGACCTACGGTAAAACTTAACTGTGTCCTCCGAGAGCTATAGCTTGCAAACCACAAACAAACTCAGCTTTGCTTCCCATCTACCGAGTTCTATAGCTTCTCAAGCCTGAAGGTCATCATATGACCGCGTGTTGTATCTTCCCTGCCACATTATATATTTAAGAAGAGCAAGAGCTTAAAGTAATCCCTTTAGAGGATATATGGGGGTTTTACAAGTATATTCAATATTGTACATTATAGATCCAGCTAAAGCTGCCGTTGCGGCAGCTTTAAATAAAGTTATTAGTAGGATTCAGATATATGCCTAAGATCCAGAAGTTATCTTAACTACTTCACTTAGACTTAGATTAGATAAATTAGCGCTAGTTTATTAGGTTGCATAAATTAACTACGCTATTATATTTACTAGGCTGCGTACCCAATGTACGAAAACTTAAAATAGCAGAGAGGTGTCGAAATTCTAGAATTAGCTAGCCTATAAATGTATCTAGCAACGGCCGTTGAGTCCGACTTTGAAACTGCGAGCCCCAGCAGGTGATTTTGTACATGTTGGCTTGTTGCTGCTAACATAATGCACCGTACCGCCACAGTTTTGAGCCTCATATAAACACAAAGTCCATACGCTATTCCCATTCTGAAATTTGAGGGATTCAATATCTCCAAGACTGTTGGTGCAGGATAGAGGCGTATTTTGACTTGCTCTTGCAGCCGCAGTTTGACATTGACCATCTCTAAATCCCGAGAAATAAAATGGCGCAGCTGTAAGGTCCGATTCGGGGTGATCTTCGGATGAGCGCAGCTTTGTGAAGATATCGCTTGTCATCATTATTGGGAAGAACAAGTATAGAACGATGAGAGCACTTATAATGCCGAATGAGACATATTTGTAGCGCCAAGAATATCGAGGCTTGCGGGGGGTGTGCAATTCGCATAATGCTTCATCGCACTGATGGGCGAGAGGCTTTTCAGAACAATGAGAGTTCATTTTTGAAACTGAAATGGTGAACCAATATGGGAAGGCGGTAATGTATGAAGTCAATTATTGGCGTGTGTAAAACCTTGTCGATGAAGGATAGACATGGCGGGTGCTTTATACTTTAAATATTCCAGAATATAACGGGAAGCGATGTTCTGGCTTCCTACTTTCCATAACAAATTAAAGACAGACCGTGGAGAATAATGGCTGGCGTACTTCTAACCTTGGTAAGCAATTGAATGCGAGGCAAAAGTTGGAGTAGAATTCAAGAATTGTATCTTGCAGAAGCAAATATAACGCATGCTAGCTGAACCTGCGGCTGTGTCCCGAAATAACAGAGCTGACCTAGAAGGGCCTGGAATCAGCGAAAGCTCCAGTTCGAAGTGCAGCCGACAGATTAATCTACCTTGCTGTTTGTCTTGTCTCGTACATGACTTTCACTAGTATCGTGTACGAAGTCACATTTCCTCCTCAGCGAGCCACAGAATAATTCTAGGTGGCGCATTATATCGCAGCTGACCAGTTGCCGGTCCGCCCGCGTGTGCGGATTGGGTTCGGAAACTCCCGATTAGCTTGAAGCTATGCCGATATTTAGTAAGTGGCGCCGAGGGTGTCTCAAAGTCGACTGCTGAGACATTCCTAGCGTTCCCAGGGGGGGGCACGACATGGATAAGCGACACCAAAATAGGATTCACCAACACTGGCTGCTCAAGTTTTGCTCGGGTTTGGCTCTAGTTATTCCGACTGCTCAGGTGAGTTGACTGAGGCAGGTGAGGCGAAGGTGGTTAGCGCCGCAGTCGAAGCGGTAAGTGTACTAACTGAGCCGAGGTTATTGAAAGGGAAAATAATGTAAGAGACTACCTATAATATTCAATCAGATACTTTGTTTAAAATATAGCTAGTTACGGGATCGGAGATGTATATTTCCGGCAGCTTGAACCCTGGCTGGCTCGCCTTTGCAATGTAGAAATTGAAGAAATTTCTCTTTGAAGTCTTTCAACCAAGCTTTGACTTTCAAGTGACTCAATCCTTCTCCTCAGGCTTTTTAGAGTACCTCAATCAACCAATGGCTGTGGCAAGTGGAACGTCAAATCTACGCGCTTCATCTTCTAAGCGTGTAGAATCTCTTTTGTGTTGGTTACACTCTTTGAAGCTTGGGATCACAAGTTGAATCTTGTGAGAAAATCTCTCTGGAATCCATCAGAGCTCTCGACTCCTTAGAGGCAAGTTCTAGCCAACCTTATTCTATTCCCAGTCTCTTGAAGACTAATAGCTGGGTAGAGTGATAAAACATCTAACACGAGGGCAAATCTCGACCGTGCAAGAGAAATACTAAAGATAATGCTTAAAGTACGTACAAAAACCGTTAAGAATGAGCAAAGTGCTTTCGTACTAGAACATGGTTCTAGAGAAACGATTTCTGCAATAGTAACAAGTAGCGCTGGCTCCATCATATCAAAGATGTCATCTAAAACCAAGACTTGCACTTTTACAAACGAGTTTTGGGGAGAATTGCAAAACCGAGACATAAGAAGCTGGCTTGGAAGATAAAGAAAAGTCTAGGGCCGGAGCGCGAACTTCTCATTTGTCTTAACTTCTCGAGATGAGGAATATCAACCGATATGACTCTCATTAGAGCTTTTCAAAAACTTGGTCAACTTCTTTCTTGAGTCTAGCTTTCTCGGTGAGTATGACAGGCGGGTAAAAGGGGCTGCAGATTAATCTTTGCGGAAGAATGGAGCGTATGTACGATTGGAAATCGATAGTGACTGTAGTATTCATTTCGACCCAAGCATATTTTTGAAATGATTAGTGGACAACAGACAAGTAAATGTAATATATTGATACACAATGTGTATAACTGCAAAAAGTGCAGGGTTGGGATGGAGCCGTCTATGGATTACCTATGATATGGGTGGAAGTTGGAAATGGCAGCGATAAACTGACCGAACAGTATGTTTAGCCTGAGAGAAGAAATTCGGAGTCATGGGAGACGACTCATTCAATAGCGTAGCCTTCTGTCTAGTGTGATCCTGTAGTTTCTCAGCCATCTTCAGATCAAATGGACAATTGTGAAATGTAATTATCCTAACCTGGCGATAAGGAATCATCTTGGCCTACAATATGCGTATAGCTGTGAGATAATGGAAATATAGTATGACATAAACATGCTTCTTTTTGCAAAGGGAAGAACCTCTCGATCTCCCTGTCGAGTTTGTGCAGTGAGTGTTCTCGCCAGGCAGCAATATTTTCTGCCTGAAACTCCGAGACTGTTCTCGAACTTCTTTCCTCGCTGCAAAATTTTCTTTCTCCAGTCACGACACTGCAACATCTTTTCCTCCTGTACAAAGTCTCCGTTTCAAAATTCCTTGTCTTCAATGGTGAGATTTCCTTTCTGCGTCGCATGATTGCCCGATCCCCAGATCGCTCTCGCTTGGAATCGACAATTCAGAGCCTCTGGTATGTTAAAACGCGAGGTTACATTAAACACCCGTTCATGCGACCACGGTACAAACGAGGACCCATTGCTTGGGGGCCGCGATGATTTTCTTTGGAATTGACGCATCGATTCCCCGTCTCGGATTAGCACTGTATGATCTGCCGGAAAGCCCTTGTCAAATAGGTAGCCCTGCGTGGGTCTGGGCGAAACGGTGCGTAGGCGCCCAGTCCCAGGAGAGACAGTAGTGAGCGGCAATGGCGCGCTGTAGATCAGGTAAGGTTACCAGTATGCTTATTTAGACCGCGGTGTTACACATGATCTTCCTGTTGTAATCTTTGGCTGAATTCGATGTTGTGCCTATTTGCGCTGTCTCTGGTGTTTTTGGGTTTTGGTATTTCAATTCAAAACGAGTTGTTTTGACTGTTCCGCGTGCTCGCTTCTTTGGCCCGTCCCCTTTTCCTTTTCCTTTTCCTTGAACTCAAACCAAGAAACAAAGACCCCGCGCACAATCGGGGACTATGGCTCCCTCCTCTCACTCGCCTCGAGATCTCAAACATGTTGGCCACCAAAGCCACCCAGTCGCGGTATCCCGTCTTGGTACTGTTACCAAGAGCGTTGATTCTGCTTCGCTTGGCTTGGAACTATGCTGGGAACGATCATCGCACAGACCAATATCGTGATTGTTTGGCACTAGCCCTTGCCAAGGCCAATCGTGAAGCGGGTGCAGGCCTCAGCCTCCCGTGGCCTGTAAACATCACAGGTTTCAATAGCTCGTATTTGAATTTTATTCGATTGATCGCCCGGGGACTTGTCGATGATCTTTCCGTGTACCTGGAAGGATCAGGTATTTCTCCGCATTTGTTTCGATAATCATATCGGAACTACCTGCATGTTTTGCTTCATGCCTCGAGCCGTCACTCGTCTAGAACAGCCTCGTTCTGGGAAACGTGTCTCTGGCCAAAAAATCCCTTCTGAAAACTGGTTGTCGTTTGAGGCCTTCGGTCAGCAGCCGCTCTTAGAGCCCAATTCCGCGCTATGTGTACCGAATATCCGTGTCTGGCATGAATCCACTCCAATTCAATCGTTTGCCTCGCTTCATCCCTAAGATGCAACTCTTGGCATGTTTACGTTTCCTAGATCCAAGCTAAGGAACGTTTTTGGCCTGATTCTGGCTAGGTCCCTGAAACACCATGGAGAGGAAACTCAGTGGAAAAAGTATTAAAGCTGCTCAAAGTCCCTCTTTTCTTCCATCATCAGCGATCACCAGTTCTTCAGTTTACCTCACTTTTTCCAATCTTCATTCAATTCTACAGCAGTTTTCGATTGATTCGAATCCGCTTACAATCTTTATATAACGCAATAATTTCCAAAAAGTCATTTACAAACAACGCAAATATGCTTTCCAAAATCTTCCTCCTTGCTCTGGCAGCATCCCCTCTTGTCGCTGCCCACGGCAAGATCGCAGTCATGGTAAGTAATTATCACCTGATATCCACAGTATCCATCTAATCGTCCTCGCAGAGTGGTGATGCCGGTGGAAACACCACCGGTCTCGGTATTCAGGGGGGTGTCATCCCAGGTGCTGGAACTAACAAGGAGACCGAGGTCGACACCACTGTTTTCAAAAGCAAGCAGGCTGCCACCGATGGTCTCGGAAAGACTAAGGCTGGCCCCAACACTCTCGCTGGCATGTCCGCTGTCATGGCTCAATCTGGCAGCACCCTTCCCCAAGTCTCCTCGGGAGGATCAATCTCCGGCACAGTTCACATCGTCACAACTGATGGAGCTGGCCCATACACTGCCATTGTTGACCCCACTGGAACTGGTGCTTTCTCTACCGGTCAGAAGATGACCGTCACCCAACAAGTCCCAGGTACCAGGGGTAACATTGCTGCCCCCAGACAACGTTCATTAATGGCCCGCACTCTCGTCAATCTTGGCATAGTCAAGCGCGCTCAGAACGTCAACGAGGACTACCCATTCGCTGCCACCGTTCCAGCAGGCACCACCTGCTCCGGAACTGTTGGCGGTCAATCAAACGTCTGCCTCGTTAAGATCGTCAACCCGTCTGGCGCTGGACCATTCGGTGGTGTCGTTGCCATCCAAATGGCCAGTGGCGGTGCTGCTGCTTCCGCTGCTTCTGCTGCTGCTCCCGCTGCGTCTTCTGTGGTCGCCAAGCGTGCCCCAGTCGGCGCCAAGTTCCGTGCATAGATCAGTGGTTACGGCGCCGGAAGGCAGTTGTGAGAAGTTGATTTTGCGAAAAAGAGCATGGGTTTGTAGAGATTGAGGGAGATGGTGGGAAATGTTTCTAACTCGTTATTGGTGACCGCAAGACTTTCGGAGTTTTGTACATTATAATATGATGAAAATGAAACATGACATTCCTTTAATTCTTCCATTCCACGTGACTTTGTTCCATTCAGGGTACTCATTTTGAAGAGAGGATCAGGCAGCCAATTATAGCCCAATTCCTCTAATTTCAACCTGATTGAACTACTCTGACAGAGCCAGTTCTAAATATGACGTTGTGATAGGCTCCGCGCCACCTTTAAATTCGCTTCTTCTCGCTTGTGCCCAATGTCCGGGCAAAATATCCCTTGAATAGATTAACCACAGTCTTTATTCACTGAGCTTGTGTGGTGGAGGATAGTAAGCGGTTGTGAGAATCATTGAGATGCCGCTTTACGCCGACTAAAGAATCAGGGAATAAATTGTTCTAGCTAAATGCTGGGAATGAGAGGCATTCTTATATCTGGGAAGGAGTGGGTCTTCGAAAATTACAATCACAGTCTTGGATATCACCACAAGATGAATGATAAGCCAGGGATCAATTGCAGTAAATTTCAAGCAGGCTTTAAACTTTACTAGGGAACTGGCTACTTGTGTGACTATCTCAACGCACGGAAATACGTGCTCTATCCAGAACAACATTCTCGGGAGACGCCATATTGAGAGCCGCCTTCAAACCTTCCAATCTTACCTTCAGTATCTTTCGGTCTTCCTTCGTTGCCTCATCTTCACCCGCTAGTTCTTTCAATTCGTCGTCGGTCAGATTAGAAATCCAGATCCGATTGAACAGCCTTAGGGGCCCTTGTGGCCCCAGAAGATGTCTCTCAACGACTTGAATAATGACATTGTCCACGAACCTCGGATATGATACTCTCCAGAAGGAGAGTAGCCAGTCATGAATTTCGTAAACTTTCTTGTTGTCGGAATAGAATGCTTGGTACGCTAAAGTTTGGTGCTCTAAGGGTTCAGTCGGAAGAATTGTCTTGCCCGTCAAATTGTTCTGCTCTACTTGTCTGAAGATACGAGAATGCTGGCAACTGGTGATAACGTTTTCAAGTTCAGGATTCCAACTATCGATATAATTACGGTCCGAAAGAAGCTTCTGGAGTTCGGCTCTGGCGGCCTCGAATGCTTGTAATTCTAGTGGTTCAAACTTTTCGCGGATCTTGATCAGTAAATCCCTGTCCTTGTCCTTGAAGGCAAACATAAACAGATCGGCGTTACAGGCCTGGATAGCGTCTTGAACTTCCTGAAAATATTTTTTCGCTTTTGACTCCCAGAGCTCAGTTTGTTGCATGAAAAGCTCCTTTTTGAGACTACGAGGAGCGTCAAATCGCGGCTCTGAACCAACGTGATTGTTCCAGGTGTCATTGATCCATTTGAATATAGGATCAGAACTAGTTTCCTCTTTGAATACTGGCCACGTGTACTTGAGGGCGTTGGTCCGCAATTCATATTCGAAGCCATTGTTGAATATTTTAATATGATGTCTGAGACGGGACTGCTCGCTTGGATTCTGGGTACGATAGTCGCCATTCAAGGATCTTTCAACCTCTTGTTCATACTGAGCTTGGATGTTCGCCAAGTAAACTCGTTGATCTCGAGGTTCTTCTCGAGGATCACCCATGGCCGAGAGTTGTTCCTGAAATTCGTTTTCGAGCTCTCTCATCTTGTGTCTGAGAAGCGGGAAGTTCTCCCTCACCCGTTTGTAGAGTGTACCTTGGAGGGCCGTCTTCAGGTGTTTAATCCCGAGAACGCTGGACTTGATCGAATTCGAGGAGTTGGGATTTGATACGGCCTCTTTCCATTTGCCGCTCTGGAACAAGTCCATTTCTCTCTTATCTCTTTCCTCGAATGTCTCCTCAATGCCGACCTCCTTGGAACTCCGATTTCTGACAGCAAACCAACCAAGTCTAAAATAATTTTGACCACCCCGATTTCTTAGAAGTTCGAATACCTGAGTTGGATTATGGATTAGAGTTATAAATCAGCAAACAGGGAAGATCTGAGACGTACCTTTCCTTCGTCTGTCTCCTCGATCCGGTCACACTTTGTAAAGACCCCAATAGTTCGATCCTCGGCTTCACCATTTTTAATTAATTGGATGACCCTGTGGTTTTCAACTGCAGTATGGGCAGGAATAATTGCTCTGAAAGGAGAGGAGCGTTAGTATGAATATTTTTGATGGTGGGCCGCAAACATACAGAATTATTGCCTCTTTATTCTTAATATATTTTGTAGCTAATTCTTCAGATAGTACAATGTCTTCCTTCGCTCCATCTGTAATTGGACAGCCAAATGTGAGCCAGATATTTTGTAAATGAGAGAAGTATAAAGATTTAATAGAAGACTTACTACTAACGAGTCCTGGAATATCAACAATGCTAAAGTGGCTTTGCTCACGTTTGCGTACACTAATTTGCAACCTATGCCTGAGAAGCTGAGGAACCAGAGAAGATTTTACTGCAGTGGATCTGCTCTTATTTGTTGATTTGATGTCCAATTTGGAAATCCCTGGTAGTTGTATCCTTTCTGGTCTCATCATGTCGAACGCGTCGGCAATATCCTCCTTCAAGTTCCGGTATACTTCCATCCAGTCCTGGGAATCGAAAGTTTTAGGGTCGAAAGGCAGGACCCCAGAAATATCAGATTCGTCTATCTTTACCTCAATCTTATATCCAGGTGTCTCTAAAGGGCTACATCGGCGGATTGTGGTCTCTGTAACGAAGCGGGTGCAAAGTTCTCCTTCGACGGGGAAAGGCAGTCTTGTGAGGGCTTGCAGGACTGAAGATTTTCCAGTGCTTGTATCACCAACGACTACTAGCTGGCAAGAAATTAATTAGCAATCCTGTAAGTACTTTATGGACATTATCCAATACCTGAGGGATTTCAAGCTCAATGCTACGAAGAGAGTCGAGTGTGCGGATTTGATCCACAAGAGTGAGGAGTTTCTCTCCATCGTCTCCCATTAAATTTCCAAGTTCATCCTCATCTTTGGCATTTTGAAATGCGCGAGATAACTTCTCTCTCGCCCAGCTATTTGTTTTCTGAAGTCTTGCAATTGGAGTGCCAGGAGCCGATTCAAGCTCTTCCTGTGAATCCTTTCGGCCATTCTGTTGAGCTGTTTTAAGATCCAACTTATTACTTACTGCAGTTTTTTGACTTGCCAGACCACTACTATTCGCCATTTCCTTGCTAGAAGACATGTCTGTCGATTGTTGAATGTTGGATAAGTAAGAGAAACGATGTGAACAAATGGCGAAAATGTAATAGGAGTATACTGTGAACTGTTGATCAACTCTGAAGATCTGATTTAATTTGATTTATTCTCGATACAAGAAACCCTTTATATAAATTCGGGGAGACTGAACTAGCATATGCCCTATACCAAGCTTGACTGTCGTTCCTGTACCTGAGCAGGCGACAGGGTCTGCCACGTGGTGGATCGGATCGTAGATGCCATGAGGGGACCCCAAAATGTTTCATCATACGAATATAGGAGGCTGCATGTCAAGCACTTCGCTTCACTGCCTCTACTATCCACCTTCCTGTTTGGGAACTAAATGTTGGTGGCGCCTCACGGGCTGGGGTAACATAGCAAATCAGCGAATCTTTGGAAGTTTCCTGACAAGATTAAAAACACGAGTTAAAGAGCACTACCTGCATCTATCAAACTGATACAAACAAAGGACCCTGTACGGGAAAATGGCCCCTAGCAAAATAATTCTGTATCTACAGCGACCCTAGGTTTGCACGGTGCACTTTAAGCCCAAATTCAACTAAGGTACCAGTGGTCTTCGAGAAAATGAAAGGGCCGTTTTATCAAGGAGTTAGGTCAACAAAGCCACCATTCGGTGAACGAAATTGGAAATCTTTCTATGCTCTTTCGGTGTTCATTTTGCTATATTTTGGTGGACCAATTCGGCGTAGGGAATTGTACATCATTTTAACTGGGTAGGATACGAAGCGGATAGTGGAAGGGCTAGTATTCCGTCGGGAAATTTCCAACGCAATTGGAAATGCTCTAACAAATGAGAAACCATGGCGTTCACTGCCAAATCAATGACGATCGTCCGCGTGTTGATATCTTCTATTCGATTAACCCCTTCTCAAGTTGCTTTCCAAGCAACACATCAGATGGTGTCTTAAATTTGGTTCTCCGTTTGATTATTCTTCTGTATTCAGCTCCTGCATTTTCCCTGTCGTCGGAGGACCGGAGAACTTCCCCCCGGATAACGTCTAAGCGCAATTGGGTGCGTACAGGGATCCTGATACAAGATTTAGCCTAGTTGTGCAGTCAGCATTGTTCGCGGACCACCTCAGCGTGCCATTGCGAACTTCAGAGAGCAATGCCTCATTGATCTCCTGGACATAGTCGAAAATGAAAAAAGGGGGTTTTGTGCAAACTGTTAAGGGTAGATTGCGATCCTGTTACATTGTAATAGGGCACCCAGCCTTTGTCCTCAAAAGCCAAATTGGTATTGTGTCATTGTTGGTCGATATTGAATTCTGCATTTTTATGTACGTCCTGTTTCGGCACTAATTAACCATAACAAACTTGTCAATAAACCCGCAAGAGGGTTGTTTTGAGGTAGAATAGATATTTCTCCATTTTCTATATACGACATAGGATATACTAAAAGGAATTAAAACTTTCAATCATCCCCCCAAATTACATGCAGTCTTGAACATTTTCGGGCCCTCGGCGGTATTGGCACCGCTCAACTTAAGCCAACCCCCCTAACAGAAATAGTCGCAGCCAACTCAAGCGTACTCGGCTGTAACAGTGTCATATCTTTTTCCTCTACAAAGAAGGACATACTTCATGGAAGCGCCGTAAAATGTGGCTTCAATAGCACAATCAATGGAATAGTACCTCTGCTCATCTTGTGCAGTATTTATCGTGGTATTCAAGTCAGCTTGTGGCAAATGTGAAAGGTCTGCTTGAAGCGTAACAAGCTTTCGTACGTTGCCGTTTTTGTGGATGGGAGCAGTAGCGGTTTGGTCGTCACAAAAGATATGCATAGAAGTCGATTGAGGGGGACCCTCATTCACCAAGAAATTGCTGTTGAATTTGATGACAGTCGGGTCGCTCTCTCTCACAGGCTCACCCTTCTTGATGATCCAATTCATTGCAGCCACTCTATGGCACTGATATTTATCGCTCCAATATCTGTGAAAATTCTTGTTAGTAATGTAGAAAAATGGGTTACTTGCGCACATGAATATGGATCTTACTTCTTTTCATTATCATGAGTTTTCTCAATAAAATTGGTGTGAAGTTCCACACCGTAGTGTTTCCTTGCGGCCCTAGACACAAGACCCACTGCAGCTAATTTCGAATTGGCGCGAGCTAGACCCATCATCACTGCACCCGAACAACAGCAGTCCAAGCATTGGGTGGCTGTAAGACAAGTATTGAGCCGCCTAGCGAACTCCGGAGTCGTTCTTTCAAGAAATTATTCTGGCCAAATCCGCCAACAAGGAGTACCGCTTTTATTTGCTTGTTGGTGGATAGAATTTGACCTTTGACTAGCTTGATTATCTTCCCTATAACTGGCTCGAAGACGCTACTCATTTCAGCAGGAGTGATCGTGAATCTACCACGCCGAATGCCAAGCTCGTCATTATTAGGAATACCGGGGACTAGAATGCTGTAGCCGTCTTGGTTGGATGTAGATGGTGAGTACTGTTTCTTGATCTAATTTCAGTCAGAATTGGGTAGCTTTCGGAATCAATTGAATTCTAGGAGTGGGTCTTACAACAGAGTCAAATCGCTCCATGGCATCTGATAGAATCTCAGAGTCCCAGCCAGGTTGTTTCCCCAATTTTGATGTCAAGAAATCTCCAAAACGGCGATTAAGGAAAGTAGAGCCGCAGAGATCACCTGTCCCTGCTGCTGCTTCCTTTACCTTGAGTATAGGGTGGAGGTCTGTAATCGTGTAAGATATCAAGTCAACCGTTCCTCCACCGGCATCACAGAGGACAAAACTGTCTCCAATATTGAGACCATGCGGGTCAAGGCCATGGAGAGCATAGATAGCAGCGGCTTCCTATTAATATTATCAGTGGAATATCGTGCATCTCACTATCGGTACTTACAGGCTCGGAAACAAGAAGTATCTCAGCATTAGACTTTAATCCAGCCTTCTGACAAGCTTTTAAAGTTTTCTCTTCCGCAACTTCGGACCAGATAGCTGGTACAGTAAGGCAAAATTCGATGGGAATGGTTCGAAGAATTGCAGCGCCAACTGTTTGCTCTAGCGTATACATGAGATGACTAGCTAGCGCAGTCAGATAGTCGGTAACCAAATCATCTGAACTTTTTTGCTGCCCATCAACATTGCTCATTGTCCCTTCTGCTAAACCTCTGTCAAAAGTTAATACTTCAGAGTTCAAATATTTCAATTTAGCCATTTGATTACTAACAACTTAAACCATTTATGTCGTCCAACTATTGGGGGATTAATCTGGAATCCCCACTCGATACCCTGTGGGGTATAACGAATTTCAGTAGGTACTTTGACACTACTCACTCCCTCTTGTGTTGCTATATTTGCAGGCCATGACTCGATTACTGATTGATGATCAGACTGATAATCGTTAATTTTTAATCTGGAACTTCAGTAATGCTATTCCCTACTCTTCTAGTCTCCGCCCAAGCTAGCCCAGAGAATGTCGTGCCAAAATCAATTCCCACGACCAATTTGCGCTCATCAATTGATAGCCCAGCAAACGAGTCCATTTTGACGAGGCTGGGTCAGCGAAGGCACGACCTTCCGGGCTGGAAAATGGAATTTTGAGATCTTGACAATTGACTGGAAAGATCTGCTTTGATGAGGCATAAGATATTTCGATTTTAAATCCTATTTCTATACAAGAAATTGTGGCTCCTCAGGTGGTAGAGTCTTTAGGCAGAAACGTGGTGAGCGATGATGAGCGCCAGAGCCTTGCCATGAAGGCTTGGGCCGGAGGAGAAGCCTCTTCGCCCGGGAGGCTGAGAGCTGGCCAAATCAGAGTCTCGATTGCAGCCCTATTGGATAAACCTCATGCTTTGAACCTAATTTGTTAGCTCTTTGCCACGCACATGACAGATCCCACGAATCTCAGTCGGCGAAGGTCCCCTGTTATCTGCCTAAGTATCCACAACAAAAGCAACGCAGGGCGGGTCAGTATTTGCGAACCACAAGGGCGAGGCTCTGGGCAGACTCAGTCTCATGCGACTTTTCTCTTTCAATCACTCTCACATTCATAGATTGGTCGCAAATCATCGGTTGCACTGCTCTTCAGTACTATATTTTCTCAATAAGTGATCGACTAATTGAGAAATCCATTTACACGACCTACTCGAACTAGTGTCGCGTGTGCTCTACATGCCGCAGCATGTCTGTGCCAAATGATAAGCTGGTATGAGCACTTTCAATTTTGCAATACCCAAGTAAAAAATATATGCTCCTTCTAACTCTATCAATTGTATCCAGGGTTCACGAGCGAGAGGAGAGAACGCAGGAGCAGGCCTTACGGCTGCGAAAAGTTTGCCGAAGATCGATAGTGAAAAGATAAAAAATGGCAAATTGTTCCCATTGACCAGCAGTAAGCTCAAGATACTCGCGATAAATTATATCTGAGTCCTGCAATTCATTTTTGATAGGTATTCCTGCGCGATCTTCTAGTAAGACTGCGGCTGCTGCGGAAGTGAAAAGCTCAAGCAGTGAGCTCTCTGGGCCTCTGGGGTTAGTCTCCACAATGTACTTCGCATTTAAAAGCTAAGAATTCATAGAGACGTAGAAATGAACGATTTTCTTTTTGACTCCGATAAGACAAAGCAGATAAGCTCTTTGAGCAGTGATGAAGCACCATCTGTTGTAGCGGAAGAGCGTAATCCAACGACAGAAGCGGGATGCGACACCGCTGACGAGATTGAAGTCTCGAAGACAGAGTGCAAAAGGTTGCGAGAAAAGGTCCTGCAGCTTCAGAAGGACCTTAATGATGCGCAGGACTTTATTTTCAGTTTACAAAGACGTGAGCAGAAAATCACAGACTCAGAGGCAGCCGCAGAATTCCATTCGCTCTGCTTGACAGTAGAAGAATGGGTCCAGACGAGACTTGGAGAAGCGCTGGATAAAAAAGTTGCAAAAGAAAAAGGAAACCTGTCAATCCCAACGATCAAAAGGTTTCTATATCTGATTCCACAACCAGGAAGGGAGGCATTTGAATATCCGGAAACAGATGAATACAACGTCATCGCAGCGATAATGAAATTTCTGTGCCACGAGATATTCGACAGAGAATTTTACTGTCCAATCGACATAGGAGCCATGGAATTCCTGACTTCCATTGAAAGAAGTATGAGGAATCTTGAACCCCGACAAGGTCTGTTGATCTTCTCTACCCGAAATTGCTAGCATGCTTACCTGACTGGTGGTACTTCTTCCTAACTAGATCTCATAACATTGCGTTCTTGGCACAGCGAAACATTCACTGCCATCACTAAACGGCCAGAGTTCGCCACACAACTCCGCCTTCACAGCGAAAAGCTGACCACAAGCCTAGCCCTAATGCTGCAATTATTTCTACCTCGTGGTGAGCTTCAAAGGTTGCGACATTCGGCCCAAAGCAAAATTATTGAACCCGCTCTTCAGTTAGCACATAAGATGCACCTGTCAATCAACCAATTCAGTGTGAAGTACACATCGTATCATAGAACCGAAAAGAAAGATCGAAATCCACTGCCAATAGAATTTTCTCCCTTTGAGTGTGTTACTATTTCACCTCCAGGAAAGGTGCAAAAATTTCCCGCCCCAGAATGCACTCTAACCAACCTGTTTGATTTGAGTCCCGAGCTAGTTGTCAGAAACGTCAAGACTGATTCGTTGGCGGAGCCACGAGTGTTGAAACGGGCAAGGGTCTTGATTGCGGTTACTAAGAAAAATCTTGGTTCTTCTATAGCCTCCCCAACGAAATCAAAAGAGCCTATGACTTTGCTTGGTTGGATGGATGAGTTGGTTTATCCAAGATCAAGTAATTATCGAGCAGCGGGAGGCTTCAAAGGGTAGAGACTCTCAAAGGTTCGAGGAGAATCATTTTGTTCCAATGGAAAGAAGTTCATAGAATCGTATTGAATATATATCATAACAACGCGATTTTCTCCAATGGACTGCTCTATTATATAGCATAGCAGTTAGCGAAATGCTAAAAACGACAACTTGAGTACCTTTTTTGAGTGCCTGCTGAGCGCACTCCGAGCCAGGATATCCCTAATACCCTGCCTCCACCCTAACTTTCCTAACTCCCAAAACTATTTTGGGTTTTATCTCTTTGCTAGATAGCTTGCTGAATAGAGGCTCAAAAAGAGCAACAGAATAAATAGTAGTGTATAGCTTCAAGGGATTACATGATATTATGAAGTGAAAAACCTCATGGCCGGGTCAAAGACTTGATTTGATGGTGACGAGTGTGTATGACTATCGAGTTTTACACAAATGGGCCCGACTTTTAGAGCCAGTCTAGCTATTTAAAACGCGACATATAACTAGTCAACTTTCTTCTCACATCTCCTTCACCGCCATCACACTACACAACTTTCAAATAAAGATTCGTTCAATCAATAACGTTATTCCCCGCGAAGGGGTTTGAGCAGTCAATAAGGCTACTGTGATATTAGCAATCGAGCAAAATAAGATGAAAATTACATAGAAAGGATTCTTCCTTACCGTTCGGTGGTCAAATTGTTTTTATTGAGAACCGTGACGTCGGCGTGGTAGGGCTGCATGATATTTTGGGCGTCACTTAGAAGGGCATTTTTCTTTCCCTTTTCAATTATACCGACCCCTCATCCTATAGATGTCAAGAAGACATCTCTAACGGTATTCCTCCCCTTGTCTTGTATCCCGTCTAGGCGTATCAGGCCATACTGAATCTGGTCTTCCTCAAATTGCTGAGCAAATTCATGAAGTCCACCTTCGCCTCCCGCCGCAAAGTGTACTGTACTTGGTCCAACGTAGTTGAGAAGCAACCAGCCAGATTTTCAGTTGATATTGAACTTTGCTGCTTGTGCTTCTCCCAGCTCAGATTCATTGTCAATCTTCAAAGGCATATTGTCTTAAAAACCCTCTATTAAAATGAGGCGAGAAATTATAAAAAGTTCCGATTCTGTTAGGATGAATTGATGGATATGAATGATTTTAAGCCCCTCTGTGCAATAGGGGAGGTGAGGCCTCCTTTATATTAGGTGCGGCAAGCTAGTAGCAATTTTCATTTGTATTAGCGCGCTTTTCTCATTACTCATGTGTTTGCAAAAGTTTGAACAGTTCAGCTACGGAGAAAATATATGGCGTGTTACAAATACCCTTTCCGTAGGAAGTGCGGGAAAAGTTCAGTCGAGCTCCCACAGAAGTGAGGGGAACTGTAAGACACATTGCCAACCCTCGGCGCAGCATGCAGCTACCGGCAAGTCTTGAGACATACGGCTTACTTTTTACTGGCCTATATAAGATATTTTAATGAATATACAGGCAGGTAAACGTCATCAATGTCTTTCAATCTCCACGTGGGTAGGTTGTCATTGTGCGGTGAGCAGATCGTCTGCAAAACTGAAGGTATCATTCATATAGAATCTACTGCCACAGCTACCGACTGTCTTTTCTTGCTAGTCTAATAATGAAAACTTAATGGTGTCTCTATGCCATCATCATTCGACGAATTGGAGACTTGACTGACGCAACGATTACTAGAACTGCTTAGTCTATTCTCCTCCTACGTAGTGCAGATAATTTGATGTTTGCAAAATTAAATTTGCCACGAATAGGAACGTAAGAGAGGATGGAAGGAAGTTAACTTTTTGGTCGCTACTAGATTCTGGCGGCATAAAACGGGGTTACCTCATATTATACTTCAGCACAATATTCGCTCCGCAAATAAATCGAGATTTACAGCGCCTGGGCTGCGATCTATTCGGCTGACTAACCATGCACTTTGTTATTTGTTATGTCTCACAAGTCTTCCGATATACGGGACGTCCCGTTTATATATTATGAAAGCCGAGACATGCTTACTCCTGGAGAAGCCCCCACACCGCCTATGCCTCCGAGCAGTATTGGAGAGCCATGGGAAGCGACCAAAACCCTGGGTGTGTGGCATTGCAAGGACTTTACAACTGATACCTAACTATTTCAGCAGATTCTACTGGCCGTTCCTCTGCCACTGTTTAGATTTGTGGTTTTTGGATTGGTTAGCAACGCCCTTTCTAGCAAGGCAATAATTCATATAAAACTATTGTACCCAAATACATTTGCTATTGCAGCTGCGAACTCTGGCTGTCGAACTTGACATGTAATTTTGATAGTGGTCAAGTGAAGTACGAATTTTGCTCCTTTTATACATTTAGCACCATTAGCAACCACTGTAGTTCAATATTCCATCGACAGCTTATCTACAGTAATTTTTCCGTCGACTATCAAATCTGATTTTAAAAAATTGCAGTATCATGGTGATCGAGGATATTGAGCACACCGGTGGTGTTCGCTGTTCAGGACTTATTACAATGACGGTAAAAATATCACTACTTTTCCCGCTTTAACAGGTAGAGTATCAGAATAAATCACTGATTTTACGGCTTATTCCGAGATAGGACTGTCCAACTTTTGGGATGATCCCTCCTCAACTCGGAGTTCCCCAGCTGATCTTCCGCGTGTTTGAAGCTCTTTCTACGAGTAAATTAAAGCCAAAAGAAACAGGAAGAAAAAGAACTAGGAGTAAAATCATATTAAGAGATTTTAAAACCGAAGTTATCAACCTACCTGCTACCAGACTATGTTTCAATGTCCATTTTCTGTCAAAACCTCGTATTTGACGCTTCTTTATTTATTATTATCGTCCAGTTATCTAAATTTGCACTACTACCAGGCTATTCTACGATTTCAGAAAGTAAATCTCCACGAGACCACTTCCAAAAAGACCTCTGATAATAATTTAGATAATGTATAGTATAAATGGATAATAAGTAATTTCAAGAGGTACGCTCGCAAAATAGTTTTAGGAAATAATGAGGCCCTAAAATCCATATCAAGAGATTTCGAGGAGCAAATCGGTAGACAATAATATACAGGATGTTGACTGGAGTATTCTCGTAAATGATATAATCTTTGAATCCCTATAGGTTCAAACCTAATAGTATTTTAAGTTACAGGAAGCTGTGAGTAAATCCCTGACTAGGACGGATGTAATGCTGCTTTAATATTGTAATAACATTATACAGGAATAATTCAGGGAACGGTAAGATTCTCGACTCGCCTCGTGATCAGGAGACCGAACGCCTGAGGCAGTGATTACTTTCGAGTTACTACCTGCTACGGATCGGAAAAAAGTTGCCGATTTTTGTAAGCGAATACACCAAAAAGGGGCAACCTTTTTGCGACCCTTAGAGCTTCCAACGTATCAGACTTACTGTATGAACCAGTTTTGATGCGCTGGAGTGCATACAACCTACATCGTATCTGGGTTTGTGTATGGGTCAGTTTCCGTGCGGCCGATCTAGACCAACGGAGAACAGCGAGCTTATTCCTAAGCGGAGCAGGTGTGGTGGCGCCGCACGTTCGACAGCCACAGCACGCCTGCTCCGATGAGAGGAGGGAGGCGTCGGCTGGCAGAAGCCATCATTTTCAGGTGGCTGGCGCAGGTACAGCTGCACCAACGAGCCTCCTCCTCATTCCCCTGCAGGGCATGTTTATTCTCCGAAGAATCGAGAATTCTGTTTCCAGTCTAGTACCTGCCTTCATTTATGGCTCCCAAGTGTCTGCCATCTGTTCAATTATGTGTTTTATTTTTGAGCTCTGCATTAGCCCACGAATTTTGGATAATCTTGACTCGAGGCTCAAACTATTGATTGAGTAGCTTGGAATGTGTCCAATAAGAACTCATGTGGTTGGTGTTAGCGAGAAAATTGAGACGATCTGTGGATCTACACTATGGAATTCTAGAACGCCATCCCTTTCCGCATTGTTTGGTGCGATTCGTGGTTTCGGTTGGTCTCAGTAGGTACACTATCGTGCCGTGTTTAGATGGCCAGGGCTCAATCTGGACTAGGAATCTTCAAAGCGTATGGCACATTACCCTTGTACTAGCTTTCTACCACGTAGATGTGGAGCCAATTTGATCCAGAATAACCCACAGGGGCGGGGCAGTAGTCATAAACTGCCTTCCGCCGGGCTGGAAAGCTTACACCGTAAAAGTACTGTAGCACATGGCCACGAGGAGAATGCGTCTATGTAGCGAGGTGGACCTTGCTTTCTTTTGGCCGTCCAGGCTAATTTTTAATCCTTATGTTATTTCCTTTATACTCAACACTCCTTTACACCTACCTGTCCGCTTCTTCAAATAGATGTGCACATTTTAATATTTCGTTTCTTGCCATCGCTGAAGGATGTTCGTCTTGAAGAGTTTGGTCGCCGCTTCGGCATTGGGGTTGGTTCGGGATATGGTGGTGATTGCTGCTTGCTGCGGTGCGGATAGTTGTGGCAGAGCTGTCCTGCTGGCCAGCCATGGCAAGGAAGACTGCTCGTCAGTGCTGATCAAGACTGTACCTATCACGTACGTGAAACTGGCTTCATGGCTAGAATATATAACAACAGGATTGGCTGATTGACCCCATATAGGACTACCACCAGCTGGTACACTTCCACTGCCAATGTCTATACTACAAATATCCAATTGGTTACTGCGTCTACAGACATCACAATTACGACCATCGATTCAGAAACCGCGTACAACACCAAGACTTCAACCACCACTGCAGATGAGACGGAGACCATTACTGCAATTCCTACTGTCCTTGAAACTGTTTTCTCGGTCGTTACCGAAACCGCTTCTTCCACCACAACTATGGCGCCACTGCGTATCAAGCGTAATAACCCAAAAAAACCTGATTATGCTTCTCTATGTGATCATGGAGCATATACCAGCGCATGCGTCTGCCTTGGAGTTTCGCCATCCACGATAACGAATCCAAGTACCACCAAGACTGTTTGGAAAACCCGAACCGCCTACGAGACTATCAATGCCACTCAGAGCAGCCTTGTGACAAATTCAGAAGTGAAGACCTTGACAACTCTCACAACGGTAATCCAAGACACTATAGTTATCCAAACCTTAACTATACCCGTTACCTTAACCAACACCACCACCCTTATCGAGACCACCGTTTCCACCGCCGTGACGACTCTCGCCCCTTCAGTGCCGACCCCACCGACCTGCAATGGCCATGGCTTTAATTTAAATGTCCTGAATGGTAGTGCTTCGATAGTCGGCACACATCTCGGTTTTATCAATATGATCGGTTCTGGAATCTACTTCAAGACGTTCACTGGCGGGGGCAGCGCATTGACTGTCGATTCAAATGGCGATATAATAAATTTTTACCCCACTGACATGATGATGGTTGTTCCGACTGGACCGCCACCGTACGAAATTTTGTTTACGTCAGTACAGTCCCATGTCAGCTATTCCTTTCCGACGATGCCAGCCAGCTGTCAGATCGGCGGTGCCCCAGACTTTGCATTGACGTGCACTGTCCAGAACACGACTTACCTCCCTACGATTTGTTTAGATGCTTATTATGATCAACTTCTCTGGCTTTATTCTGATTTGAGCCAGCTAGGAAGTTCATGTTATGGCGTTAGCCTCATAGGTGCGAAGTGTCTTCCGTAGGGAAGATAGAGTAAGTTGGATTTAATATTCTTACATATAGCTTTTGATGCGTTCCCATATAAAATTATTGATATCAGGGGTTTAAAATATGGATATAGAGCTTCAAATGGGATTTTATATCTTTTAAAATCACGCTGGAAATATTGAAGCGATGTTATAAAGTAATACGGCTCAGTCTTTTATTGCATACCATGAGCAAATATATATAAAACCAGTTCTAGAAAAATCTTATTCATAAAGGAATCAAAACTGTATCTACATATAGAGACAAGATGAGAAAATTATAACAGGGTTCAGTGGAATAAAAATGAGCCCTTTAGATACTATAATGGATCAATTAATGCATGCCCAAGCTGAGTTGGCGTCGTTGAATTATTTCCCAGCTGAACTTGTTGATATTGCCTCAAACATACGGGGTGAGTCGTGATGGCAAATAGGCCATCCGGTGGTGATGCTTTCCGTAATTCACTCAATAATTCTTAGAGAGGTATATAAGTTTAAATAAGCTAATTCTCTTTCAAGTATCGGGGTTTATAGTGCAACCTTGAGAAAGCCTCTTCAAAAAGTCAAAAATATTAATGACTTTTCTAAGAAAAATTCCCTCCTAAGTGCCCCGTTGATTGGGCTTAGCCGCGCACGGAGAAAGGAATGATTCTGAGTTTTTGCCGTTTTTGATCATTTTTGATTATTTTTGAAAATTTCTCCTTTTTTATATTTTTATATTTTATGGATTGTGAAAGATATTAGGGGCTAGACGAAGTTTAGCGAGGCTTTGCCAGTAGATAGGATAAAAATATTCACTTTTTGAGGGTAATTTGCCGTGTGATTCACCTTTGGCTCAGGTCGAAGCAGCCTATTCTCGCAGCTGGAGGCCATAACGGAACCAGAGAAAGAAAAGTCGAATATCAACTATGATGGTAAATTTTGAGTGTGAAACTCGCAGGTTTTCTTATGCTTCGAATTGCCACATCGCCGTATGGCATTATAATCACTCAAACAGCTCCAACAGAACTCGGCCCGGCTTTTGATGCCTTGAAGAATTGAGTTAGCAATGACAACCAACGTTATTCATTCCGATCAAATATTTCGAGCCTTAAAAAACCAAGGAAAAATTCAAAAAGATCATTGCTCTCGATCATCGAATGCGACATCGAGAGCCATGCCCTGGCCAGTTGGCCATGCAGTTCCAACAGAACTGATGCCTGCATTGCGTGCCTGTATAAGTCAGTCACTTGATCAGACTATACCTGACAGGACCAAAGCAATTCAACGGGAGGAGATTCAGCGGTACCAGGCAATATATTAGGATAGGACAGCGGGGCTTACAAGTCATATGTGCACAGCCTGCGTTCTTTTCTATGGGCCATCGACACCCAGGGCACGGTTTCGTAGTCGAGTGGACCTTCTCAACCGACAATTTGTCTTCTCTTGCCCTTCTCTTAAGCTCTTCCACTTTTCTCGCCCTTTCTTGTTCCATCTTCTTTCTCTCTGCCTCTACTTTTTGCGCAGCCTGTGCTCTCCGTTGTTCTTCCTCGTGCCGCTGTCTCTGCCGATCTTGTTCTGCACGCTTATTACGCTCATCTAAGGCTATGGCGAGCATCTCATCCTCATGCTCCTGCAATCTTTTTGCCATCTCAACTGCATCATCTTCTCTGTCTATTGCACTTCGGAATCCATCAGGGTTTTTGAGCATTTCGTCGTATTCTTCACATGTCAGTCTCTCGTGCCAAGGTACAGAGTGCCTGAAACACGACCGGAAACCACAATTTAGACACCGAACGATAGGTTCAGATGTCCCACTCCCATGCAATTGCCCGAACTCGCAGTTTTGACACCACACAAAATTAGCGTCTGTACTGACAGCACTCCGGAAAGAAAGGACCTCATATCTATTCGACCATCAGCTTTAAATATTCCTGGCATATAGAAATTCGTGGAACATACCGAGAAAAGGTGGCTGGATCTGCAAGTCGCTTAATATCATCATATATAAGTAGAGTATTACATTCTGGGCATTTGATTTGATTCCAAATTTTATTATCCAAGTCGTTCTTTATGCACTTTGCTAAGCAGTCGCAGCAGACCGAAGGATTGTGGAGGCAGGCCTGAGAAATCCAGCCTGGAGGGACGATGGTTGCACAGAATTCCTCAGTACAAATTATGCAGCTTGGTGGAAGGGTTTCAGAGGCATTAAATGTCTGGGATGCTGTTGCTGGTATACTTGATGAATGGACATCCTGTCTTGTGACATCTTGTGGAATTGAGGGTGGAAATCTATTTATGAGGTTCCTTCAACATAAGGATATTAGTGAACTTGAAGGTTGGGAAATGCTTAGCTGACTCACTGGATTTCATTTTCAAAATCCAAACTTCCGAGAGGGTCTTGGCTGTTTGTATATGCACTTTGGATACTGGCATCGGCTTGCCGGAGCATATCCTCGAATGGGTCTGAATTCTCAACATGCAAAATTATAGGGTTCGTCTGATTTGAGAAGTCGTTATTTTTGGTTTCAGTTGGTATGCCGTATTGTGGGCCGAAAAGCGGAAACTCTGCTCCTCCATACAGGGTTCGTGATACCATATTATTATTCGACTCGCAGATCTCAAGGCCATTTTCCAGGATTGACAGCTTATCAACATCTGCAGCTCGCTCATCATCTCCTTCCCATTCTTGAAACCCTGCAGGCGGACCTCCAGGCAGATTTGCTATAGTTCGAGCTTTGTTTGGCTCTATTGGCCGTTCGTGTCGTATAGGGCTGTTAGAAAGGAACGCATTAGTACGTTACAATAGTAAGATCCTTCAAGTACCAAAGCCACCAATATAAAACACCTACCGCCGCTTGAGTTCCTTGTGGCTCGGGAGATTGTACGGCGGACAGCCTTGTCCCACGTCAAAGTCTACTTCGAGAAGAGTTGTGAGAGGGAAAGAAGATTCAAATGAATCGCTGACTCTCCCGTAAAACCCGAGTCTACTGCCCATGCGTTTCAGTCTATTCATCGAATGATGATCACAGAAAATACCTGCACATTCCCGTTATGCCCTGGCTGGCCACAGCCTCGTCCCGCAAATTCCCCACTAAGGCAATAAAGCGTAAGAATGTGAGGGAAAAGTCTCCAGAAAGAAACAGCGGAGAAAGTTTCCAGTGATGGATTTTGCAGTGGCGAACAACGCTGGGTTGGATTGAACGATTGATTTTGTATTATGATTCAATTTCAAAGTGAGGCAAGGCAAGGCTTCGAGGCTCCGGTGAAGTTTCGTCCTTACGATTTGTCATTGGGCCGGTTATTGTGCCAGCACTCCTGAACTGCCTAAGCCACCACATGATTTGTCCGAGCCACATCACACATCCAAGTGTCCGGTGGCTTACACTGATATAAAATCGTGTGAGAGTACCCATTCCCTATGTTCTCTAACGAACCATAGACAAAGGGAATCGAATTTTTAAGTCTCCGTTTATATTAGAACTTCTTGAAGAATAACTTATGCCATGCTCACTCCTGCAATATTGGGATGCCATATCTGGAGTTGTTGTAATCGATGGAACAGAAAACGTCCTGGTGGTATCCCTAATAACTACCTGCCGAAACAGTTACGGTGTTCCAGTCGACAAACCATTTGCCGAGACGAAGCGTCAGTAAGATGACCCGATGATTATGAGTGAAGTGACAGGATATCTCCTTGCTCGGATTCAGCTTTCTGACTTATTAGCAAATGAGATTTGATCAAGTTAGACCCGCTCATCAAAGTTAAACAATTAATTGAAGCTGTATTTCAAAACGCCTCATGAGGCAACCGCAAGCTCCCCATTTACCAAAAAAAAAAAGAAAGCAAAAAAGAAATCTTCCTCAGGTTGATTTGAATCTTTATACCCTAAATGCTAGCAGATTTAGAAATATCGAAATTGTTATAGTACGACTTACAGTATATTCTATCAGAGAGTTTAAACAGTATCGGTGTGAACACGGTTTCTATCTTTCTAATTCGTGTTATTCGATACAATTACAACTTTCATTAAAAGTAAGATGGCCAGAATATAGAAGCAGAATTGAAATGCCAGGAACTTATTCTGTGTTATGCTCCGTATGTTCTACATCAAAGCTCGAGGACTGAATGCTATTTTCAAATGTTACGCTTGCAAGTGGAACGTGTATATTCAATCGTTTTTTCCATCATGGCAAATAGATGAACATTCTGGGAATCAAATTACTCTAAATCAAAGCTTCAGAAAGTGGGCTGGATTGCGCCCTCCTATTCGCGGCAAAGCTCCATAGCGGATCCTTATTTCTGGCTTGAAGAGCATTCCGAATGTGGCAGGTCCTTGACGAGAACTGCCCAATAGTGTGCCGCGGTGGATGCTTCGTAAGCTGGAAAGTGCGGCTTTCTCTCAGCCACACTGACCGCAAACAGCTACGGTGGGAGGGGCACAGGGGATCGTAAACATACGACATCTTCTCAATATTTTTTTCAGTTCGCCCTCTAGTATCTTCATGTATACTTTGCTGGCAATCTAGAAGTATCGCTAACTGATGTCACGGGCGTTCTTTTCTTTTCAATTCCCTCATGTCTGCCTCCGACGAATCTCCGCCCAGCGCCACCAGGGCTCTGACGGGACCGCCGGATGTATCAACCCACGGCGCTACTTTACCATCACTACTGGACAACCAGAATATGATCCTCACTCCAGCTATTGTAAAAGAAGACCTTGCATCTCGATATGCGGATGAGCTTAAGAGTTCAAATACGGCAGAGCCGCAACAATCTCGAGGCAGCCCTGGGCTGGGGATGGGGAATGTACCCACCCCTGCTTACGTCACTCCTAGTGAACCAGATATCGAAGTTGATTTAGATGTAAGATAGCTATTTATGAAAATGCTTTATTCATATCTAATTTTCTAAGGGTTTCGACAACTCGGACGCTGATTCAGGGTTGGGGTCTATGCCAGCGTTAGTCTCCATAACGTTAAAAGTGGCGACAATCAACTGATCTCTACCCAGGAGCTCCACCATCTCTTTGAGAGAGAGTGTCTACGCGTTTATTGAAGGTTAAACGATTACCGATTCTAAGAAATACGAGTACTGATGCTCCGGCTAGAAAACGGTCGTACCTACCACGCATATAATGCCGGCAGTTAGTCATTAAAATTTATTTGCTTTATTTCCTTCTGAGAGGATGCATTACTGATGTCTGAAAGAATATATCGGCCCAAATGATGAGAAAGAGCAATCAAGACTTGGTACTTTGCCTTTGCCTGATTAAATGGATGAAAAAATGTCTAATTATACAGACCTACAACACCACCTCTTTGTTATGACAATGGCCAACAAGTTACATCTTGCACCTATATCAAAAAATCCCCATAATGTCCTCGATATTGGAACTGGCACTGGGATTTGGGCTGTGGAATTTGGTACAACATTCAATTTCATTAAAGATGAGAGTGCTGCTAAGATATGTCAGCCCAAGAGTATCCATCCGCCAACGTCCTTGGCACAGACCTAAGCCCAATACAACCCGTATAGTAGGTGCTTCCTCATGTTAGATTCTCAATATTAATTACATAGTCAAAGCGTTCCTCCTAACTGCCGATTCGAGATCGACGATGCGGAAGATGAATGGACGTTCACCTACAAGTTCGACTACATCCACGGTCGCGCTCTCATCAGCTGTTTCAGAGACCCCGCCTCGGTCGTTGCCAAAATATTTGAAAATCTCACCCCAGGAGGCTATTTTGAATTCCAGGACCCGGTCATGCCTCTCAAATCGCTAAATAACACGCTTAACGGGACCGCATTAGACGAGTGGCAAACTGCCTGCATGGAGGCGGCTGCGAAGCTTGGAAGACCCTGGACGAACTCGAAGAATTACGGCAAGTTTATGGCAGATGCAGGTTTTGTTGATATTGTGGAGAAGGAATATTACTGGGCGACGAATCAGTGGGTCAGGGGTAAGAAACAAAAAACACAGGCTTTATGGCTGCAGGCGAATTTACAGGATGGACTTGCGGCTTGGGGTCTTTCTACTCTTTCAAGGGGTTTCGGCTGGAATAGAGAAAGGATTGAGGTGCTTCTGGCCAGAGCAAGGAATGATTTAAAGGATACTAATATTCATGCATATGCGGAATGCTATGTTGTGTATGGGAGGAAGCCAATGTAGATAGTTCATGAAAATCCGATCCGAAGTGCTCTACCAATTCATTGCGTTGTAGAGAACGGAATTATTTAAGACGGTGACGAGTGATTATATTGCAACATAATTTGGTTAACGTCTGTCCCTGCGTAGCGAGACGCACCCCGTCACGAGATGAATCTATAGTTTTGGACTCATAAATCTTTTCTTAGTAAGTCTACGAAGTTATTATTAATATACCACTTTCTATAACTATTTGTCCCTAAGGAAACCACTTAGCAATGAGAAAAAGATTGTGCTTGGCCATGCTATCGATCTTTTAATGACGCCACCTATCGCCGCTTCGGCCGTTCCCCCCTGCTTAATCACGACTATTAGGGTCTCTTCAAATTTCGGAGCATTTATGGAAAGGTTCTATCTCCAAAGAATATAGCCACGATTCTCAGGTCTTGGCACGTGTGTGGCGTAAAAGCAGGTTTCTCGAACAACATTCTATCGGTAGGTGGCAGCACGCTGGTGCATTTGAGCGAGAGCCGTTATAAAATCTGGCGCGTCCAAAAGGGGTGGTTGAAGTGCATCGTAAGGGACAAGAGTTAAGTTGTCGAGGGTCCAAGAGGGTCCAAGGTGACATCTCAGCTCAGCTGCAAGCCACACAGGTGTTGTGAACAAGGCGGCCAATAGTAGGCTCGTAGCATATCTACGTCGGATCGTTGGTAATGTTCCAGAAGTGAAATCGGGGTTTGTTGTTAGTATTTAATTTAGTCTTGGGTTTTGGGGCAACAAGGGAGACTATTCGCGTTGTCAACGAGTGGTTTGGTCCGTTTTGAGGCAGGTAACCAAACAGACCGCGCGCGGCTACGATATATTACACCGGAACACGGGCGCCTCCACGATTTCGAGTCCAGCTGAAAAATTTCAGGCTGGCGAGGCGCCCTCAAATGTAGCTGGTTTCATCCGCTAAGCCTCAGATCATTTGCTTCCTTCTCATTCCATTTATTCGGATTTCGAGTCCTTAGCACTTCTGACTTTCGACATCGCAGTTAGTCAGGTGCCACGCGGCTCTGTTCATACTTATAAACATCAAGTCTAGCATTAATTCCCCGCTCTTCTTGCAAGCAAGTTCCTTTCTTTTCAGGCTCGTCGCGCAGCCATGGAACTCGATGGCGTCTACACTGCCCAGATCCTCAATCTTTTCAGCCGACTTATTCCTCAAGGGGAACGGGATCGGAACCATTATCTGACACCGGAAAGCATAATGTATAGGTTACAATCGCTTTGGATGTTCGCTGCGTTACAACCCAGGGAGACCGATGGCAACAGCGAAAAGTGGATTGAGGCTCCCCTCAACATCTCACACCTTCGCCAGCTACTCCAAGAATGTGACTCGATGCACGATGGCCCTTGTCGGAATCAAATGCTGGTACCACCGCAGCAGCTTATTTTGATCAATGTCAGCGAGAAATGTCTGGAGCGACGCGACCCAGGAAGTTTTCCACAAGGTGTGAGATACCTTGCCCTAAGCTACAATTGGGGCAAAGTAGATCAGCTTCTTGCAACTACGGAGAATTTGGATTTGCTTTCATCTCCAAACGCATTTGAACGACCAGAATTTCATACCAAAATACCTCCAGTGATTCAGGACGCGATGCGATTTGTGGAGGGCCTTGGCGAATCATACCTCTGGGTCGACGCGCTTTGCTCATAAGTCGATTGATACCGAACAAAACACCTCAGAAACTTGAGGTTTTGACCTCTGTTTCCGGAGAGGTTCCGTTTTGCGCTAATCGGATTAATTAGGTACCTTCCGCCTTCGCGTCGCCTTACCCATTCTTTATCTCCCTTTGTATCCTTACTTTGAAGTACACGAATTTCACCTTTCACCGACCTCATCCCAAATCTAGAATAAAGCCACTCTCAACTATCTCTATTCCATTTCTTAACCCCCATTGACCACAGAGCGCCGCCGCTAACTAACCGCGTTGGAAAAATATCGTCTAAGATTACCGCTATAATCTGCCACGAAAATTTCCCTCTCCAAAGTCCGTCTCCGTCTTTGAACCGGAGCAGTCGCTGCTCTAACCTGAGCCGAGACCTGAGCCCTGAGCACGTTCATAAGTCAGCTGGATCATACTTAGGGGGGGTCCTCTTCTAGCTCCCTAGAGAATTGGTTACAGTTTCCATGTTTTCTAAATATAATCTTAATGCCAGGAACATTGCCACCTTTCCTAACCTATCACGATATTGTGATGGCATCCGTTCCCGCTCTCCTACAAGGATCCTACCGGGGCCGATTTTAGATCCCGTCTAGTTTCGTCGTACGTGATAGGTAATTTAGCCTCACAATTTAATAAATATGGCTTCATTTTCGCTACAGTAAGCACTATTTCAACTTTGATAAGATAAGAACTCACGCTTAAATATACACACAGCTATTATAATATGGTAGTGAATTACAAATCTTCGAGTCCCTTAACGTCTGGTACTTTTCTAGGCAGGGTATCGTGTAATATCAGGCACTACTAGTATGACTCCTCTCCGAATCCACGCAGATGTGCAATCATATCAGGAAGGGATTATATCCAGGTTCCGCGGGCCAGGCACCGAGACCATATAGGCAAGACGTGGCAGAGCATCTCGGCGGTATTGCATTGATTGATGACTTCAGAACCTGCTAGCCGTCGTCATACAGCAGCGAGATTGCGCGGAAGAAGTTGCTGTATTGCGGTATAGCTACCCCTGAGAAGCAGGAGGAGTCGTGTGTGCTGGAAAGCGTTGAGCTTTGAAGGCGATCGGTTAGACATAGTGTAAAGGTAAAGATACAATCCATAAGGGAGGAAGCTAAGTGTACAGCTGCGCGGCATCGCGACTTTCATCTTACTTCGTTTAGTCACGTGTGAATGAGCCACGTGACCCTACCGCAACAGCCGACCCTGCGTTGCGTTCGGATATGATAGAAAAATTAAAAGAAGTCATTTCAACAGTTGGGATGACCCATTTCGACAAAGTGATAATCTCCTTCTGTCCCCCCTTAGGTCAACAATTGAATCATCTCGAATTCCAAGGCTTGGGGTGGAGGTACTTTCCCACTGCCCAATAACATCTCGGTGTATTGACGCCGGAACACCCCTGTTCCAGGCGGGGTAGAGGGTTCTTTTGTCCTGGCCCAATCGGTAGAAGACCAATTATCCCGCGCAGCTTCAAACTCCACTTGCACTTCATGGGATATATCATTCTCCTCTCCTGCCAATACACCATGCACTTGCACTCTCCAGTATTGTATATTCGACCATCAGAAACTCGAGACAGAAACACCAAAATCAAGAAACAATCTGAACAAAATGGATACTTCCAACTTTCCACCTTTGTCACCAGCCTCGCCGGGTGCTTTCCTTCCTTTCAACCAACAACCGCCGTTCCAACCCCCTATTCAGCCGATGCCGGGAGGAGGAGACATGGCAAATGCTCCAGAAGGTCACCAGAACTTGAAAGAGAGATGGGAATCACTGAAGCCCCTGATTCAACGCGTGTACATGGAAGAAGACAAGCCATTCCCCTATCTTGCCGGCATCCTGCGCGATGAACATGGGTTCAAACCCACGTAAGTTACTCCTCTGCTCTCGTGGTGTTAAGTCCAACGGCTGCTAATTGAGAGACAGGAAGCGTATGTTCGACCGGCAGATCGCAAAATGGGGGTTCCGAAAGAACATTTCGAGGGCTGAACGGCGAGATCTTTTGCTGAAGCTTCCAGGAGATGGGAGTGCACCGGCGCCGGAGTCTATTGATCGGAGACTGAAGCCGGGGAAGTTGAAGAATTGGCAGAAGAGGTATAACGAGGAGGAGTTAGGCGTGCCGCTTGCTCTTGTTCAGCAGGGCGAGCCTCGAAGTGAGTCAACTGCCGGTTGTGGTGAAGCAAAACTAATAGAATGTGTAGGATTTGTCATCGAGCCAGACCATTTTCTTGGCCGAGATGTGATAGAGATCTCAGATCTACCAGAGCCATATCTGGAACATGTTGGCGAGCTTTCTCCAGGTCCCGACTTTGAAAATGATGGCACTGGAGAAGCTCAGATAAGCCAAGAACGGGAGGAGATCTTGGACTGGTCCGCACTTGATGTTCCTGGCTCTCCGAAGTTGTCACGACTATTCAAAGCTTTAGAGATCGAATGTTCCAAGCCGCTATCGCCCATTGCCCTGGATGATACCACCTCAGACTCCGAGAAACCAACTTGCCTTTCAGACGTAGAGATACGAGATCTCTTCAACGAAGATAACAAGGGCTTAGCAGTCGATCTGGTCTTGCCACGTTCATCATACAGAGAGCAGAAACCATTTGTGTCCCTTACGAGTGATTCCAGCAGTCGGCACATCCACTATCCTTGGCGGGATATCAAAGCTGTTTTCTGTGGATATCGGAGCCCAAGTCCCTTCAATGAGGTTTATGTCTTTCCACCCTCTCGCACGCCCAGGCGAGCACCCAAGCCAGTAGCAACTGTATGGGCATCTCGTCAAATGAAAGAAACAGAACTCGAAGCGAAGTTTGGCAAATTGAAAAAGCAATTTCCAATTCATCACGCTGCAGTGGTCGCAGCAATGGAGGACCTGGCAAATATTTATTTTACCCTCGAAAAATACCAGAAAGCAGAAAGGTTGTACAGAAGTCTCGTAGACGTGTATCTCCAGACGTCAGGACCCACAAATCTCAAGACTCTGCTGGCGTGTCGAAAGGTTATCGAAACTATCATGGACCAGGGACGATGGTCTGAAGTACAGTCTTTGAACAGGAATTTACGATCTACAATTTCCAAACTTGTCTCCCCTAACCATGACCTTGCTATATGGGCTATATGGGCTGATGGATGCCTGGCTCGGGCATTAGGGCAAGGGAAACGAGCGGAGATTCTTCGCCGCGAACACCTCCAGATAAGGTTATGTTTAGACGGTCCCAGACATACAGACACCATAAACGCTATGAAGCAACTGATTTATAGCATAGCCAAGAATGGTACGGAAGAAGCCGAAAAGCTCGGGCGAAATGCTGTGCAGATTTGTCTTGAAAATCCAACAGCAGACGAAGAAGCCTGTTCGGCCATGAGCGTACTAGCGAACGCACTCTACAGGTCGTCAAAATATGTAGAAAGCTGCTCAATAGCGAAAAATGCAATGGAAAAGTTCAGCGATTCGCTCGGGCTAGATCACACTGTTCTTCTCGAGATCCAAAGCGACCTTGCTTGGAGCATGTTAAAGGCGGAAAAACTGGCCGAGAGTGAGGAGATATTTCGAGATCTGGATTTGCGACATCCCAAGGATGAAAGAAGAACCAACAACAACTTGAACATTTGGATCGGACTTGCCACCGTCCTCAAGAAACTAGGCAAAGTCGATGAAGCAATTACCTGCTACGAGAAATCCTTTCAGGCAGAGCTTGCTAGCTATGGTGCCTGTAGTTCTATCACAGTGAGAAGTTGTGGCTACCTGGGGCTCTGCTACGAAAAGCAAGGCCGGTACGATGATGCTTTACAGCTTTACCGCAAGATGATCTCCAGCATCAAAGATACGATCAGGGACAAAAACGACGAGCAGGATCCAAACGAATTAATTGCCAAGGTTGAACGATGGATCCAGAAGGAGGAAGAAGTTGCAGAAGTGTAATAACAATTGGGAAGGTTTCAAGGTACAGACAGAGGAAATGATTGGAAAGCGATCACTCGATCAAGGCCTCTGAAGGGGGAGAACAAGGTTGACGTTGGTAGTGGAAGGTAGAAAAAGCAGCTGTACACAAAGGAATGCGGGAACGACGGAGCCGGGAGTTATGATTTCAAGAATCCCAAATACACATGCCTCATATCTCATCTCAATGCACCGCCTCCTAACCAAACGCCGGATTCCATCAACACTACCGCAGACACACTTCTTCTTTGCGCTCACTCCCCCGGCCCCGACTACTAAGCAGCAGCATCTCTATCAAATCTCCCCAATTCCATTCCCGCATCCTCAACATCCTTCTTGGTCTTTATCCATATGTAAAAGATGGGGCAGTCCTTACTACTACAAATAGCCTCACAATACATACTCCCCTAACAGCGCTGACACTGCGTCCAAAGCCGTCCAAATCACACCTCGAGACTACTAGTTTTACTTAGTGGAGCCGATAGTTGAGCCATAGTGCATAAATGTTCGCCCATATTCACTTTGTGTTAGCATTTCGCATATGTTTAGCATATGCAGATATAATCTTTAAGAATATTTATAAAAGCACACTAACCCTCTACCATCCATCCTCCCCGGCCTCCTCCCTATGGCCCGCCTAGCATATGCTAAGCATATACTAACCCTACTCTCAAGGGCTTTAATATATTAAATATACCTATGCAGCGGGCTCTTACCGCCCCTAACCCCACGGACTAACCCTAACCTCTAACTAACCCCTAATTAACCTCTAATTACTTCTTATTTCACTTCTATAATAGCTATACTTGTAATGCAAAGCATATGCTACGTATACGTGCATAAAAAAGATTAAGCGATATTAAGCGAGACTGTGTGCATAAAGTGACTATGGGCGAACATTTATGCACTATGGCTCAACTAAAACCTTTACTTAGTGTCTTCTACGATTCGTAGTATAACTCGCTACTCTTGGGGCGCAGTTTAAAACACACGGCTCCACCAGACTCCTCCTTCCCGACAAGAGGCTTCTTACACCCTGAATAGGTAACATCTTGGCGAATTTCATTAATCCGCTGATGATAGGTGCTGCGACGGAGATAGCACGCGTGTGGTCGCCTACTAGAAGCGAGTTGGCTTTCGTCTCGTCTCGGATAGGCTCGAAGATTCAACCGAGGGGTTTTGCAAGTTAGTTATCTAGGTGGTATTCGTGTCGATAGGGATATTTTTTCTGAGTACGAAGATCGGATCTTCTAAGCACTCGAAGTTTTTAGTTCCTCCTAAACCTTTGACAATTACGTAGGCGACTCGGTTACCGAGAGTTAATAATGAGCTGGTGTCGCGCTTCTTTATCCGTTCCGCGAGCTCGACGTGTACTTGTTTTGCGGTACAGTCGGCTTTTAAGGGGGGTTTGGTAATAACGAGCTTAGATATGTCGTTTTTATTTTAGAAGAGGTCGAAGATAGTGTCTTTTACGTAGCTGGGTGCTCTTTTAACAAAATTCTTGGGTCCGTTTGTCCTAGCTATCTTTATTAAATGGAACGATCACTGAGGAGAGCGATAGAAAGAAACAATTAGTCTGCCAGAACAAAAATTTGTAATACAGAAGTAAATTCGGAGGGGCGGATAGAGAAGAGTCTGGTGGAAGAAGGTATACGAAAGAGCAAAGGTTTGGAAGGTGACGCGAGACAATGCTATATTAGGAGAAGAATCTGCCTTGAGAGATGGAAGAATGTATTTTTAGGGGAAAGGTGGGGTGAAGGGTCCTGTTTGGGCTTTTTGGGAGCCGACTTGGTACCCCCAAATATAATCGTATGGAGTTGACAGCTTTCGCACGACAGACCGAATAAAAAGTAAATTATAATTAGTTAATAAAAGGAGATTAGGAACGTGACTAAACAACTTAAGCAGAGGTGAGGCGAGGGTGAGTAGCGCCTGAACAGAGCGGCGATAGTGACTAACTGCGTTTAAAGCGAAGTCGAGAAGTTTTCGTGTTAGATTATCGATATAATCACAGATGAATGTCACGACCCATGAGTAGCTGGGTTGCATTATTGAACCAATTGGCGTTGATTCCCCCCTGCTGCGAGCGTGCGCTGTGCGCGGCTGACCGAGCTGCTTCGTGGATGACGGTATGTTCTGAAGCAGTGGGAGTAGCAAGGAAGAAGTCGACATCATGTGTGGAGTGTCTGGATTGGAGGTAGACAGTGTTTACTGCTCCTCCGACGGTCACCACGGTAGCATTGACACCCCGTTGATCTAGGGACTGGCCCATATGGTCAAAGGCTCGAATGATGGTGTCTCGGTCAAGCTCGAAGTCTTGGTGGGTGATGGGCCTGCCACTAGCATCTCGGTATGTTGGTGGGACCATGACGGGGCCCTATGTTGGCAATACTAGCAGTGCTCTGTCCTGGACGTTGGACTCGTCCCGCCCTAAACATCCTTGAATCAATACAACCAAGGCGACGAATCGAGATCCTGATCATACCTCCGTATGCGTGACAACATGATTCAACATTCCGATAGAACGATCAATTCGTCATGCCACCCAAGCTTCAGATATCTGCGCCGCTTGCCTTAGCGGTGATTCCTCCTCCCACGGCATTTCAGCAATTCAAGTCTAATCCATCGCGCTTCATAGCTAATCAGCTCTATGCGCACCGGCGGCGCATTGCATCAACACCGCCGACGCATTCATCAACAGCGGCGGCCGGTCCAGTAGACGACGCCAGGGCTTTGATAGCATTGGTCTGCATCTCCGACACACACAATAGCACCCCGTCTGGAATCCCCGATGGCGATATTCTCCTACACGCCGGCGACCTGACCGATAAAGGCACCTTTGCAGAGCTCCAGGCCCAACTGGACTGGATCAACACGTTGCCGCATCCGCACAAGGTTGTCATAGGCGGGAATCACGACACCCTCCTGGACGAAGAATTCATCACTAACCATCCCTATCGAGTCGAGCCTGGCGACATTGACCGCCGACATCTACTCAATTGGGGCAGCATTACGTATCTAAACGGGAACTCCACAACGATCATTATCCGGAAGCGCAGCCTCACATTCTTTGGGTCGCCTCTTACCCCTCAGTGTGGAACCTTTGCATTCCAGTACCCGCCGATACGGGACGTGTGGAAGGATCGCATACCGGATGGAACGGATATCGTTTTGACCCATGGGCCGCCAAGGGGACATCTAGACCTTGGAGGGAAGGGATGCGAGTGGTTGCTGCATGAGCTGTGGCGGATCAAACCGCGTGTGGTAGTGTTTGGCCACATTCACGAAGACAGGGGACAGGAGGCTCTAACGTGGGACTTGATCCAAAATGGATACGACTTCCCAGGCTTTTTGAAGGCTGTGATCATGGCACTGGCATTGGGTTGGAGCTGGGCTGGGAGTATATTCGGGAGAAGAAGAACAGAGAGAACAGTGCTTGTTAATGCAGCGGTAGGAGATACTGAGGAGCCTATGAAGGTCGTACACGTCTGAATGATCTCTTGCTAAGTTTTAATCTGCGTGTCTCGTGCTGTCGAAGACCGAACAAGTATAGAAATCCGCGCTTTCCACGCCCTTGTTCATGAAGAAAATGTTAAGAAACGGAAGTTACTGTGAATGGTATGGCTTCTAAATCTCAGTGGATGGCTTGTCCAAATACAAAGACACTGCTGTTATTATAATATTGGCGCTGTAGCTGTAGCGGACCCGGGGATTTGCTGGGGGTAGTAACTTGCTGGCTCCTTTTATCAAGTTCGATACACTCTGCATCGTTCAGGACGATATTGACGAGAAGCAAAAGCAGATCGCACAAATGGGATCCATTTACTCTAATGCTCTATGTACCATCATCGCGCTCGCTGGCTTGGATGCCAATACCCGTCTAGCAGGAATCTCCTCTCGCAGTGTCCATGTCGACGACCTTAAGGAACCCGTGGACTATGGTCATCTCTTGATTTCGCTATTAGGTTCACGATACATGGAAAGGGCATGGACATTTCAAGAGCGGATCTTATCGAGGCGGTGCTTGTATTTCACCGCCTATGGTGTCTGGTTCCAGTGTAAACGGCATGTTGTCCGAGAAAAGGTTTTCCACTCCGAACCAGAATCCACCTATAGTGCTACCGGCATCTCCTTCGGCGATACAATGTCGAGTCTCGACCCTCTCTATACCATATACGATGCCCGAGAGCTTGTCAAGACGGATGCAAGCATATCGAGCACTCTTAACCAAGCCAAGAGCCATGCGTTATGGTTTGGCTGCTCTTTGGGAGCCTTCATGGGTGCTGTGACCGAATATTCTGGGAAGAACCTCACGTTTCCTGCAGATATCCACCTAGCATTCATGGGTTTTGAGTCGGCGCTCAGGGCTGAGATCGGGTGGCACATGATCTTCGGGATACCTATAGAGGCAATAGGTATTGCCCTGCTTTGGGCTCCACCGCGACGGATTCGAAGGCATGTGCTGTCCTTTGTGCCAGGTGCCGCTACGAATAGCCAACCCCCTCGGATACCAACATGGTCTTGGGAAGCATGGTCAGGATCGGTGGACTACCGATTAGTTCCGTTCGAGGCTGTTGCTAACAGACAAGTTGAATGGGAATTCGACTCGATAACGTTGAAATCCGATAACGGAAGCCTCGAAGAGGTTGTACTAAAGGTCGATACCAGCGGCTGGCTCAACAATATGCACTGGCATCCAAGTGACGGTCTCAACAAATCCAGCCTCGCTTTCAATGTACTCTCGATGTCCACATCTACAGTCCCCGCCTCTTCCTTTACTCTGGGCCATTTCAAACGCCGTCGGGCCTCGAGAGCCACTCTTGACCAGCGCCAAATTCGATCCAGCGAAACCTTAATCTTCAACTCGACACCTTGGAATGAGAATCAACTCTGCGGCGCTTTCTTCGGCCCCGAAAACTTTGACAAAGATCTAGATCTCAGTCGTTGCGAGATCATATCCTTAGCACAGTTAACTTCCAAGAAAGACACTTTTGAGTTGCCGAGGACAGATCAATTTCAAGGGCTTAGCATTGAGCAAGAAACGTATATTGGCGACGAAGATGCGACTCGCCGTATCATGATTGTGCTACTGGCTGAGCGGAGAGTGGACGGGGAGCATTTTGAGCGAATAGCGATTGGGAAAATGTGTGTGACCGCTTTTAATGGGGCAGTTCGTGAGAAGAAGTGTGTCAACCTTGTTTAAAGGGGTAGCCATTGGAGATCACAAGTTCTCAGGTATACATTTAACATAGTCTTTTCTTTCTTAGTTACCAATTTCATTTATTCTGGTTTCGTCAAGACTAACGTGCCAATGCTCCACACACCTCTCCAATGGACTGGATTCTAGGACAAATTGTCCGCTGTTGTTGAGATGTCGGCTTCTACAAAGTTAAAGAGCGGCAAGATGCTATAGGTGGGGATTAAGGGGACGGAACGGTTATGAAGGCGTCCACGGGGTGTAAGAGAGAAGAAAAGTAGAAGACGTTATTTACGTTCCGTGATCCCGCTCAATTGAAGGCATAGGTTTTAAATAGCTGCAGCAGCCTTATTCACAACCAGAATAGCTTCGCGCGCACCATCCCATCTCTTCCTTTTACCATCGAAGAGCCGATTAGCTATCGGAGTGTTTACGCCGCTCATAAGAAGATTACAAAAGCGGAAATCAGTCAAAAAGAACCACCACCCAGAGAATCCAAAACCCAAGTGTTCATTGATACCTGTACCGGCGGTATCGTGGGCCCATTTCAGCCAAGGCTTCTCTTGCACAAGATCAGTATACAGGGTATCCTGCTTGGAAAGGTTTTTCATCCACTCGTGGTGGCGGTCGATGGCTTTCTCCATTTCCATAGGTGAAGGCAAAGGAGAAGAGCCTTTCCAAACCTGTGCCACAGCCATGCTGGACAAATCTACGAGTGGAAAATAACCCGTGGGGAAAGTGACGTTGTTCAGATAAGCCACAGAATCAGCCCGTGTGGAAGGGAATATATTTTGATAAAGGCGGGGGAGTGGAGTGCCAGCACGCTCCGTGACGTTATTAATCAGTTGTAGCTCTGATATCAGATTCAACTCTGACGCGTAACCAGTACAGCAGATCACGGCGTCCACTTCAAGGCGCATGCCATCGTCAAGTTCCACCTCATTAGCTGCGGTGAATCTGCGTATGCTATTCACTGATATGACAGAACCATCAGTAAGTCGATCAACAAGGTTGTCGCTAATAGTGGGTTGATGAGTGATGATCGATGGGGGAGGATGGATCCGCCACGCGGGATCAAGTTCGAATACACTTCGTGTCAAATACTGTATAAATGTATTGAAAAATATGCTTGCAAGAACTGGAGAAATTGCATCCAAAGCGTATTTAAACTGGACGATACGTCGTGTAATGTCGAGATCGATGGGCTTTCCTTTGTACATCCGCGGTAGCTAATTCAAAATTAAAATTCAGAAGCTCCAATATTAGGTCCACAAGTGGCGAATACTAACCACATTGGCTCCCCGGCGATGGGCAAGATAGATTTTGTCAGCATGGCTGACGAGGCTTGTTGACGTGTCTGCTGCACTATTACCACAGCCAAGTACCATGACTCTCATTCCCGTAAAATTGGCAGCCCTAACGCGCATTATTAGTTACGCTTCTGAGGCTTTGGAATAAATAGAAGACTCTAACCGCTTATAATCTTGAGAATGAATAACCATTCCTTGAAATCTCTCTCTTCCCTCAATTTTGGGTACCTTTGGGTGAGTCCAGACACCGGTACATATTGCGACTTTATCAAACTCGACTTTCTCCTCGAATTGACCCTTTCTTTGTAGCGATAATACCCACTTAGTGTCCTCCACATTTCGAGTGATTGAAGTGACGTCAGTGCTAAGATTGATATGCCTTTGCAGATTAAAATGCTTCGAATAAGACTCCAAATACTCATGCATTTGTGTTCCTGATGCAAACGGTGGTATATCTAAGAGATCTTAGTAAAATCTAATATTAAGGTTAGGTTTGATTCGATTACTAACTAGACGGGAAGGGGAAATCGCTAAAACAGTTCTGGCAAATGTTAGCTTTGTTTTCTATCCCATAAGAGTGAGGTGGTTCTGATTTACACTGTAGTGGCTTTTATTGCTGCAAGTAGCTGTCCTTCTGTTAAAAGCTACATCCGCTTTGAGATTTTCTATTCCTTACTCTCTAAGATAGTTGTTATATTGGGTGTTTCATTGAACTTCCAGAGTCCGCCAACTGATTCTCTCTTATCGAAGGCTGTAGCATCAAAACCCTCTTCCCTTAGATTTTTGAGAGTTGCGAGTCCGCTGGCTCCTATAAGTAGAGTCAAAATGAAATATGTCTGAAGATGTAGAGAGTAGATACCAGCCCCGATAACAGCAATACGAATTTTGTCCATCTTTAAACTTCAAAGGAAATATTTATAGGAAGAGCGTCTTGGGATAGATAGAAGTTCGAAGGCAAATATAGTTCGAAAATGTCGTCTAAAGAGTATAACCTTTCAAAAAATCTTGTAAAAGTAATGATAATAAATTTGCAATGCTTGACGGGCTGACATAAGAGCTGTCCAATTCAAGAATGTAAGCACAGGCATAGCACTGAAACAATCAACAGCGAAGTAAGCCCACTAAGCCATATTAGGAAATTGGTCCGTACTCATGCGTCCATCTTTCCTTTTAAGGTAAGTGTTCGGTAACCACCCTTTCGCTGGTACAGTACAACCCTAAGCCACTGACCAGCTGGATGATTATTTCGGCCAAGCATCTGAGCAAGGGCATCAATTCAACCGTAAATTTATATTGTACGGTTAGCTGATATTGTGAAATGAATTTGTAAGCACCACAATCAAAATTCGCATGCTACTATATTAGAGCTATATTTAATCAGTCAATCGAAATTAGATTTGGATGTCTTCCACCAGCCAATAACACTACAGCCATTGGCCCAAACTCTAACATTTCTTTAAATATTTGATGTATAACCACCAAAGTCACTCCGTACAAAAGCCCACGAAATTTGACTTGAAGTAGGTCTGAACCATCCGGTAATGACTAATTGTGGGGTTGCAACTTCATCACTCCTGCTATATATACCGGAGATTCTTGGGTCTGAGGATAGCTATATGCATTGACTACATATTTTTGAATCTAAATCACCTCTATGAATAGCAATTTTAAATACCATCTCCACACTAGCCATCAATTTTCTTGTTGGATTAGATCTTTCAAAAATGTTTTTCTATCAACACATCATGCTTAGAAATTAGACTTCCATCCTGACAGTGATAAGCGTAGGAGATCTTGATCATGAATCTCCGCCTTTTTGGCTTTCAATTCTTCCACATCCCAATTCGCCCTAATCACGTACCTTGTTAGTTTACTGAGGCATGAGATGGAAGTAAGCAAATTTCTTACCACACCATCCTGCCATTTAAGAATCTACTTTCTGAGCTCGCGAGCCAGACGGCAAAATCAGCAGGCAGTTTTTCTTTTATCAATATATATCAGCGCTACTGAAATCCAGCGGTTGGAAAACTAACGTACCATCGTCTTGTGGAATAACCCCAGATTTCGTATTCATCGCTGACGCTATAATACCAGGGTGGTAGCTAACAACATGCAAGTGTTTATTCTCCCCATGCACAAAGTCAAGAACCCTAAGAAATGCGGCCTTAGAAGACGCGTAAGCTGAGTAACCAGAGATAAAAGGAACATGAGAGATGGCTGTTGAGACGTTGATTATAACGGGATCTGCAGATGCAGTCTTGAGGAACTCTTGAACGAGGAAAAATGCACCCTTTACGTTCACTTCGAATGCTTTCCACCAATCATCCAGCTGGGCAGAGGCAGTTGGAATCAGGTCGTTTAAGTATCCAGCATTGTTGACTAAAATATCGATTTGACCAACCGTGTTCTCAATGACAGAGAAGGTATCCTGAACGGCATCCGCATTTGTGACATCAACAATGAAACTCCTAATATTAATTGACTTGGTAGCAGGTTTGAAAATTTCATGAATGTCTCGTGTTGTTTCGTCAAGCGTCTTCTGTGTTCGCCCGAGTAGAATAATATTCGCTGCCCCGGCAGAAGCAAAGCTGAGTGCGATGGCTTTGCCAATACCTCTCCCGCCCCCAGTCACTAAAACAGTCTTTCCTGTCATAGATAATTCGGGTCTAGAAGAACTAATAGCTGCATAAGAGCTTTGATGATAAGTGGATGTAAAAGAAGTGCCAAGCTCAGCCATGATTGAAATGTATTTTGCTCAAATCAGAAAGCTGTCTTGAAAGAGAGATTCCCTTCAACAGAAGCAATTACTTTTTCAAGGGGGATACTTCACACTACTTATATAATGTATAATTTCAAGCTATTTATTTGTAATATCTCTGAGATTTCTTCCGAAATTTGGCGAGCTCAACACTTCTAGGAATAGTTTGTGCCCCTCAATTTTTCTAATTCGGCCTTGCTGACCAAGTACGCACGGCATATTTGATAGCAAGTCAATGAATGGAGCCTATAAACTGCAAAGATATTGAATATGTAATCATAGAATTCATTTCAGAGCATTTTAATACGAGAGAAGATGTGATTTCTGTGATCTGGTGAGTATGGAGCCATGTACCAAAATACGCCACGCATCATGCAAGGCTGGACACCACTTTCTGGATTTCGCCTAGCGTCGGCACAGAATTGGCAGGCCTGCTTTCGCGACTATTATGTTGACTTGTCGAATGAGCCTTTGAAGACAATATTGCATAATGATAATGTACGTGCCTTGAAAATCCTGGTACAATTGTTGTTGTGGAAGAAAAAGGAAAGTCCTGCTTCGTGGGCTTTAAAAAGCTCTGCTCTGGTCATGAGGTCGTTAATGGTAGTGCAATTACTCTTTTTTATAACTCAAGAAGGCATGCGAGAGGGTTGTTTGACTCCAAGATTGCTAATAATGTATCCTTACTAACTTATCGAAGTAGGCAGTCTGTAAAGTTCCCGAAACATAGGAGCATGGGCTGCATCAAACCACATGAAGTCTTGAAAGAGAGTCTCTGCTTCCTCAAACGCACCAATCCCCTGATCTGTCAAAGAATTTTGTAACTCTATAACAAACCACTCTCGACGTGTCCCGAAGGCTTCTATTGCGCCAAGCGCACAACACCAAGTCCTCAGAAGTTCAAGATCCTTCCAATGATGGTGACTACTCTCCAGTAGCGATTGCAACTTAGCTGTTTGTATATCCGAAACAACCGCCATGATGCCGAAAAAGCGTCTGATCTCAGCCAGATATAGTATGCTTGCGAGCCGGCATGCTTCCTGAATAACACTTCCTTCATCGTCAATATCTACAAAGGTCTCTGATAATTCAAGTAGAGGATAAAGAATAGGACGGCACACATGAATTGCGGCAAAGATACCGTCGTTATATAATTTACCGTGTGTCCTTGCAGCTTCTTCTTCGATATAAAGAGAACATCTTCCTAGATTATCTAATATGGTTATGATCTCGTCGCGTTCTGGAAATTTGAATCTCCATTTGCTTGAGATTTGTTGCGCTTCATAAGGTATTGGCTTCTTAGTTGGCCAAAGGGATCCTAGGGGGAGAAGATCTAGTGATGGAGGGAAAATAGTGGAGGTATCTCCTGTACAGGACCCCCCCAGATCGACCCTGAACATTTATATTAGTTTATGGACAAAATATCAAGCACCGAAGGTATCGCATTACACACCATAATAGCAACATTATGATCACAGGACTTTTTAAGCAGTCGAGCCCCCCAAAAAGCTTGAGAATCTCTTTCGCTCCATTCATGTGCACGCGCCATGCTGAGAGATTGCCGAGTCCATGCTATAGAACGATAGGATCAGCCACCCCTTCTTTCTGACATCAATCAGAATATTCTTACATGATAACAGGCAAATCCAAGAATGGCACCAATAATTCCGTCTACATATTCTGTGGTCGTTGGAGTTAGATTAGACATTTTATTTGTGACCAATCTGACAGCTTTGGTATGGTGAACTACAGACTCGTAGGTCTCTGCAGCTTTGGTGGTGGCCTGAAGACTACTCAAATTCAGGGCGGCATTTGATAGGACCTGGTGAAAGGCAGCTGGATCCATTAAACCAACTGGGAACCAGGCATCCCTAAATAGAAGTGTATGGCCATATCGGCCGTCAAAAACTGATGTGTCGTGGAGGTTAGGACTTTAACGCTAAGGCCTAGAAAATGATATGCGTACCATGATCAACGAGTTGCAATGTTTGATTATTCATCTCAATTGGATACCTCACAAATGGATCCATACGCCCAACCCATATTCGCTCGATCAGTGGCTTCGCTTGAGTTGTTATAGGAACAGGGTAGTTTTTTCTTGGAGACTTGCTCTGTAGTTGACGTTGACGGTCGGTTTGTGATATCGTTGTAATAGTCCGAAAAGTTAATCTAGGAGTCTCATAAGACTGATCATTGACTAGCGCAAATGGCAGTGAGCCTGAAATCGTAGCACCATGTGAAAAGTGCATTGGCTGTTGAAATTCGCTAGAAAGACCTAACTCTGCGAGCCTCGGGATCTCATTTAAATTTGTTATTGAATCTGGGACTTCAAGAGTAAACTGCTGGGGCTTGTTTCGGAATCCTTCTTTCCGCCGGCTCTTGCCAATATCCTTCATAACATGTTGCCGGATTTGTCTCTGGGTCAGTAGGCTTTTGACTGGACGCCCTGTCTCTACGACGAATTGGAGACTGTGGGTATGCCTTTTGTTCCTAAGAATGTATGTGAGTGGATTGGGATCTGTCAGAATGCTACGTGAATGACAAAATTCAGCACATCGATATTGCAACATGTCCCTACTTCTTGTACCTTGAATAGAGCCTTTTGAACTTACGCAGAAGGGTCATGAGCTTGATGCGAAGATTTCAATATTCCAGACATGACTGTGGAGCTAGGAGAGAGGTTTAAGGAAATAATCGGGAGAGGGTTCTCGGCCTGCGATCAGCTACCAAATCTCCAAATAGAGGCCTTATCAGGCGGCACGTATGCTTAAAGCAAGAGAAATGGACACCGATATACAAAATAGTATAGAGCCTTTCCATGAAGTCTAAACAAATTAGGATATCTATCACGATTGGGATAATGAGTGGTTTGTCCTCGTGGTGTGGAGAGTGAGTCCATGCTTTTTAGCTGCTTGCAATTTCAAAGGTTGAGTAAGCAAGTGCCATTAATAAAGTCTAGTCATTTTATATCCACACATATCTCCACTATTGCCACCTGGGGTACCCTGTAGAGTCTCGGCCAGTGAATGCCCTGTAAATACCATTAGAGTCATAATTGACCTCGTTTAATATACTGCAACAATTTAGCACCAGTGAGCATTTATTACCTCTCTTTGTGTCTTCGTATCTTTAATTTGATAAATGAATTATTATAGTTCCTTGAAATGTTGAATATTGCCATATTAAAAGGGCTGGCCCATTCCTGTATAATTTGTAGCTCTAATAGCTACTTGTATTTAGCTTTAACGTATAGGGTTTCTGCAACGATTAAAATATTTCGCATCTTTCAAACTGCCTTCACATGCTTAATTGAAGGCGGTACTCCTTAAGCTGTGACTCTTAAGATTATCTCTGCTTATTGCTAGCAGTCTATATGTGTTGGGCTTATTCTTTACATTAACCCTCGAACATATTTACTGGACCCTTCTGCCTATCGCTCTGCACCACGCTTGGAACTTCCACTTCTCTATCATTCCAGTACCTCTCTCGTTTGGTTCGAAATACATCTCTGCTATGCCGTCGGCCCAAATATCTCTTGTTTTTATGACCGCTTGGGTCATCCAGACAATTTCTGACGTGAACAGACCTCCAATGAGTCTCTCATCCTCATGGCTAGCCAAAGTATCTGTCATACTCATGACTTCGTGTGCTAGCGCTTGACAAGTTGCTTCTAGTTCAGGAAACCGTGACGGCGATAATGCGAACAGAAGACGCGTTTTAACGATGCAGCACAGAATATATGTCCCTTGTAGTAACCGCCAGGAAACGGGTAGCTCAGAGGAAGCTTCAGTAATCTTATGAGTCCGTAACAAAGCAACAGTGCCGTGAGTCAAACCCTGCCATTTATCGTATGCTTGGCCGTGTTGATACTTCTCAGCCAAGATCAGCCATGCTTTGAGGTGCTCTTGTTCCTGATGAAGTCGTTCTATAAGATCCTCACGTGCATTTAGCGGAGCGAGCATCGGAGAAAGAATAAGATCCTCGACTTCTTTAAATAGATTAGGGCCCTTACCGAGGCGGGCCCACAGTTTGAGCACGAGGTGGACCTGATCTGAGGGAACGAGTGGGTCATTGCGAATTGCGGCTTGCATAACCTGTTGCCAGCGTTCCTCTTCTAGAAAACATGTCTTGCCGCTCAAAAATGCCTCGGTGATCTGAGATAGAAGATATGTTTGTCAATTTGGGAATCTAGTTATTGAGACTGGATGTCTTCCGACGTCTTCAGAGTTTACTCACAATAGGTCCTGCATGTGTCATGAATAATGATAACTCAAAGTCTGTCTGGAATCGATCGGGGCCCCGGAGCTCGATGAGTCGGGCAGCACCTCCTGCGTGGTGTATCCACCTATTGACTTCATAGCTTCCGCTAAGCAGCTGTAGGGGAGCAGAGAGGCAAGATGTTGGCAAATAAGCACATAACGGGAGCAGCAGGTGAGACATACCTCGAAAAGTCCCAAGAGCTCAGTTGCGCACAGCGTCTCAGGCAAAATCCTGAGATTTTCGTCATCTATAGCCTCCTGGAGGGATCTTAGTGCTTTTGTATAGGGCTTCAAGGCAGTCAGATCTCCTTCAGGGGACCACCTGCCCCTTGTCTTCACGATTTGCGTTAGCCTGGCGATGAGGCAGTCTGTGGCATGAGTTATTGAAGACACACTTCCGTATCGACTCGGAATGAAAGAAAGTAACCGCTGACTCTGTGGGTACGTGGGCATCTTAGAGAGCGTTTTTGCAATGCAACTTAAGTCAGCCCTGAAATATGATAACGTGCTTATGCCAAGATGGAGCGCGGTCAGTGGGCTTGCGAGACTCAAGAGGGAGTAGTTTTGAGACACAACAGTTACGAAAGAGCCTGCTGGAGAAGGAGAGGCGCTCGTGCGCCAGTTCGCCCCTGTGGCTAACATAGCCTTTCTCCTTGCGGCGACCTCAGGAGTGCTTTGCTTGTCTTGACCTGGATATCTATAAATGATAAAATCAGGCGGCGTTACTGCAGCACGTGGCTTCGAATCCTCGCCTTGTACCTCTGGCTGCAGACAAACGGGAAGTTGTATAGTATTGTGCTTTCCATAGCCTCCGCTCCGCTTTCTGATCGTTGCATTGTGCTTCATAGCACGGCGTCGGATCAGATCACGCATGTTCGGATCTTCTGGAAACTTCGGGCCCTTATAGCTGACGAATGCATACGTTCTCTCCTGGACTAAGTCCTGCATGGTTACTTAGGAAATCTGACTGGCACAACTTATTCGGCACTCGGCTGACGGGAAATAATGTGTCTATGAAGAAGCCGTGGCCTTGACAATGTCTAGGTAATATCTGCACCCTGAATTTTCTCTTGAAGTCAATAAGGTCCCGACTACTCTCGTACTGTAGGAATTGAAAGTCGCGGGACACGGTGTGACGTTATGTGACTAATTAAATTCTGCCTGGAGTTCTGGTTCAATATGTGTAACAGCTAGCTGGAGCGTTGATACCGGATCCAGAAGCTAAAGTTGTAGGCTGGAATATGAGGTGTGGTTTTGGATTAGTAAAGCGTCCTTGTGATGGAGTTCCAATACACCTACCCCATAGGGTACGTACATAATTTGGGCTGAGTCAGCACCGCAAAACCTACCCCATACCCCCTCACCAAAATGCGCGCGCATTCTTCCATTCGCTTTCCATTCGCATTCACATACACTCTAATTTGCCCTGCAATTAATGTACGCCAGACTTATTTACATATATACATACTAGCTATATTATATATTGTTCAGAGTCTTTTGTATGCTCTTCCCGAATCCTAGTCCATATATCCCTATACCCATTCTCAGTATGTGCATTCCTATTCTGTACAAACTCAGATTCAAGCCTATTATACTTATCCTGCTCCTTCTTATCTTCATTATCTAACTATACTATAATCTCCTCATTTGTCCAATTCGCTTTATCTGCTATAATAGCACCTGTAGTAAGGTCCCGCCGCTCCCTAGGCATATAAAATACCTGCTCTTTTAGAACCTTTGGACGAGGGGTCTTCTATTTCCTAGCTTTACGGTACTCTGCTGGCCGTACAGTAGGATGCTGAGCTAACTAAGCTGTTTTCTTAGCTAAGTACGTCTGTATTAGGACCTCTGGCCTGTCTAGGGATAGCTGTTTTGGTGGCTAAAGTTCTAGCTGTCTAGGAGAGACTGTCGGTAATATCTACGGACTTAACTGTATACCTATTAATACTTGCGAACCTAGAGGTAATATAGAAGCTAGAATTAAGGCTATTATTGATATAGTTGTTGTAGGTAATATTAATATTAGTATTTGGGTTGCTACCTCTATATCAAGAAGTATTTGATTTTAGGTAGTAATTAATGCTTGCAATTTCAGAGGACAATTGCGACTACTTCTTGTATAACCTTGTACATAGCAAGCTAAACAGACAGGAGGTTGCTTTACTAGCTCTTCTCCTTTTAAGAGAATACGTCCTGTACGAGCTACCTGCCTATCTATTTAATATCTACTGGCACGTAACGGATCCAGAAGTGGCTATAAAGTACTATCGCGGTCCTAATACCAGTGTTTATAGAAGTCTAGTAGAGTAAGACCACCTGTAGTCTTCTTGATATTATATATATATGCACAAGGTAGTCCCATTGACCGCGTAAAGCTACCTGTACAGGGCTGTAAAGGTAGGGAAACTGTCTCGAGATGCCGTTATACAAGCCGTAGTATATACCAAGTAACTACTCCAAAACAGCCGTAATATAGCTTTCTATCTATATCTATAGGTATATAGTCCTGTTGGATTGTTGTACAATTTGTTATAGCTATAATCTAGTTAATTACTGCTGCCTTAATATTTAGCTATAACGAATATAAGTCTCCCTTACTCTTTTTACCTCCTAGGTAGCGTTTAATATATACATAAGCACCTTTAACGCGAGACGTAACCTGTAGACCAAAGTGTAAAAATTGATTTGTCTAGGCATTAACAAGACGCTCCTTTTGGCCCTCCTTTAGCCACTCCTTTTCCAAGTATATAACATATTGCTAAGTCTTAGGGACTAAGTATCGAGTCTTAAATTCAAGCCAAAGCTAATCGAATTGCTTAATCGTACGTGCTTAAATAACTAAATGCCAGGTAGTCTGAAACTCTTCCTAATCCTTCCCAAGAATACTCTTACACTTAGCAAGAATACACTGATTCATATGCCAAATACAGAGTAGTGTAGGTGCGTACGGAAATACTTCTTCTAATGTATTCCTTTGCGCATTATCTATATCTATAACTAGAATATTAGGATTAATTCCAAGCTCCTAAAAACACCTAAAGGCCTAGACAAAGTCTTCCTTAGTCTTGTAACGACACAAAAGATCACGGGCTCCGTAGAGGTATATGGGAGTACAATGTCGGAGGCTAATCGGGATCAATTATAGGTCTGGTACGAAGGAAAAACTAAGGTACAGAACAACTCTTAGGTACAGTACAGTTCCTATATATCTATTGCTCAGGCTCCGGAGCGATCAGCTTCCGAGACGGTTCCGAAACAAATGTGCTCTGAGACTTAGTTCCAACAAAGGGCTTGAAAGAGTCACGTGACCTCTTTAAGCGAATCAGGAGAATGTTCCATTGTCACAAGTCTCTCCTGCAAGAAAGCAAAATCTAATAGAAAACGTTATTCCTAAGCTTGTAATACTAATTATATAAAGAAGTAGTATATTAAACTTATTAGTCTTATATATATTATCGACTAATATAATATCCTGATTAGTCTATGCAAGCTGAATCGACTATAGATATACAATAAAGAGGTAGTATGTTCGGTTTTTAGGTATAATCTTAATCTTAAAATAAATATAATTATCCTTAAGATATATAATCAGAGCATTATTTGCAGATAGTCTATGTCTTTGCTCTCTCTTAAAAGATACATTAAGATTATATATATTGTATAGTTAGAGTAGAATAGTTGTTATCTCACAGAGGTAGGTAGTTGCTTAGCCTGGCTTGATCCCTATATAATATATATTAGATCTGCCCTTCCTATAAGCGAGTATATACTTACCTATACTATAAAGAGATCTAGCCTAATTGATCTCTATTTGTCCTAGCTTCCGGTGGACAGGATAGGAGCTAATAGACTGACTTAGAGGATGATTATATAGACTATATTCTCTACTAGGTCTATAGCGTAGCTCCTACTGTGTATTCGTACATTCTATAGCTATTACTAAGAACTAACAGCCTGTCTTCCGGGTAGCTGTACGGCGCGTACAATTCTGTAAGGTTTTTTGCGGATAATTTAAAGGTAGTATTGTTCCAGCACGGTCGCAACTATAGATGATTTTGGTCCGTACGCCATTGTTTATCCGTTTAGACCGCTTAATACGGAATGCATATAAGTGCTGCGCTGCCCAGGCTTGAATTGCGGTATATAGCTTATCCTTAGAGCTGTAGATAGCTTCAGGGGGTAGGGGCATTGCTGTAGTCTGTAGTACTGGGGTAGGGTCTGGCGTAGGCTCTGGGGATAGCGAAACCAATGGTGGTAAAACCGATATAGAGAGTCGAATATCCATAGCTAGTATATATATATATAAATAAGTCTGGCGTACATTAATTGCAGGGCAAATTAGAGTGTATGTGAATGCGAATGGAAAGCGAATGGAAGAATGCGCGCGCATTTTGGTGAGGGGGTATGGGGTAGGTTTTGCGGTGCTGACTCAGCCCAAATTATGTACGTACCCTATGGGGTAGGTGTATTGGAACTCCTTGTGATGGGAGCTCGAGGCTTATAAATCCGCCGTCGCTTAGCGCTGAGCACTTTGATTCCTAATATATCTACGTGCATTCTGTTCCGCCATATTTTTCTCCTGCCTTACGTCTGAGACTTGCACGAAAGCGCCCTCGAAAGTTTAGTCTACGCAAAGATTCACTAACAGAACTTACAGAAGTATTGATTTTTTGTCATGTGAGACTATTACTCTAGGGCGGTAATTCTCTCCAAGTGCAATTATATTGTAATAGCTCTCTCTCTAAGCTAAAGGTTTTTGTTTGTTTCACGGCAAAATATTTCCAGTTTTAGACTATCAATTAATCTGATATTAAAATTTTTTGCCTTACAGCTAGACTATACCTAGAAAATGTGGTAAAGGGTAGCAGAGCGGATAGGCTAGCCACATCGCAGTGCTCCTGTGATATTCAGAGTAGTATATCAAGAACTAGAAAGTAACCAGTAGGAGATATCTTCTTGGAATAAGTGGAAATATAGATCTATGTATGAGAACTATCCGTTTGATTTATCAAAAAGGCATTTTACTATATCGGGAAAAAGTACCAATACTCGTTTCTGTTAAAGATGGTACATCCAAAGGATGTTGAATGAATAGATCGTCCTAAGTATGGTTCCTAATTCGAAATTATTGCAGTTTTAGTAATTGGAAGGGCGAAGACCTTTGAAAAGCATCTTCGTAGGCCACCACAGCAGTTTTGGAGGGTTATGGTGATTAATAATCATAAATTCCCTTCTAAGACAGTGGAGCCCTAGTCTCACCTTACCATTTTGTGGTCGTGGGGCTAGTTTCACATATCCCATTTGGGACCTTAGAGCCCCAGTTTTCATCTTACCATTTTGGGATCGTAGAGCCTCACCCTGCATTTCCCGCATTTCCACTTTGAGGCTGTAGAGGCCTAGCCTTGTTGGTGGTAAAATAGGAATAATGGCATCGGGGTCTTGTGCGACGTATCTTATGCCTCACGAGGCTATCTAACTTGGCATTTCTTCCGGAAGAGAGAGCAATTTCTGACAAATATTTTGGATTGAAAACAACTTCGTGTCCGTCGTGACTTAAGATGAAGCAGCTCTGAGTGCCGGTAGAAGAGGCCAGTCTGGAGATATAAAGTTTGAATCCCCTCAAGTCTATCGTCTGGTTTACTACAGACCAGAGACAGTTAAGCAGAAACCTGAATGATTGTTACTGAGAATTTATTTAAAGCTGTTATTTGTGTATCATTGCGTGCTCACATCGAAAACAGGCTCTTATCCTATCTTACAGTGAAATTACGGCAAACATGGCCGGAGAACTCGTCCTTGTTAGTCCTTCTGCCCCGAGCTTCCTCCCTTACAGCCCAGGCTTGATGATGCCACAGCCTTTGTCTTCCAAACAGAAAGAGAAATAGATAAATTTCTAATGTCTGTATGGAACAGCTTACTGGGGCCACAGGCTTTGTTGGCTTCCGCACCTTAATCTTGCTCCTAGAGGCAGGCTATAGTGTCCGCACCGCGGTTCGAAGTCTTGCCGGCTTCGAGAAGATTAAGGACCTGAGATCTGCTGCTCCCTACAGGTCCCAGATTCAATCTGTCATTGTTCCTGACATCACGGTGCCTGGTGCCTATGATGAAGCCGTGAAGGGCGTCAAATACATCCTACACGTTGCGTCGCCGTTCGCATCTCCTGATCTTTTCACTGGTGATTATGAGATAGGTTATATACAGCCTGCTGTCAAAGGCACCGTGGGCATGCTAGATTCCGCAATCAAAGTCAAGGGTATTGAGAGGATTGTCATCACAGCATCCATTTTGTCTATCGCCTCATTTAGCCTGGCTGGCACTAACACTGTCATCGATGGTACGTATTTAAATCTTTTACCCCCCCGGCTGATTTTACTGATACAGCTATCAACTATATTAGAGACTAACCGCAGTGCAACTTCTCATGGGCCATATCCAAATTGGGTGGCAGCCTATTCAGCTTCTAAGGCCAGAGCCTTCGAGGCGACTAAGCAGTGGATAGCGGGACATAAACCGTCCTTCGACCTAGTTAACATCGAGCCGGTCTTTATTGTAGGCCGGGACGAAACGGTTACAGATGCAAATGGGATCTTGAAAGCTGCCAACGGTGTCCTCATGCGCCCAGTACTAGGTCACTCATCAGCTAAGCCCTACCCGGGCATCCCAGTCCATGTCGACGACGTTGCTATGATGCATGTCCGCTCACTCGACCGTGCTATTCCCGGTAATCAGGATTATCTTGCCTGCTCTCATTCGCCCCAAGGTATTGAATGGGGTGAATCTTTTGATATAATCAAGAAGCACTACCCTAAAGAATGTGCAGAAGGTATTTTCAAAGTCGATACTACAGAGCGGCCGCAGTCTGTGAAGCTCCTAGTCGACAGCACTAAGGCCGAGAAGACGTTTGGCTTCACCTTCAAGTCATTCGAGGAGCAGGTGATTAGCGTTGTGGATCAATATCTGGAGCTACTTGGCCGGAAATAAAGGCCCGGTGAATTCGGGCTAATGCCTGGAGAAGTTTGCTGTTGAGATTGTGAGGGACTTGTTCTTGGAGTATCTGCCAAATATATTAACGTTGATACTCTTCATGCAATATTTGATAACAAGGAAGATAGGAGTCTTCTGGCTTCCATGTGACGAGTTCGTGAACTTAATTTCTTGAAAAGTTGATTACTTTCTATAATTTGGCGTTTATGGAGCCTCATTTCTGTAGATGGGGAGGGCGGTGGGGCGGTGCTACGAACCTGAATCCTAGAAGCAGGATGTCAGTGCACAACGGAGAGCCAGAGAGCAGAAGACTGGGAACCATAATTACATATAATATATTATGATATTTATTTACTGTTTACTGGTTTCTTACACCACACAAGAAACAATTTTGCTGAAATTATACCACTTTCTCATGAGCACCTAGCGTTAACGGCACAAAGCCCGAGTTCCCGTAAGTCACTCGCTATCTCGATTCTTTCGGGTCTGGATTTTACGGCCAATAATCATCTCAGATCATTCCGTGGACATTAGCCTGATTGAACCATTAAGGACAGCAATAAAAACGCTGGAAAGGTCACAGCTATAATTATCATGAATCGTTAAGCTAGGGGAGCGGAGCTTCAATAGACCGAATCCGAATCCGAAGTGGGTCTAAGCAAGGATCCTTAAGAAGATGTGCTCCACATTTAATGAGGGCGTTGCCTACACTAGCCCTTTTTCGCATTACACTCATAGGTAATTGGCTACGATCAATTTACAATGCTTGTAGATATTTGACACTAGGCCAGCCTCATATCACATTCGATTTCTCCAGACTTAGAGACCATCAAATGATGAATGATTGAAACCAATTGAAGTCTTTGAAAGAAAGTCTCCTGTATTCGGAAAGATTTTAACTCCACTTTTCATCAGTTTCACTTTTGTAAGGATGGAGATTGTGAAGTATAAGAAGATTCATTCGGTCGAAGACTTTCTTCAACTTCATGCTTCAGCGCTTGCAAAGAGTTTCTTCAATTCACTTCTTTTTATTTACTCCATCAGCCCCAACTAAGGCCACTGCCAACTATTTTCTATAAAAAAATCTCGTGCATCAACTACACTATCTTAATCCTTTATATCACTCCCAATTCAAAATGCCTCCCACGAACAAGGCTGCGTACGTCATCGACCCAAAGTCAAAACTACAAGTCAAGTCTGCACTATACACTTCTCCAAAAGCACACCAAATCACGATTCGAAACCATGCCGTAGCCATCAACCCACTTGACTGGATGAAGATTGAGATGGGAAACATGTTCTATCAATGGATCAAATACCCTTTCGTGTTCGGTTCCGATGTCGCAGGTGAAGTCGTCGAAGTCGGGAGTGATGTTTCCAGATTTCAAGTGGGCGACAGAGTTTTGAGTTTTGCGCTTGGCATGGCAGAAAAATATAACTCTTCATCTATGAGCGGGTTTCAAGAGTATGCTGTATTGGTAGATCACATGACAAGTAAGATTCCAGAGGAATTGAGCTATGAAGAGTAAGGATCTTAATTTCTTTTTAACTCTATCCTATTAATAAGTCACCAAGCTAAAGAAGCGAGGATGGAGCTAATTTGAGATGAAAGTGCTTGTGTGCTCCCCCTTGGCCTCTCCACCGCAGCCTGCGGCCTTTTCCAGGAAGACCACCTTCACCTACAGCTTCCTACCATTCCCCAGCGACAGCCAACAGGCACAACACTGATAGTTTGGGGAGGCTCCACGAGTGTTGGCTGTAATGCTATTCAACTTGCTGTCGCAGCTGGTTACGAAGTCTTTACTACTTGTTCACCTAAGAACTTCTCTTTTGTCAAAGGGTTAGGCGCAAGCCAAGTTTTTGATTATAACAGCCCTACTGTCGTCGAAGATATCGTGGAAGCAATGAAAGGAAAAAAAGCTGCAGGGGCAATAACTATTGGTAGTGGCGCCGCTGATAAGTGTATGGATATCTTACCCCATTGTACCGGGAACAGGTTCATCTCCCTTGTAACATTCCCGCTTCTTTCTCCGCCACCAGCACATTTTACACTCCTAAGAACAGTGGGACATTTTATGAGCTGGAGTGTAGCATTTCAGATCAAAAGCAAAATGAGAGGTGTGAAGAGCAAGTTTGTTATGGGAGACACGTTGGCGTTCAATGGAGTTGGGAAGGACATATTTGAAGGATTTCTGGAGGCAGCGTTGATGACTGGGTGGTATAAACCGAGACCGGTACCACTAGTGGTGGGTAAGGGGCTGGAATTCGTTCAGGAAGGATTTGACATGCAGAAGAAAGGGTTAAGTGCTAAGAAGGCAGTAGTGTCTTTGTAGGAGCCAAGAGTAGGGCGTGATTTTGTGATCATTTAAACTTTCAAGCGGATGAATATAATTAGTACAGAAGAAAGTTGGGCCCAACCGCGTAAATGTTTGTAGAGTATACATGCCATTGCCTTGAAATGATGAAATTGAACATACTCGCTGAGATTTTGTTTCTGAAAAAATCTCAAATTATTTAAATTTCAAATCTTATTATAATTTGGATCATGGTGTTTATGCTACACATCTTGGCGCCGGCTGCCATTGACACCGCTTCCGCTCGACCTCCCAACTTATCCATGTTTGTTGCCCTTATCGATGCTCTGCAATTACTGTACATCTTTTGCCAACGCTATTATTGCAAATTTTAAAGACCCGCAGATGCTCTCGACCAATAAGTTCCTCATTTAGCTTCAACGGCACCGCAAGGGGCGTACTACCGTCATTTGAACAATACGTCAACGTTCCTAATTTAGGACTATTCTCAGCTGCGGACTATATCTCATTACTAATCACGAAACTCTCGTAAAAGTTTCTCAGCGGGTTCTCCTCTCTTCCTCCAAAGAATCCGTTAATGTCCTCGGCACTCACTTTCAACGCCCTATCTAATCTCTCATCCCAAGGCTCAAAGACATGATTCAAATGCAGTTGAACTGTAGAACTCCGCCGTCAGTGGTTATTTTGCAAGGATAAAACTAAATGAAAACTCAACTTACTACGCTCCATGGGCATGATCTCTTCATACCGCATTCTCTGTCCATCCTCAGCTTTATTGTCCTTAAACTGCGCTCCGAGGACAAAACAAAGGTCATCGATAATGCTAGTCCACTCTGGTGAGTCGTGAGTCAGATAGACATACTGTAATACCATCTTCTCTAGAGATGACTGCCGACTGAGGAAAGCAATCAGTTCGAATCCGCTAATACTAATCCCCAGTAGTTCCAAAAATCGCAACTTAGGCCAAGACACAGGGCTCCTATTGAGCACCATTGTGGAGAAAAGTGGCATATCAAGCTTATCAGAAGGCATTGGCATGTTCTGGACAAGAACCCGCAGATGTTCTAGATGATGCCCTGCGGTGAAAACAAGTGCCGTGAGATTCTTGACAAATTCTGTGTCGTAGGTCATGTCATCTTGTAAGTCCGGCCCTTTTGTCGAAACATTGAGTTCCCGTAAGTTCTCAAAAACATCGGATGCTATACTGAGACCCCTGCCGAACAGATAACTCAAGAATTTGGGGTTTCTTTCCGATTTCATAAGAGACTGTGAGCAATTTTTACCGTCTGGGAGAAACTTTCGCAGACAGATATCAAATCGCTCTGGCAGTAGATTCACTACCGAGAGCGCACGAAGCAAAATAAAGAGGCTCAATGCGCTATCATACCAACCAGTCAGTCCTAAAAGATTTCAGAGTTAGTAATTCCTTAATTAGGAAACAGGTATTTGGAGAAAACACACCGGTGTCAAACGGGTTCGGATTCCAGTCTGGAGATTCATCAAGGGAAAGCCATGATGGTTGGTCAGTAATTAACACTTCCCGTAAAGTTGGCAGATGGGGAACTCCAGTTCGTATTATACGGTAGATGTCGTAGTATTCCCCGATAACAGACGCAGTTTTTTTACCTGGGCTAAGATCTCGCCGTTTAGAGCGATTCGTGGGATCGAATATCCCGTGTGGGTGAGAAGTGAGCCCTGTATGATATACTATCCTAGAAACGCCTCTACGAAAGAGGTCATCAGAGGATATACTATGCCAGAATTTAAGGCTTTTTATATCTGATGCGATATTAAGACTGCGTATGAGGAACTGCGATGCGCATCGGTGATACTGCTGGCTAACTAGTCGAAGTTGCTGAATATCTCGAACAGGGAGTAGTTCGAAGATAAACAAAAGGATCTCGGACGGAAGAATATCACCAAGAAACATTGAGTAAGAGTGGTTTATTCGCTCTTAAATATTCTGTAGAACAGGAATAGGCTAGCCTGACTATGCTCTTCGTGAGCTTTTTTTGAGAGGGCGAAAAAGAGGCGAGGGTGAGAAACATGCGGTGGCTTTGGGATCATTTATTTAATCAGTTTTGATACTGTCTTAAGAATTTATTCGAACGATGTACATATTCAGTGCGTTCCAAATTCATAGCGGGCATTTAGTATAAGAAGAGAGCTTGTTAGAATAATAAGAAGAATTAAAATTCCCAATTGAGAGAGAGACTCTTGATCGATTGTCAGGGAGCGCGGTGGCGGAACCGACTCCGTACCCCGACCAAGGAATACATACATAAAAGCACTAGAGATTGAGGGAGCACTATGCACTTAGCTTGAACGGGCCTACGAAGGGAAACGTGACAAGGAAGCTTTAAAACCTCCGCCTCTTCTGCGCGCGATATAGGCCTGTAGAGATATCTAAGGCCCAGTGCAGATTTGTGTATAGAAGCGTATCGCAGCTGGCTCACTTCCGATGCGAGATGGACGGGATTGCGATCGCAGTTGTGATTTGTGATTACTGACGGTAGAATTTGAGATCGAGGGCTAGAGCGAGGCCTGGATGAATAGGATACAGTAGCATGGTCCCTTCGTACATTGTGCAGAAACACGATTTGAACATGCGGCATTAGCGCATATATGCCAGGGTCTTTTCAGGATCTTCAGGGTCCGAAGTGATACGTGGGATGGGTCCTGCGAAAACGAAAGGAAAGCCAAATGACGTATGCCATAAAACATACGACTCTCAGACATGGGGGGCTCCAGATCGAAAACTTTAGAACAGCACATACTCCTCCATTGAAGCTCCCGTATTCTACCAGGAGCAGGCAAGCAAGTTAAGAATGTTTATAAGTGAACCCAATCAAAAAGGCCCATTTCCTTTGAGTTGAAATTCTTTGCAAAAATCTTGGACCCCACTATCGCCTCGACCCTGCCATGTTATCGCTTACTGCTTCCACAAGTAGAGAAATGCCGCTCACAGGTCATTTCTAGAAAACATCATGCCACTTTTCCAGAATATGGAGTATGGGTTCCACGAAAATGGTGGCGTAACAGCTCCAGAAACTTCTAGGCTGGACTGGCTATGCAAAATAGAGCTGGCCGAAGGGCCCTGTTCTCTAAGAATTGACTGCCACAGCACTGATTACTTCTCAAATACGTCTGAAAATGTCATCGACTCAGCTTACCATCTCAATACCAAGCGAAACAAGTATGCTGATCACGAATTCGCAAGCCAGGAGCCAACAACCTTGTCAGGCATAAGACCGAGGATGAACAGACTATTAGAGATAGGGAGCTCGTAGAAGAGGTGGAGTAAACGGTAATAGAGCTCACATAGGGTTCATCAGAATCATGATGCATAACATCAATAAAACTAATCACCACCTATATCGAAATATTTATTGACTGTTCCTAAGGAAGTTATTATAGTGATGTTCAAACAGAAAAGTAGGAGTAGAGAATAGTTGATCGAAGGAACATGAAATCTGGATGTTAAGGTTTTATCGCGACTAATTAACTTGACTACTTATACGATAAACCTGAGCCAATATTTCAGCAGTTTTATCTAGGCCTTGATGATACCACAGTATAAGCCGTCATAAACAGCCAGATGACTTCCCAGTAAACTTAGAGGAAATAACTTACGTTCTAGAAGAACGGCGAGGACCAGTCGCCTATGGCAACCGTAAAGTCGCAAAAATGGCTCTCGTTCAGCATATTAGCCGCCCTATCGTGGAGGACATATAGCTTTGTGATCTGCCAAACCTTATGATTTGAGCTCGTCTAACCATTCGTTATTACTGTATACCAATCCCTGTGGCATCTTGGCTCTTGAGCTCGAGAAAGATGTCGCCACTATGTGCCCCACCCATCGAGCTCCCGTTTCAGGTATTAGCGCTTGCATGGGGTAGGCTAGTCCCTAATTGGTTTGGTGTGGTCTAATTTCTCTTCAACTCGTTCCCCACTCTACGGTGTACCGTCAACGGTTCTCCCGTGCGATGATATGAACAGGCAACATAGTAGCAGTCCCGTTCGTGTAGGCCGCTCTAGTCAATCTAGGCATGGCATCTTTAAACACAGATATATCTTTCCCGACTGGGCAAGACGCGAACCCTGGCGAGGATGTTGATATTCGTACCATTGCGTCAGCTGAAAACACAGTTCCAAGCGTAGCAGATTCTGCTCCGGAAATTGATGTGAGTGGGATGAAATTGTAGATGATTCCTTACTAAGTCCAATAATAGAGCAACAGTGATGTCGATTCTGCTATTGGTGGGCTGAGTCGAGCGTAAGTATCCATCCCTCTGTTCTATCTCGCGTCCACATTTCATACCAATGAAGCATTCACTGAAACGCGTCACGGGATTAGAACTAGCACCTTTTCTGCCCGCCCAAGTGTTTATGACTTTGTGGAAGAACACGGGCGGACGTACCACAACTATCATAATGGCAGTAAGTCGACATTGGGGGAATGAAAATGAACACAAAGCTGATGTAATTTGGTAGAATATCTAATTCCAAATGATGAGGTGGGCGAAGATTTTCCATAGTTTGCCTTCACTTATTTCTATCCCATGGCTAACATCGCAGTTCATAGTTAGAAAAGGATCGACTAGACCTCCAGAACCACGTATGGCTGTTAACCTTAGACAACCAACTACACCTTGCGCCGTTTTCGACCCCGCCACAAAGAGTCCTAGACATAGGATGCGGTACTGGTATTTGGGCCATTGAATTTGGTAAGCTAACTATTTTCTTTAGGACCGAATTGTTCCATGTGACGAATTTTGTACTACTGATAGTTGTAATGCTGTTACACTGTTTCTAGCCCTAGAGACCGGGTACCAATGTGTTGAAGCTATTAACATCTCTCAAGCGCAGAAATACCCAACGGCCCATGTAACCGGCACGGATCTTAGTCCTATACAACCAGAATTGTATGTGTCTTTCTTTTCTATCTTTTCGTCTTAATCTTCGCAATCAACTGCTTATGAAAATTTTAGTGTCCCTTCCAACTGCGATTTTGAGATAGATGACGCCGAAGATGAGTGGGTATTTCAAGAGAAATTTGACTACATACACGGCCGCGCTCTTATGAATTGTTTCAAGGATATCTCAACCGTATTTGCTAGCGCGTTTAATAGCCTTGCTCCCGGAGGTTGTTTCGAGATGCAAGATGGATGTATGCCTTTTCGCAGTGCAGACGACACACTTGCTAATACAACATTACTTGATTGGTGTCATAAAACACTCGAAGGCTCAAGTAGAGTTGGACGCACGTGGGCCAACCCGAAAAATTACAAATCGATAATGGAGCAAGTGGGTTTTGTGGATGTCACGGAAATGAGGTTTAAGTGGCCTTTAAATACGTGGCCAAAAGATCCTAAACTAAAACGGTTGGGAATGTGGGTTCGCGAGGATATGATGGAGATCATCCCGGCTGTGAAAAAGGTGTTTATTGCAGGGCTTGGATGGTCTATTGAAGACGCAGATTCCTTTGTGGAACGTGCGAAGGAAGACCTAATGAATAGACATATTCATGGATGGGTTGATATGTAAGTCCTTTCAAGCTAAGCCCAGGAGGATGCTGATTTTTTCACATAGTGTTGTAGTTTATGGACGGAAACCGAGCTTGTCCTAACATACTCGATTGTCATTAAGGTAATTTCTATAGAAGTCATTGTAATAGAGGAAGTAGCTCAATGCGTCTTTATTTTAAAGCAGCTTTCATTAAGTCGCTACATATTGTATCTTTTAAAAGTCTGTCAGCAAGGATAGAAAGTATGAGATAGATTTAATATTGAGTCACGTGACAACATCGCATTGCGATCGTGGAAGGAGGAAGGCGCGATTAAACCCGGCGTATCCCTCCCTCCCAAGATCTCAAGATTCTATGTGGATCTAACAGCGCTGTGTTCAATGCCCCAGAAAAGTATTCGAAAGACCCGGCATCTCTCCGGTTCACGTGCAATGTGGGGAGGTCCCACCAAACGCCACTCATATGCTTAGTCCCCGAAATCTTCCAGCATCCCATTTCTGGAGATCACAGTAAAGCTCCGTCCAGGACTGGGTTCCAGCCGGACTCGGACTGTCACCGCGTTAGATTCTGAAAATGTATTCGGAACTGGTCCTCTACCACTGTTATGTTAACCTTCAGCCGTCGAGCATGTTGCGCGTCGGCTCAACCAAGTTAAGACGTCACCTTCTATTCCTCCTCCCATTACCATTCTCAACGCTTTTGGTCATACCGATTTGGACACATTCGTCGCGGGCACGAAGCTGATCCCGAAGCAAATTTGGTTTATCGCACAGGTGCAAGCTATATTTCTGCCCATTTGGGCATTGAGATGAGACCACCAATAACAGCATCAGAAATATTTGTTACTTGAGATACTAGGAGAATTTGGTGCTTCATATCGCACGACGAAAGAAGAATAATTTAATAACCGTCTGTTTCATCAATATATCATACATCGTAGAAGAAAGGATTGGAAATTTAAAATTCAAAGTCATATGCCAGCGTTTCGTCGCACAATTTCTCCCTGAGTTTATGGACTCTATTTACGTCAGTATATTGTTACTATTCTTTGAGATACGGGGAACGAGCGTACTCTTGGTGAGCAGGATGTGCTGCATAAGTCAGAACATGTTCGGGCTTTTCCAAAATGGCAACAAGTCCCATATCATATCCTTTGGCTCTCATTGCCGTCTCAGCAAGAGGCGAATTGGAATTAAACTGAAGCAAGCCTGTGAATAACCCAGCCAGATTAACAGAAAGTTGACAGCCATACAACTAGGAACACAACCTACCGGGAATCTTCCCAACCATTTGTTCCCCTAATCTTGCCCATTCTCTCACTTTTTCCTCGGAAACATTTGGCTTGAGCTTAAAAAGTACTATTTTTTTGGCCGGTGATTAGAACCTCGCAAGACTCTTGAACGGATATGAATTACCAATATGATAAACTGGCATTTTATTTTTTTATTTATGTTTGTCAGCTTGGAATTAGTTCACTAAGCACAAAGACTGTTGACTGAAAATCCAATTGGAATACATGTTCCTAATTAGAATGGGCAGTCTATTTATATTTGTGGTCATGGCAGCTCGAAAGAGCCTCGGGTAAGGTGGCCGTATTTCCCCGCAAAATAGAACGCCGGCTACTTTCCGAGCAACCTTAGCTAGGGAGTCGCTTAGAAAATGTGATGACATCGTTGCACATGGTATGGGGCGCTACATGTCACCATGTAATGTGTGCATAATATTAATTGCCATTCTCGTAATTCGAATATTGATATAGCAGTATGTTGTAATTAGTACAAATAGCAGTTTAATTGGCCTTTTGGCTGGAGATGTCTTTCTGTTTTCGGATGTCAAATCTCATTAACGGTATAACACGTGGTAAACTAGTATTGTAAATGAGAGCGGGGTTAGCTTGATAGTAAGCAGGCTACCTTACCTATCTTTATGGAGACTTTAAAAGCATAGGGATTACACGAAATGTGTAAAAAAGCTGAATAACGTGCTGAATCAGCAAGCCGGTAAAACCACCGAACCGGTAATTTTCCCCCCACCTCAACTAGTAATTACAATTATATCCTAAACCACTTATTAAAATCCCTTATAAACTATACTAATTTGAAGCTGCTCTCTGTGGGCAAGTACGAGCAGTATGAACAAAAGATCTACACAAACTATACCTACGTAGTGCATGTGTTTGTAGAGCCTGAACCTGGCCGGTAACCCCACCTTCAACACCCTCAACCCTTGTACTAGCTGGATTAGATAGATCCAAGCCCTCTTGTACTAATAAAACACCACCTGTAGCTATATACTTTCTCTTTTGTGCCCGTTTCCCCTTTTGCCTCTGGTTTTCGGCCCGCAATTGCTTGTTCTCTTTAGCTAGGATTACTGCACTGGGCATCGCTATTTGGCACCCCTTGACTAGTTGATTAAGTGCAAGATTAGTCGGACTTGGTGGACTAGTAGTTCGCCGATAGATATAATCCTTGATTGCCTTAGCTTAAAGCTCTAATTCGGTAACGTTGTGAGGTGTTTCTAGCTTCCAATAGGGTTGTGGAGCTTTAAGTAGAGGGGGGTTCGTTAGAGGTGTTAGTGTTTGTAACTGAACCTTTAACTTTGCAAGCACCCGGCTCGGATTATAGGGAACAAGTCCTGCTCCTGCAAACCTACTACGAATAGTACTTTCTGTTAATGCTTCTATCCGGGCTACGCAAAAAGCACAAAGAAAGTCTAGCTTGTTAATATAGTTAACTCTTTTCCGAATATACTCGTTAACCTGAGATCTATACGCTCGTTTCAATAACGAAAAGCAACTAATATCTAGAGGTTATAGATAATGTAACGAGTGTAGTAGTATACAAAGAATAATAATATTGTGTTCTTTTGCAAACAGATCAAAGTCTAGTGTTTTGTAACTCCTATAGCTATCAAGGATTAATAATCAGTAAACGCCCTTAGTTCGAGGTTTAGTGTACTCTTGAAAGACTTTTTTGAGCCAAGTAAGGCCTAATATGTTATTAGTCCACCTATTTTCACTTAAACTAATAACCTAATCCTTAGGCAACTCGTTGGAATACTAGGTAGACTAGTGGACTTTGCCCTTAAATATAATTACTAGAGGAAGACTCCACCCTTGAGTGTTTATGCCCTCAATAACTGTAACCTACTCTCGATTTCCAGGCTGTATTGTAGCAGGTCGTTGTGATCGCTTTAAGCTAGTAATAACCTTTACTGTACTAGAAACCCCTATTTGAAAGCCTGTTTTATTAAAGTTATATATGTCTTCTTCCTGTATCCTATACTTCTTAATTATGTTTTGTACAAGTTGAAACTATCTCTTAATTAGTGTAAGATCTTCGCATTTCGCTCGTTAGTAGTCGTATCGACGATTGTATCGAGATTGTATCGCGTCTTGTCGTTTAACGAATCGTTGCACCTATTGCCTTCCAACTACAGGTTTCTCTTCCTTACTGCTTAATCGTTTTGCTAGCAGTAAATTAGCCATTTGTTGTACAGCAAGGGCTCTTGGGGCTAGCCCTCGATCGTCCATTAATTTGATCCACTAGATAAGTGCTAATTCCTCTGTAGGGGTAAGTTTTGTTGTTTTTGAACGCGTGTTGACGCGTGAAGGGCGTCCACTAAGTCGATCGTAGGCTATTGAATAAGCCACATCATAGGCTTCAGTTGCTGCTAAAAGACTCCGAAACTTCTTGGATTTGTAATCCTGAATAGCTAGCTGGATTCTAGTTTCTTTTTGATCCAATTGATGAGTGCGTTGTAGAGGCATTGGGGGTGGATTAGGCTAAAAACGCGTTCCTGAGACAAAAATTACCGGTTCGGTGGTTTTACCGGCTTGCTGATTCAGCACGTTATAGCTATAATATGAAGTAATCAATGGCTCTCTTTACCTATGACCTAAATCATACAACTTAGCTGGCATTGATTATTATATAGTGACATATGATAGGGGTATAAGTGACTTGTTAAAGACAACAGATTTCGATGAGTGAGTACAAGATGAGGCTAGGATTAGTCATGGCACTAGCCTGCCGTAGTAAAGCGTTAACCGAGTTGCTTTTCCAAAGATTAAACAGAGCATTTACATTCTTCAGGCGGAGTATATGCATGCCCATCGATTCGAGTCTCTATTTTAAACCTCGAGAGATGGAATGGTCTTCATTCAGGCATGGCTGAGCGTAGGAATGTAAGAGATGCACAGAAGAGTGAGATTGCCCACACTCTATTTCTTGATGACTGCAAAATTCTCACTTTAGACAGATTGTCTGGTTTGCCGGTCCCGGAAGGTTAGTACATGCGCGAATATGAAAGATAGCCAGAAGCGACTTGTTGTGCTCCGTAATGCCTCTACTAGGTAAAGCTAACACCCTTGTGCAGGTGAGATGTGATAGGTCAACTCCGGCATGCCATAACTGCGAGCGTCTCGGAGTCAAGTGCCCGGGTTATGGCGGTTCTGTCAATCCGATTTCCCAAGACCAACTGAAAGGTTCTGTTGAAAAATTTTTCAAAGCATCTGGTGTCGAGAAAAGGCGCGTTGGCTCGTGTGACGAATGTCGTCGAACAAAGAGCAGATGTTCTAGAGTGCGTCCTGTATGCCAACGTTGTCTAGAAAAATCCCTCATGTGTACATACCCTCCGAACAATGAGGGCCATTGGCGGGATAATTCACAATCATCTCCATCTGCTCTCTCAAATACGAATGTACCCACAGTTATTAGCATCATAAGAGATGATAACACTTCTGCAACATCTGAAAGTAATATCTGGTGAGTTTCTTTTCTGTAACCAAGGTTTCTACTTTCTAATCCGAAGTAGGATGTATAGGGGGACCCTTCCTCAGGACCGCTCTCTCCTCGCAATTCTTGTAGATATTTATTTCGAGAGAGTTCATCCTCTTCGATGCTTAGGATTTATTCATAAGCCTTCATTCACTCAATCATTTGATCGGGGAGCGCTACTAGATGAATACGGAGAATCCACTATTTATATCATGTGTGCTATCAGTTCCAGGTAGGAAAAGTTCATTTGAATATACTGGCTTATGCTAAGCTTTCTCGAAGAATTTACTTTGAGGACAATTTTGATCAATTTTTCACCGAATCTAGTCCTGTACCAGGTGAATTATGGGCCGATAGAGCTCGAGACGTAGTCCTTAAAAACATTGCTAGACCTTCTGTGGCAAACCTGATGGTATGTAAGAATAATAACGTACCGGCTCAGGCTCATGAGAGAATAGGCAATGCTTCTGATATGCGAGTATGCCGGGCGTACTGGCCAACACGCCTTGGCGTTTATGCTTGTTGGCTGCTGTTGCCGCATGGTTCGACTCCTTGATCTTGACTCTGAGGTGAAACCTTCGTCTGTTGATACGAGAACCGATGTCACCCAACTGGAAATCGAACGGCGACTGCTTTGGTCCTGTTATTTGCTTGACAGCTTCTTAGGATCTGGCGTGGATGGTAACTTATACTGGAGAGTGGACGCCCCTCGTGTGCCTTTACCCTGTCCCGATGGCGACTTCATTTCTCGGTCACATACTCGGAATTCTGTCACAATTGATTCATATAGCGACCTGTCCTTGGTTGCTGGCCTAGATCTAAGAGCACATGTTGTTTACTTGGTTCGGCTTCGGACCCAAGTTCTCAGGTGAGTAAGGAAATATAACTAGACAGACCTAAAAACGCTTTACTTATAGTCTATAGACTCATCCGACAGAATCATTTGTCAACAGAGGTATGGCACGATCAGTCGCTATTTCTCGAGTTGATCCGCCAGCTGGATCTTTGGTATAAATCCTTACCCGATCAATTCCGCATTACGGAATCCAATGCTTATGTCCAGAAAGAGCTGAACATAGTCGGCTCTGTCTACATGCTTCACCTCGCCTACCATTCAGCAATGACCGACTTAACAAGAGTGTCACTCCCTGGATTTAACTTTCCATTAGCAGCTTTGTTCGAATCCGCAACACCTCTTTTCCGCAGACAGTGCCAGGAAAGGTGCCGCTATCATGCAGACGAAGTCTCTTGTTTGGTCCGAAGCGGTTTCCAGGTTGGAAAACAGGCTTTTGATGACCCTCATTGTGCCATGGCTGCATATGAATCGACTAAGATTCAAATCATCCACACTACCACTGCAACTCCAAATAGCATGGAAGACAGGAAAACGGCACAGGACAACATCAGAGCTAATTTGGCACTGGTCAACACTATTAATTTTCAAAAGGATAAGGGCAATATCTATGTAAGAGTACGAGCGTGGTACAAGTAGAACATTGCTGCTAATCACTGTTAAAGCTTCGGGGAATCTTGCCACTACTTGAGAAGTTCGGATTTCATGAGATAGTGTCGGAGTGGCGACAGCCAACGCTGTAAATAAAATACCTGCTCCCTTTCAGCTACTTCTTTCTAACCAAATCAGTGCCGCCGAGGAAGGGAATGCCGAAGTTACCGGACCAGCTGAAACAAATTATCTCAGCAATTTAAGCACTTTTCGACTGGCAAAATCAGAGATGCTGGTTCGTCATAATTCTCAACCCTCAAGCCGAACTTTACCACTCAGCAACATCCGAGCCTCGTCCCAACCTCCGGTCATTTCCAGCGTATCGCATATGGCCGAAGAAATACCTGTATTAATTACTGGCCAACCAACCCTATACTCTGATTCTGGGCTGTCAAATCCATTAAATTCAGCAATGGATATAGTAGGAGAAGACTATACTCGGCTGGCTGGAGAAATGTCAAATTATATTACCTGGGAAGCCTCAGAACTACCGCCATGGAACGAGTTCGATAACTACGGTAATGATTATGAATTCTAATTTTGTTTGATAAAATAAAGCCAAAATATACAATAAATTAATATCTTTTAACTAGCAAGTACACACTAGTCTCTACAGCTAACTATCGACCTTGGAATCTGCTCATGACGGGACCACGCTTAACAAGTTTTTTGGAGTTTTATCAGGCCGCCCAATATACTTGATCCATGCGTAGGGGTCTTCGAACTCATCCTTAAGGGACGTCTCTTTATTGCCTTGAATGACTCGCTGGTACTCACCAGCAAGACCTACTACACCAACGTCCTTGCGATACTCTTCCCAGAGCTGAAGCATCTCTTTCATGACTTCCGGCCGGCCATCACTCAAGTCAGTAGTCTCTCCGGGATCTTTCTTAATGTTGAACAGTTCCCACCGCTGTGGGCCATGGGGAGCTGGAACAAATGTGATTTTCCAGTCTCCGCGTCTCAACGCGCCCGAACCGGCAATCTCGAAGCCAGCCACATAGTCTGCATTATGGATAGGGGTTTTGCGTACCACTTCGCCCGAATGTGTGGAGAGGACGGATAGGAAATTTTTCCAGCTACGGCCGCGTAGCGGGACAATTTCTCGGCCTTTGTAACTCGTGCCAGGGTGGGTCAAGCCTGCCAAGTCAAGCACGGTTGGCACGAGATCCATCACAGTACAGAAAGCGTCTGTGATCATGCCGTCCGCCTCTTTGTTGCTTTTACCATTAATGTGTGTCCCGTTAGTATACCCAGCATCACTCTGCGGCGGTTTTACCACAAGTGGAACCCTGCAGCCGCCTTCGGTGGAAAACATCTTGTAAAGTCTTGAAGGGGCAGTGGCGGCCTGAGCCCATCTACATCCATACCACACGAAAGAGTCTCCTCGCCCAATATTATCAAGACTGTTATCGTAGTACTTGGAGATGTGCTTCATGACACTTTCACCGACCAAAGGCATGGCCTCATACGAAGCACCTTCGGCGCCGTTATCCGACATGAAAAGGATGAAAGTATTATCGTACTCCCCAGATTGTTTGAGGTACTCAACTACTCGCCCGATATTCCAATCCATGCGGTCAACCATGCCTGCATAAACTTCCATAGCCTTAGCTGATTTTTTGCGGACGTCATCACTGAGCTCATCCCACTGCTCGGGCTCGCTTAGTGTGGATACCACGGGATGGGCCTCTACATCGGGGTCCACTAGGCCAAGCTTTTTCAACCGCTGTAACCGTTGAAGCCGCAACATATCAGGTCCATCTCTGTATATTCCCCTGTACTTTTCCACGTTTTGCGCCGGGGCTTGTAGTGGCCAATGAGGAGCTGAGAAAGGTAGATAAGCGAAAAAAGGCTTCTGTTTCTCTACCTCAGTCCGTTGAGAAAGATAAGACAGAAGCTTTGATGCATACCCATCAGATGAATACCAGTCATCGGGCAGTTTATGTAGAAAGTGATCATCCTCGGCATGAAGTGCTCGCGTAGCTGTCTCGAAGAACTTGCCGGGCTCGTGAATTGGGTCGTCATATTCCGGCTCGTAAGCTACCTCGGACGTACTTTAGCATATTAGACGAACTCCAGAGCTTTAGCTAAGAGATCATGACTTACCATAATGATTTGCACATCCTGGCAAGAGCGCAAACGACCTTGTAAACCCTCGCTTAATTGGATGATGCTCTTTCTTCAATCCCAAGTGCCACTTGCCAGACATGAGAGTGTGATACCCACCGTCCTGAAGCAGCTCAGGCAGAGCTACAACTCTATTGTTCAGATAGCCTTCATGCCCTGGCTTGCCTTGATGAGCTGGCGAGCTTCGAGTAAATTCATGTAACTGCCCTAGGCCCGCAATATGGTGGTCAGTTCCAGTCATTAACATGGATCGTGTTGGCGAACATGCTGCGGCGACATGGAACTCTGTGAAGCGTACAGAGCCGGCCTGCTTAGCAAGTGCGTCGATATTGGGCGTCTGGATCTCAGATCCAAAACAGCAACAGTCGCTGAACCCTAAATCGTCCGCAACGATAATGAGAAAATTTGGACGAGTGTCGTCTTTGTGCCCATTGGGGGTGCTTGCCCTAGCCCTTGTGCGTGATTCCTGCATCGCGCACGCAATTAATCTATCATATGAAGCTATATTGGGAATGAGGGAGCCGCCGTGGATTTATGCTCTGCCGTCCTCACCCGGACTTTATGACCACGGCGAACTCGCCCGCATTTGTCCGAGCTCCGATGCCGAATAATAGTATCTACATGGCGTGATAGATATGCTCCATATGTCTGCGGTTCAATGGGCCAACATATGGTCATGTATTCAGGGGCAGCGGAAGTCGGACGCGGTAGTGGCGGACCTCGCACCGGCTTTCGGGGCTGGCACCGGAACTCGGTGCCTTCAGGTTGTGGAAAGAAAGCTAAAACACGAATGAAAACGTTGGTACACAGTATCAGCGCCCAGAGAAGATGAACAAGCCAATTCTATTTGTTACCCACAATTATATTTGGGGCGGGGCAGAGCAACGCTACACTTGGGGTGCGGGGATAGCTTTTGGAGAGCCCATGTTGCCTGCAGTAATTGACTAGGGGTTTGTCCCAAATATGGAGTATAAAAACATATATATGTCTGACTTGGCACAACCTGGCCAGACCAAAAAATGTGATTCGGATTCTCCCCCTCTATAAATCGCACCTAAATAGCTATACGTCGACAAAGATCCTATAAGATGCCTACCGGAGGTGACGGCCAGGTAGACTTGTCTCTTAGAGAGCGTCTGCGAGAGTTTAATTGGACGCTTTGCTTCCTCATGTTGTGAGTTACTCCAGATCCAAGACTTATATAACTCATCCTAATTTACTTTACCTTAAGTTATATGGCTAGCTGTGCTTTCAACTTTGGTTATGATGTCGGTGAGTTTTAAAATTCAAGCAGAAATAACGCGCTCTAAGAGAATACTAACTCGAAGGGCTTTACAAGGCAATTTCGGTGGAGTTCAAGGAATGCAAAGTAGGATTCACTCTACCAAGTCCCATCACTTAGTATCGGACTTTCTGACTGACGAGCATCAGGTTTCGCAAAGAAGTTCGGACAATACGACGCAGCAGAAAAGCTATGGGCGTTGCCAGCTTGGTTGTCTTCGCTCATGACCTCCTTACCATTTCTTGGAAAAGCCCTGGTATGCAATAGCTACTTGATATTGCACTTTAACTCTGCTGATAAGCACAAGGGTGCCATTTCTTGCGGATGGATTGCCGAAAAGTACGGAAGAAAAAAGGCCGTTTTCGTACTTTGTATACTGTCCTTCCTGTATGATTTTGCAACCACTATCCATAGGAAACCAGCCACTAACATTCCATTCAGTGGAGTTCTTCTTCAGACTACAGCAACTACAGCCACTCAGTTTACCATCGGAAGATTTATTAGCTTCGGCATGACTGGTATGACTATTGTCGTTGTACCAATCTACCAGGCTGAGACATCCCCGAAGGTCCTCCGTGGGAATTACATCAACCCTTCAGCTGATGATCATTTTTGGTCAATTTGTGGCGTCATTAGTCAACTACGGGACACAACATATTCCTTCCGATAAAGGTTGGCAAATCCCGGTCGGCTTGCAATTTATTGCACCGGCTCTTATTATGGTACTTCTTCCGATAGTACCAGAATCTCCGAGATGGTGAGTTATGTATTTCACCACCGTTTATCAGATTATAATTAATACGCATCTGGAAGGCTACTGTCCAAAGATCGGGCTGAAGATGCAAAGAAAGCACTCGTGAGAATCCGTAAGAAGGGCACGGCAGAAGATGAAATTGAGCACGAGATCCAAATATTGCGACACGCTCACTCCGTGGAAGGAAAAGGAAGCTGGAGCGAAGTTTTTGATAAAGATAACAAGGGAGGTGTAGCTGAAGTTGAAAAATTACAGTAACTGACAATAAAATTAGGTCCGAACTCTTGTGGCTATCACGGCGATGTTTGGGCAACAGATTACTGGCCAGGCTTTCCAAAGTCAATATAGTACTATCTTTTACCAACAGCAAGGTTTCAAAAGCCAAGCCTTCTTGTTTGGTGTAATAAGCAACGTTATCGGGATTGTTTGCCTTTTCATAGTGTGGTTCCTCGTTGATGGTCTTGGCCGACGGTTAGTATGCTCTATGTAACGTTTGCGGGCAATACTAATTCACATGAAGGCCTATTCTCCTTACCGGAGGCTTCCTTATGGGTGCATTTTTATTTATTGTTGCAGGCGTTTCGTCAAACGCACACCCCACCCAACAAGAGAGGGGGGCAATGGTCTGTACTTTCCCTCTGATCTTGGCAGAAATTTAGTCGTACTGATTTCGGTGGCAGGTCGCATCATTGATGCTCTTTGGCGCTTCTTATGCTATTTCGTGGGCACCTATGTAAGTCGAATTTTGAGTGATATTCAGAGAAAAACATGCTAACACAACTTAACTATGCAGTTCCTATGTCGTTGTTAGCGAAGCTGCGGCATCCCGAGTAAAGGAGAAAACCAACCTTCTTGCCTGTGTCATCTCTGTCCTAACGACGTTTGTCACCTCTTTCACTATTCCATACCTTCTAAAGGCTCCTTATGCTGCACTTGGTGGCAAGATTGGTTATATATATGGATCTATCAACATGGTCATGGTCGTTGTGGCTTACTTTCTCATCCCCGAGCTGAAGGGAAGAACTTTGGAAGAGGTGGATCAGCTTTTTGCTTCAGGGAAACCACTCAGAAAATTTGGTACGATTAAGACCATTGCCGACGATATGTCGGAGGAGACAGTGAAAAATATCAGTAAGGAGAAAATGGAGGAAGTGGATTCTGGACGTTTGGCATAGGTCCAAGAGTCGTGCTAGAGAAAGTTTACAAACTCACACAATAATAGCTTTGAGTAAATTTATTACCTACCGCAAAGTGTTCGTATTATCTTATTTACCACGAATATATATATATATATATGTATTTATGTATATAATTGCACTAACCTTTAATCAAAGAGAATAATTTGAGCGTTGAACTACCTGAATACCTCGTCCGATTACGGATAGCAAATACGTCAATGTGCATCCCTACTCCAGTTCTTAAAAGGAAATGAGGAAATACCTTTGCTGCACTTTTTCTTACTAGAATACAGAATAAAATGGCAATGATCAATATGCATACTGATAGCATAAGAGCTCCGCCTGTGTGTTTATGACCTCTTCGACAGCTATCGCGGGGGCTAGTGCGCCTCTCTCAAGCCGATCGTACAATGACGTCGCTTTCTCACTTTCACGTTACGAACGATAAGGCTGTGGCTCTTGTGCAGTATAACTATAAAGAAAAGGATGAGATAATAAACGCTAAGAATCCAATGGAGCGGGTTCACACGAAAGGGGAGAGTCCAGGATTGAATGCTTTTTTTAGAGGGCTGAGATCTTTCATACTTACTCGACGTATGCGAAGGGACTAGATATCATGCTTGTGACGAACCAGTTACTGGATATCACTCCGCTTGGGAGGCAGGATGAGGTAGAGTTAAAGTATCACGATGAGTATGATCATAGCAAGTAAGGCATGTCTGGGAGCACAATGATGCAATATCTTCCTTCAGAAATTGGCGCCTTGGAAAAGGATGTGAGATCAATCTTCTATGATCTAGAGTCTAGTCTAATCGTATTTCATATTTATTTTGATGGACTTAGACTCCATAAATTCCTTTACGCCATACCAACCACCTGTGCGGCCGAGTCCGCTCCCCTTAGCTCCTCCAAAACATGACTGGTCATCACCCCGACCACCTGAATTAATAGTGACAACTCCAACATCCATCTTTCTAGCAACGCGCAGTGCCCTCGCAATGTCTCTTGTAAATATTTGCGCAGCTAGGCCGTATTCAGTGTCATTACCCATTCGAATAGCCTCCTCTTCCGTGTCGAAGGGCTGGATGAGCACGACGGGTCCATAGACCTCCTCGCGCCATAGCCTCGAATCTTGCTTCACATCAACGAAGATGGTAGGCTGTACATAGCAACCTGTTTCACCCTTACGCCCACCACCCGTCAAGACAGTACCGCATTCTTTACCCATCTCTAACCCTCTTAGCACGTGCTCAAGTTGTTTCTCGTCCGCAAGAGCGCCGACCATAGATGTCATTTCAATCGGGTTGGATCCAACTGCAGTCTCGACCTTTTCAAATCGTTCTTTTATCTTTTCTGTAAATTCCTTTATAATCGTTGATTGGACAAGAAGCCTAGTACTAGCAGTACATGCCTGGCCATTAATTCCAAGGAACATATCAGCACATGTTTGTAAAACATTTTCCATCTTGCAATCGTCGAAGACGATTCCAGGCGCTTTGCCACCTAGTTCGAGAATAACCTTTTTCAAGTTACTTTTTGCCGCTAACTCGGCAACTTTTCTCCCTGTCGGTGCTGATCCTGTGAATGAAAGTACGCGAACTTTCATATGAGATGCGAGTAGAGCGCCTGTCTCACCACCACCAGATACGATATTCAGGACTCCCGGTGGAAAGCCAGCTTCAGATATAAGATCAGCAATCAAGAGAGTATTAAATGGAGATTTCTCGGAGGCTTTGTAAATCATAGTGTTGCCAGAGGCAAGCGCCGCTCCGACTGAGCCAGCAAAATATGCGAGCCCGGCATTCCAGGTGCCAATAGCCGCGCAGACTCCAGACGGGCCCCATTCAACAATCTATTTTGTATCAGTCTTATTGAAAAATTGAGACCTTCTGTATGGATAGGAGATGTATTAAGGGGAGCATATACCTTGTAGAAACCATCATCTTGATCTGTAAAACTCTGCCCTTCAATCTTATCTGCATATCCAGAATTCGCTCTGAGCATCCCCACGCTCCATGGGAATATCAAATGCTGAGAAAACGCAAGTGGCATACCCATACAGAGCGTATCTGCACGTGCTAATTCCGGTATTCGCTTCTCTATTAGATCGGCGAGTTTTGCGATACAATTCTTTCGCTGCATGCCAGAAAAAGTGGACCATTCCCCTTTGAAAGCTGCACTTGCAGCGTCGACGGCGGCATCAACATCTTCCGCACCAGCGGCCTCTACGGCACCCACAATACTTCCATCTGCTGGATTTTTGACGGTAATTGTGTTTCCAGATTTCGCGTGAACAAATTGATTGTTGATGTAAAGTCTGGATTCATACTCCATCTTAGGAGCCATATTGAAGAAGATTTGGCAAGTTGCAGGATTTGAGAATATGAATATAGAAGGTTTCAAGGGTTCAAAAAGCTTATAAAACAAGGTAAGATAAATTTGTGCACTGCATGAGCACCCACCGAGTGGGAACTGTCAGAGATGTATACTTCAATAATGCGATTTCTAGTGCTGACTCTACCCGTATTGAGCGGGTCAGCCCAATTGCTGCCGGTTTAAGAGCCGTCAGCCATGCTTACGCCCCGCCGACTTTATTTGGAAACAAGCATCCTCTTTATCACTAGCGTGAGACTTTTTTCTCAATTCATATTCACTCAATAGTTTCCCACGCTCGTCTTACCACTTTCTATACTGTCATTCATTCGTAGAGGGTGAGGAGTTCCACTTTCGAATAGTAGCTGAAACTCATTTGCTGGTTTTATTTGTAACTATGCCCAAAACAGTTCGCAAATACGCGTAGGTCCGGTGCTGATGCATACAATAGATTGAAATCATTCTCATAAATGTCATAGGGAGTAGTGCTAGCACCAGAATAATCTTCGCCAAAGACCTAAACGGCAAGTGTAGCTGCATGAATCCCCGGGATATCGGGACTAGGCTGTAACTCCGACCATCCAATAGGATTTTCTAGCGCAGTGCGCTTAAATTTAAGACAGAAGAACCATGATGACGCAGTACTCAGTAGATGTTTTGAGCAAAGTTCTGAAGGTTAGAATAGGTACGAAACCTGGTGTTGAAACAATATGATCCGTAGCCATACTATCAAACCCTTTAAAATCTTACTCAGCCAGGTCCACTTTACCTACCTAGTATGTCACAATCTCACCATAAATTTTTTGTCACATGCACTCTAGATCAAGACCATTTGGTGGCTGTAGTTAGCAATGTGAATATCTTCGAGGATGTTTGTATTTCAGTCAGATTTCGTTTATTTATCATGAATAAATCTATTATGTATCAAAGTTTCTGGCTCTTAAAATATGCAAATCCCTGCCCCAAGCGCTTCTAGGTGAGAGTGCGAATGCTGCATATTAACTATCTCTGCGAACTAATACTCCTTCTGGAAAATGAAAAGATATTGTGCTAGAAATAGACAGCATACTTTTGGACTATATCAACGAGTGTAATGCATTATACACATGCACGAACAAATTATGTCGCTTGAGATCACCAATTACTTAGAAGTGATTGGGCGTCTCCAGGCAGTGCGCTCTCTGTGAGACTTTTAGTGCTTGTATTTTAGTGCTTGTTAGGTAATCTTTTTATGAAATTCTTACTAACTCTAATTTATCAATTAATTTACGCAGTAGATCAATCGCAGCGCTTAATAGTCCAATCAATTCAGAGACGAAGTTATCAAATTTTGATACTTTGCTTCAAACCAAATACCTATAGAGAAGTCGGGGAAGGAACATACACCGACTAGGACATGGACAATGACCTCCTCTGAATATTAATTTCGCTAAGCCTGTCTGGGGAGGCACGGAGGACCTCGCGCTAGCGTTAGATGTGTGATTCGCTTGTACCTTCGTATAGCTAGAATATGGAATAGATGGGGGGTTGCACCCTGTATTTTGACTTCTTCCAACTTTGTTCATTGGTGATTTCATGAGTGGCACCATTAGTTCGAACAGAGAAGCACCTATTTAGATTAAATATACTTAAGATCTATAGCCGCCTGACTTTGGCTACAGCAACCAGCGAAATCGGCTTTAGTCCGAAAATTAATACTTACAGTAACTCGAGATGTACTAGTTCTATTATAGCTAGCTGGAGTTTAAACCCTGCACTCGCTTAATTTCCTTTGCTCAAAGGCACGCGAAATATAGGCAGGTGTCGAGGCTAGCTCTGCTACTTAAAGTGAAAGACACAAAGTCGTAGCTGTGTACCACTACCTCATTATTAGTGATTCAACTTAGGTCAGTAACGCAAAGACTTACGTGCCGATCATGATATAGACATCGACCTTTCTCAGCATATACCGTTCCTCGATCCTTGGGTTATAGTCTCTTGCTCTGGGCTTCTCTTCCGTCGATATCGTCCATTGCTCATCAGGATTTGCTGGATTGGTCTGCTTTTATTCAACCAATCTAGGAGATGGATCACCATCGGGCCTATGTTGTTTAACAACACACTCATGGAGATCTAGAAACCCAAGAATAAATCATCCGGAGACACCGACCGATATTATCAAATCAAAGTTGCTGAACTAGTTTTCTGCTTTGCATTGCATGAGATCTTACTTCGGCTTTTTCCTGAGCATGAAACCTTAAATGCATGGGCCACCTTCGGGCTGGTTTCGTTTCTGGGTGAATTCTTTTACCCCTTTCAGCTTTTTGTGTTTAGATGCATTACTCGCGCCACTAGGATTGATGGTTATGTTTTGGAAATTAGAGGATATTGGCTAGAACTAGCCTGCTTATGCCTTTATCTCTGTAAAAATTTTGGTCCTGTTAAGACCATAGAACGAGCCTTCCGCGAGTTGACCAATGGACGCGACATGTTCTGGACCAAAATGGCGTTGATTTTAACGTTCGTTATTAACTTAAATAGTGCAAGGAAAATGTCTGCATTAGGGTGTAGGCTTATTGTGGGCTTGATTATGGATTTTAATAGCTCACCCAAACTACTTGCCCAGACGACCAGACCCACGGATTCCTACTCCTATAGGCGGCTCAAGAAATCCGGAGATATCCGACTTCTTCTCGTTTATCCTAGATTCTCATTTTTTCCAATCAAATGTAGCCTTCTTGACGGCCCCCTTACTGAAATCCTTCTATACGAAGCAATATCCTATACATGGGGTGCTCCGGAAAAGACCAAAGAAATAACGGTTGATAATAAAAGAATACTGGTCACAGAGAGTGCATATGAGATATTGGATGGCAGCAGCTCTCTCATTTTCCCGAAGCTGCTTTGGATTGACTCTATCTGCATCAACCAAGACGATGACGTTGAAAGGGCTGAACAGGTCCAACTGATGGACACAATTTATGGATGTGCAGATCTCGTCTATGTCTGGCTGGGTCGGTCTGTCGTGACCAAGAGCTACAAGCCCCACTTGTGGGGATCAAGAAGATATGCTACCCTGAGTAAGGATCGAGCCGACCAGTCATACTTTGAAGAAACTCGATTTGCCTTCGACCTGCTCAGAGAGCCTGAAATTCTGAGAGCCGCATTTTCCATTACGGAAGCAGGCTCCTACAATGAGTATATAGGTAAGAACCAGACTTCGTTGAATCCACATAAATGGAGAGCTCTTTTAAGTCTACTTCGTCATCCTTGGTTTTAGCATATTTGGGTTGTACAGGAAGTGGCACTTGCACAAAAGGTTCGAGTGATATATAGAAGCGAAGAAATAGACTGGGATTTTCTTGCTCGCAGCTTGACCGCCATCAGTCACGATGGGCAGTTGAGTGCTCTTCTCCAATGGTCTCAAGGGATTCGCTTCCGCCAGCTACAGCAAACTAGTCTTTTCAACGCTATTAGAACCAATGAATTCAGGGGAGAAGATCGCTTCTATCGATTATCGGATATGCTTGCCAACTCCATGTTCTTCAAAGCCACAAACCCACGGGACCTCATCTTTGGCATCTACGGCATCTATCCGCGTGCGAAAACCGAGATTATGGCTGTTGACTATTCAGCTTCGGTGAAAACCGTTTATCTCAATGCTGCCAGAGCTCTTTGTAAGCCAGGTGAAATCGAATTTTTACTCTCAGTCGGAGGTCTAGGGCATGGAGAGAAGAACATCGAAGGACTTCCATCATGGGTTCCTGACTGGACAACAACCAGAAAGTACAAACGAAATTATCACAATTTCAATATTGAAAAAAGCAAGCTGGTCATCCCACCAGCTACTGGCATTGAGCTCTTGCTTTCTGGATTCGTGATTGATTGCATCCAGGAGTTAGGCCTCATGATTGATGAATCAACCTGGTACGACAAGGAATGGAGTATTGATGAAGTATTTCTTTTTGCCAAGAGGTAAAACGAGCTTGTTGCTCTAATTGAAAGCTCGCCTTTCACTACTGATCCATATTCTTATCCCAAACCTAAGTCTGCTGATGGCCGAGAGCGATCTCCAGAACAAACTCCTTCTGCGCCGGATGAAAAGACCCAATCACTGCATGAGGCTTTTGTTCTTTCACTATGTGGCAATGATACCTGGGGCTTTGGATACTTTAAGAACAAGGAGGATTTCGTCGACCGCCTTAAAGTATGGGAAGAGGATTTGAATTGCTTTTCAGGTGATCAAAAATTACCCTCCGGGGTATTATTTGATGTTCTGAAGAGAATAAACAATACTATGGAAATTATTCGCTCTTTCTGCTCTGGCAGGAGGCTCTTCATCGCAGCGGAAGGATATATCGGCATTTGTCCTCGTCTAACTATGCCTGGTGATCTGATTTGCACAGTCCCAGGTATAACAGTTCCGTTTATTCTTCGAAAAACAGGTGCTACCGGCAGAGACCTATCAAGCAAGTCTACTGCTCCAAATTATGTCTTGATCGGAGACTGTTATGTGCATGGAATTAGAAATGACGAAGCACTGCCCTCTGGATTCTCCCAACAAGACTTCTCAATTATATAGTATTCTTTTTAGCAGTAACTACCTTCGCGTTACCCTTAAAATCTATGATTAGCTTTAATAAAGCCCTATCTACTCCTTATGCGGGCTTCTATTTCGGCGAGAGTGCTATCTTTGAAGTTTAGTTCCCCATGCCTCAGTTCCCTGGCTTATTATTCTAGATAGGGACGTTAGATTAACCGGAGCTCCGAGCAACATTTTTGAGCGTCTTGGCAGCCAATTAAGTTTAAAAAAGTATCTTCTGGCAGGAAATTCAATGTTGGCCGGTCAAATCCAGTAGCCATTACAACCATATCTCCCTTGATGAGGTTTTCACGTCCTGTCCACCAACTGGAACTCCTTTCCCTCGAATGTTGAACTGAATTTATCCATTTTAGGTATATGCGGCATCTTCAGATTTCCACAAGTTCCAACTGCAGCAATGATTCCATCATAATATCCGTTCGATGGATGGTTGATTATCCACTGCCCTTTCGAATTTTGATATACAAACTCTACTTTCGTCTCGAATTTTGTCTTATTTTCTAAACCATATCTTTTCCACATTTGAATAATTCGTGAAACAATCTGCTCGCGATTGGTGTAACCATCATCCCAATGGACGGAGAGGAGTTTATCAAGAAACAAATCCTCTTCAGATATTTACATAAGATACATGTTTATTAATTTATAGTTTTTGATTTTTCACGCTTAGTACAACTCATTACTTGGTTCCATTTCTCCACCCAGAGTCAATCCTTCTGCCTTTCAACAGATTCCTTTACATATAAAGCTAGGGACTTGTAAAAAAGTTGCAAGCAAGACATTTGAGCGTGGTTCCATACAAAATCGAGTTGGCCGATAATATTAAATAGTAAGCTTAAACCTTAATATCACTTCTATTACAGAGCCCAGGTGAGCAGAGTGATGGAATTTAGTGGACTTAATCCACACACAGCTCTCAGCAGACACTGGAGCAGGTCTGATTGCAGATATATCAATAACTTATTTCAGGCAGCCGATGTGAATTGAAACGTCGATAACACCGTAGGGTATCTAACAAGTCCTGCTGTCTCTAATTAGTATCTGAATAGCGCAAACGGTCGCGGTTGATGGCGAATACATCTTGCATGCTGGTGCATAATTAAAAGAAAAATATAGGGCATTGTATTCACTTTTGGATATTCAGAATGCAGTATAAACACCCAGGAACACAAATGTGATCATTTTAAGAAGTTGACACATATCCCCATATTAATGGAGTCTTGATATGATACCAAAGCAGTTCGTCTGTGCCCTTGGTCAAGTATGCCAGTAATGAGATTCCAGAAACAAACAAACGAGCTATATTGGAAAGTGAGAGGATATTCAATTAAAATCATGCATATCGCTTGCTATGTTCCCGCATTCGGCTGCATCAATCAGCCTTTTTCCATTCCTCTTTCTTGTAAGCCCATTTAGCCAAGTTCCATTACTCTGTCAATAATTGAGAGGTATATTTGATTAAGAAGTGCAGTGACCTGCTATATCATATCATCTTGCGCATTCAAGCCCCGGACGTACTCAAGGAAAGTCATGATTGTGCTATTGACGAGTCCTCCCTACTCTCCATCTTTGCCCGGAGAAACATCGAGTGGCTTTGTTAATTCCCCTTGTTTGTGCTCCTTGATATCCCAGTTAACTTCACTCTTCGCCTCTTTGGGATCGGTCGAACTTGGCTCGAATGCTTTGGATGATTTGGCAACCTGGTTGTCGGTGCCTGCCTTGCTATATTCATCAGATTCGGTATTAATCGCATCTTTATCCATGAGCGATTGCTTCTTATCATCGCTTGTGTCCTTCTGCACCTGCTGTGAAGTAGAGAGGCGCTGGATAGAATTGAACGAGTTTTGCTGCCATACGAGACTGCAGCGAGTTTGACACGGCTGTACGTGATATAGAGTTTTACGTAGTGTAAATGACATCTTTATATCTAGGAAAAATATTGAGTAAAGCAAGCAGCGCTCAATCTGAGCAAAATCGAAGTTATAGTACTTCACCTCGTCACTATGACGTCAGACCTTTGAGTATCCAGCTTGGAAGCTTTCGACGTCAATTATGCGGTTTAGGAGAGAAACGCGAACCGTAGTCGGTAAATAATGAATTGTGGGAGGTGCTCTTTCGGAATGGGTGCAACATGCCAGTACATGATCAATACACGCATCTATAAACGTACCATGGCAACGGAGATTACAAGCAGTGGGAAGAGATCCTAAAAAAGTTTAGACCTAACTTACTCGCAGGATAACGTCCCAGATATCCAAGTCTCTAGGGCAGAGAACTTCCCCGCTACCGCCACACAGAGTACAATAAGACAGAAGCAGGAGGATGTAAGTCCTCGATCTAGCTGGACCGATGAGAAAGGCGATCAAATACAAAGCAAAATCATTCCTTGGAAGCAAGTGACCTCCGACTCGAAGCTCGTCCAAAACTTCCTTGTACTGTACTTTTGCTAGGAACACCCCATCTTTGCAACGCTTTGCAAGAGGTACTTTATCGAAGACTTTGAGGCAGGGCGCTCAAGGTACTGGCGGTCGGATGTAGATTTTCGAACGTTGCCAAAGAACCCAAGGACACAATAGTAGGCATTACGTACTACACCGAGGCAGAGAGACTATTAGCCCTAGATTCAGACCACTTATCATTGACAACCGTCCAAGCTGTGAGCTTGATGTCGACATGAGAAGCGAGCAATGGTCGATATATCGCTGCTACACTCTACTCAAGCCAAGCCATCTATATGGCAATCGCAATGGGTCTCCACATTCAGATCAGCGACGTATTCACAGCTGAGTACGACGTACGAATCGCCACTTTCTGGGAGGCTTTTACATTGGATCAGTAAGCTTACCACTCCACATTCTTGTACGTATCATTATAGTCTAAATCTCGGGCCCGATCCGTAGGGCGTGGCCGCTTGCCTTATGTCGCAGCCCGCAAGCTATTCCTTCTGGCATCCAGGCACCGGAAGTGGCTGGTATTGGTATGGAGGAGTAGAGCGCGTGGATGCCATATACTGGTAACGAGACCCTGTCAGAAACTGCTCTGTCTCAGCAGAGCAATGCTTGTTCGGTATACAGATGTCTTCGTGAGCTCTCAGAGGCTATTCATAGCACGCTTGATGCGACATATACTCTTACGAATCCTGCTACCAATACAGATATACTCAACGCGTATAAGCGTTATCTAGAATGATACGATTTATTGCCTGAGCTGTTGCGATTAGGAGAGAATTCAGCGCCCGTTGTGATTTAAGTGAATGACCGCTAAATGTTATATATAAGATTTCTTGCTATATATAAATATAACTGCAGGTCAAAACCGCGTTTGTCCCTATGGAATCATCGCTGCGAGTATTCAGTCATATTATGAAGTAGGATGGTAGTTCTCCATAACCGCATCCTCTTTCGACAAGTCCTCCGCCAGGAACCACCCATTGGTCTGCAAAAGAGACATTAACTGAGCGTGTCCAGTGGATGCAAATGAGTAATCATCTGTCTTGAAGGATGCCTCGACGATATATTCAATCCCAGTGCCACTGGAATTTTCTACTGGCCAGATCTCGATGTCAAGTTCCACGCCATTCCAAGTCCCAACGGAGCGTTTGGTGAGAACAGGACCGTAAATGACGGCACTCTTCAGCAAAGTGGTGCCCCAATTGTTAGAAACCCAATCATCGAACATTCCCGGCGCATTGGAGATGAGCATGCTGCGCGAATTCTTTTCGCTTGGATCATCCGTGCCACTGTAGCCACTAGATGAGGCAGTATAGTCTCTTTGTATAGACAATGTCTGCGAAGTGTAGAGCCAGTCAATCTGTGCCTCATAGTTGTTTTGACCAGAATTCCAGCCATCATTGTAGGCTGTGTTCAAAGCACCGTTGATGTCTCCGTTGACTACAGGAAGCCTCCATTTGTATGTGAGATCAAAGCCGCTCTCATTCTCGATATTGCGGATACGACAACTCCAGCCATTGTTATAGAAATCCTCAGCGACAGTATCGAGATATTGCACATTTATCTTCGTGACCGTTGTTGGCATAGAAAAAGTTGAGAGCACCGTAGGAGTGAGTCTGAAGCTAGAGTCGAGGACTAGAGAGGGATTCAGCAATAAGTGTACCTCGTAGTCAGGAACCATAGGGCCCGAAGCTAAAACCGCCGGCAGGGCAAAAGCTGCAAAAACGGCTCTGGCGAGTAGGTGTGGCATGAAGAGCATAATGAGATGATGGTATATACGGTAGACAAACAAAGCGATGGATATGACAAGATTCGAAAGCACTAAGGATTGTGTTCGTACACCACACTTGCGTTTTTAACTTTGGATACTGGGCAGCTTTTATAGCCTATCTGACGTTACATCTATAAAGTGCTTTTTCTTAGTACTTAAACCTAGAACTTTCTAAATGGGTTCCATGAACTTTCCGCAAGAGACTGCAGGACACGTGCGATGCATCATTGTCCTACTAAGGGAGGTTGTTATCAACTATTGCCGCCACCGGGATGATTTTCTACACTTTCGTCTAATCTCACTACTTTCGTCATCGAACTCCGCTGGTCCCATAGGCCCCACGTGTTTCTTTCTACCTCACTGCTTTCGTCACTGAATTTTGAAGATCCGTAGGGCCCACGTGCTTACTTCTACCTATCCTATGGCGGCGGCTGAGCTTATACGCGACGCTACTGGCGCTACATGAGCGAACCCCCTTCATTCCGGTCGCCCCCGCATTTCGGCCACCTCTAAAACCATTATGTAATTATAACGAAGGCATCTATTGTAAACAACTATTTAGCAATGATTAATGTATAATAATACAGCTCTCCAGCTCACTAGCGAAACTGAATTCTCTGATTTGTCCGAACTATTGGTAACAGTGCCGGCCGCTAATTGAGCTGTTTAGACCTCTCTTATTATCGCAATTTTTATTCGGTTCAACTTTCTACTTTATATCTTATGCAGGTAATTTCTAGATTAGTCTTCGAAATAGTTACTAAATTGGCGATCTTGTTGTCGAAACCCAAGATCTGACATGAAATGAGACGGTAGTTGAGTATAAAAACCAGATCACTGCGTTCAAGACGATATACAGGAATTTAGCAGAAATGGTGTTTGACAACTTCTAGTATCCGGCCGGGCGGGGGCATATAGTTGGGGTAAATAGTGGTAGTAAATAAGTTGTTACGGTGTAGGGCTTGTTACCAAGTAAACTTATAGAATAAAAACAAATCTTTAGGCTGAGAGAAAGCTCTTATCTAAAGCAACTGCTCCAGTTTATTGGCGTAGCTGTTCTTAGCCGCCACTTTACTCCCTGTCATCACGTGCTCCATTTTGAGCCTATCACATCCGAAGAGTTCATGTCCGTAACACTATGATCCGCACAAGGACTGAAAGAGGCGAAAAAAAGAGTATCCACTGCACATGTGACAACGGCTCGCTGGAGATGGCGAACCCCCCCTAGTCTGCCAGCCATCAACTAGGCCTAGAAGTGGACAGTCCTCATCGGCTGCTACTACAATGAGATTCAAATCCATAAATCTGAATCCAAGGCAAGCCTTCTTACGGTTAGACTTGAATGCTTTAACATTCAAAGAATTGCGGCCACCTGCGATAGTGGAGGAAATTTGCTAGTATATCTGCCTTTGGCAGATCCTCCAGATCTAGTCAAAAAATGGCCTTAATCAAATCACTATACAGATCTATTGTTCTTTTAATTGCCTATCGTGGATGAATTCAAATATCGGACGAAAGAGGGATATTCCATTTCTTGTCGAAGCTGGTCAAATCAAGGCCGAATTCGAGGCTTGGAACAAAAGTTTCGAGAAACACTTCAGTAGGTCAACTTTTAAGTTCCCTCAGGAGGAACAATGTGATTTTGATGTTGAAATCACCAACCATCACTAGAATAGTATCGAAACTGTGACATTAATCCAACTAGAATGTATGATTTCCTATCGATTTGATGCCGAACTTGACGAAATTGTTATTTATCTACTATCTCTGAGGTTGCCATTGACAGAGAACATAGGTAAAGAAAATTCATATGAGCTATCTCCAGAATTGGATGTAAACAACGCGAGGGTCTCCGTTGATCAGGTGAAACGTGTTGTAGAAGTCAATTTGACGCAAAAGCTAAACGGTTTGGATCGACTATAGCATGACCATGTTGAGCGGTTTTCATGATGACTGGTATTAAGTTACCTATTCAAATGTTGCTTTGCCAAGTTAAAATTATACGGGTACATGCGAATTTGTACCAATGGATGCGAAGGCAATTTCTAACTCATATTCCTAGCGCGCATGCAGTACCATGCATTCGTTGCCCATCAATAACCATTTTCGTGTGTGAAATAACTCACATCCATAGGCTATTGGCCTAGAACAGTTTAACTGGAATAGAGGCAGCATTAGAATTACAAATATTCAAGGCATCAGCCTCACAATCAGGGGGTTTTCAAGCACCCAGACCTCGCTTAGAACACGGGAGAGCCTATCAGAAGGCGAGAAACCCGGCGAATTCAAAGTTCGTAATGAGCCGCGAGTCAATCTTGTAAGAAAATCCGAATAAAGCATTGGATTAAACCGAAGCGTGCTCGGATTTTAAAGCATTTTTGGGGTATATGGAATACGGATGATAGCCCAAATATTTATTAATATGAGTCTTTACCTCCCTTTTTCCCGAGTCTTTTGTATGCCCAATATACGTAACTCCGAAGGAGAGGCAAAACATTCAGTTACAATTACAGATTAAATAATGCCCTTACCAATTTCTCTGATTTCTATTCGTGATCATGCACCGAACTTTACCATCATAGGCGAAGAATGCACCTTAGACACATGCTCCGTTTTCTACCAAGGACAGCTACAATACGATCCTAGTCTCGCCGGGAACGTCATCTTCTTATCTATATTTGCATTTCTCCTTCTGGTACAATTAGTACTCGCCGTCTTTTACCGCACATGGAGATACAGCGTTGGTATGGTATGTGGGCTTGCCTGCGAGCTCTGTGGGTATATTGGAAGAGTTCAAATGCATTATAACCCATTTATACAGACACCATTCTTCATGTGAGTGTCAAAAGACTTTCTTCAAACTGCATATATCTTCGAAACTGAGTATGAGCCTAACTGATCCTGGGCACAGGTACGTTATCAGCCTTACAATTGCCCCGGTCTTCCTCTGTGCAAGCATATATATCTGCTTTTCTCGCCTCATCACGGTATTCTGCAGTCGATTATCTCGTTTACGCGGTCGCAAATTAATTACTACCTTCATACTATCAGACTTCACATCTTTATTATTGCAGGCTGGTGGAGGCGCTTTGGCCGTCATTGCAGACAGCTACGGTGTCGAACGTATGGGCATCAACCTTATGCAGGCAGGTCTGAGTTTGCAAGTGTTCAGTCTGGCCGTTTTCTTATATCTTGCGGCGGACTTTGCCTGGAAGTGCAAAACAAGGAGGGATATGTTGGAGGAAAAGTTTGAGGGTTTGAGAAAATCAGCGTATTTTTGGGGATTTCTATGGGGTAAGTTCATTCTCGTCCTAACTCTCCACCATTTTATTCTGTTAACTAACGATTTCGTTCAGCACTTTTCGTAGCTACAATCGCCATATTGATCAGATCTACCTTTCGTGTTGCTGAACTCACTGGCGGATTCCATGGCAAGTTGTGGAATAGTCAAGTTGCCTTTATGTGTCTAGATGGCGCTATGGTTACAATAGCCTGTATTCTCCTCACAATTTTCAACTATGGTGCTGTATTTCGTATGAAGTAGGATGGGGCAATGTGATTTATACGGGGAGAATCTCGTGGTGTCAATGTCTCTTAATAAACGGGATATTTTTCTTATGCTCTATTTCGTAGACATCTTTTGAATTATTAGCGATTTCGATAAATAATAATACACTTCTGATCTCCCTATATTGGCATCATATTTTATGCCAATAAATCCTGGTTGAACATGTAGCTCATATTCTAACTTGTGAATATTTGTTGACCCCACAGCATAGACTTTCAACTGGAGAAAGGAAGAAGCCCACGACATTTTTCAAATTCTGCATATTCTCTGTAGCCAGATCTTTGTGAACTAGAGTACTGCTTGCTTATGGAGAGTTGCAAGACTCGAGATATCAATTAAACAATCCCTTTAACTCTCTTCTATAGAATCCTCTTCGTCTTGATCATCATTCGTCACAACCTTCACCACTGCCTCAGCTGTTAACCCCCGATAATTCTCCTCTCCAATCTCGGCCAATCTAGACTTAACCAAACGGCTCTTTTCCATTCCATAGAGCTTTTGGAACACCATGAACATCGGGTGCCACTTATCAGTATCAATTCTATTCGCAAATCCATCCATGCGAATACGATCTTCAACATGGATACAGAGAACTTTTAGCTCATACGTCATTAATAGGCCTTTGTGGCTTGGCATTTCGGACATCATGTCGTGTGCCTCTACCAGCTCCGCTTCCATTTGTACAGGACATTCTCGAATGCGATCCGGACTCACCATATTGGACTTTTGGGGCGTAAGCTTTGCATGGCCGAATTTGTCCTTCACATGTTGGTAGCCGAGACCAGCTTTCCATTCAGGTACTGGGTTCGTTCCGGTGGTGAGTGCTAGCAGATTGACATTCTCAGTCATATCTTCGCTGGGTAGATTTAAAACGCATTGTCTGGTGCGTCGGAGGTTTTCGCTAGTTTTTGAATGAGCACCGAGACCAATAACTGCGCGGTGGCCAAGCCAGAAGACTGAAGACATAGGACAGATGTTGAAGCTTCCATCGGGATTCAAGGTGGTGATCAACACGACAGGTGTGCCCCAGTAGAGGATTGCTGGTGAGATTGTGCTGTGCATTTTGGTTGAAGAAGTAAAAAAGTTTTTGAGAAAGACTTTTTTAAGAATTGTTATGTAGTGAACTAAGCTGGCTGCTTTTGATGCGAAGTGATGTGATACGAAATTATTGTGAACATTCCTAGAATGGAGAGGAGGAATATATAGCTGTTAGAATTCGGAGATGAGAGGAAATACGAAAAGAATAAATCGTAGTCTTACCCATTTGAAATGTGCTTATATGACTGAGTCAACATATCACGACGAGATTGCGGTAGCGATGATAGCGACTGTGATGAAAGTGACCAATGAGAGTCGAGCATTATTGTACTAAACAAAGGGGTAGATGACGCGAAGGCTTTCGAGATCAATGATCCACAATTATATGTTAACAACTCCTCGGAGTTGCTTCAATTTTAATGGAGAATAAAATGATGCGACTTTTGTTCGCACTTTATTGGTCATATGAAAGGCTAGCAACCTGCACACCGATAATGTACGCTAAGAGATTGTAAAGTATTCGAGATGAAATTAAAGAGGATCTCAACTCATATTGCACTAAAATAATCCCTGATCTCCCGTGGCGCCTCTACCGGGACAGGATCAAGATTAGAGGCTGCAGGCGCCATCTTCTATGCTCAATCAAACTTTCCCTAAGGGAAAGCCCTGCTCAAGGCATCCATCAAACCAGGATAAGTTCTTCTAGGCAAGCTTCATTTTCAGGCCAAGCTTCACCGTGCATTATTCCATGCACATAAACATGCGTGAGAAGCCTATAGCCGCCTTCAATGCCTTCAACGGGACGTAACAGCAACGGCATTGAGAGCCCTCCAACAACAGCAATGCAATCACCCGCTTGAATCGGGGTTGGTAGCGGATCAGGCGCCGTGCCGAAATAGCGGTTCTCAGTGTAGAAAAAACACTTTTTCGCCGAATATTGGCTGGCCTTATGGTGAAAGAGGCTAGCAGAAGTCACTTCCATTCCAGCGTTTATCCGCTCGCCAGCGGATACTCTTTCCATGCACCCTCTCAAGAAATTCTCTTTCGCAGTAGGCGAAGTCGGGACTGTCAAATGTGGGAAGTGATGCCTGATTATGATTTCCATGACTTCCAGTTCCCCAGCCATCATGAATTTATACCAGCTGTCAAACGCCCCTTCTCTGGCGGCGTCGGCATTGGAGGCAGGATAGTCGTTGATTAGAGTCCTCTGGAAGGCCGTCTTTGAACTTTCACCTGTAGGATACTCAGACCACTGGCTTACTTCAAGCCAAGTCTTAAACACTGAAAACGTTTCATGTATAAAGGTAAAAACTTCATCTGTCGTGATATTTTTATCAAGGAGTCGCTTGTTCACTTCGTCGGCGCTACGGAGTGCTTCTGCACGATAGATGATGCTATCTACTACCTTTCCAGTGATGATCAATTGCGTATGGTCATTCGAAAAGCGCCAGGTTGGGTCTGAGGGCCCACACGCTGCAAAACGGTCTCGAATAACAGGATATCTTGAGTCTGCTTTGGAATATCCTGCGTCACTCCAATCTGGCACCCAGGATGGAAGACCGTCACGACGATTATCTGATCCTACGTAAAAAAGGATATACAACATCTTATCGTAGTTTATCGAGGCGATGACAGACTCTCTATATATCTGTTCTAAGGATTTGTTATAGTTTGGAGCGGGTATTGGAATCTCTAGTTCCTCGAATATCCCATGAAGTGAAAATATCTTGTCTTTTGGATCCGAAGATGATTTATCTCGTGACATTATCAATAGATTAAAAGCTAGAGGGTCACTATGAGTATCTCCAGGCTTGTTGTCAAGAATATCTTTGAACCCATCATACCGCTTGGCACTGAGATAGATGGTAAGTCCCTTTTGGAGTGACATAGCTTGCTCCCAGCGACCCCAACGGTACTTTGCGGTTTCGAGTAAATCCGTAACCAGGATTAAGGTATGCCACGGCAACGATATCGTGCCGCAGTAGAGAACGACCCTGTCCAACCAAGACAGCGTAACCTCCTGAATAGTCCACATTCTGTGAAACCAAGACCTCTCAAAGAGTGGTCCTATGGGGTCTTCTGACGACGTCCTAACTTGACTCGCAAGCCTTGCTACACGTTGACGGAATTCTAGTTGCATTTGTCTTCGAGAATCATCACTTAAATCTTTCGATACATCGCTGTCTGGGGGCTTTCCAATTTCGTTGATCTTCTCTATGGCGATCTTAGCGGCCTCATCGCTCTCGCCGACCCACACAACGACGCGTTTAGCATTCCGATATATCTGGCCCATAAGGGCCACCTGCTGACTGCGCTCATCAAGAGCATCTGCGCTTTGATTGATGCATACACTATCGATCCACAATATCTGAGTCGCATCCGAAGAGCGGAGGTGACGAAGCGCAGCCTCGCAATTGGGTGTGATGAGAAGAGTGCCGCCACCGATCTCGATCGCCCTGGATAAGGTTTGGGAGTCCCAGGAATAAGACAGCGCGGTGTAGTCGGCCTCGTTTTCTGGGTAGTCGTCCAGAGAGATCACTGTGAAATTGCAAAGAAGTGGCGCATAAAAGTCAGCGGATGGCTCCAAGTGAATGACACGAATGGACCGTGGACCGGCGAGCTGTACGCGCCCGTATTGATAGGCCATGGCTTAGGCAGTGTACTGTGAACGTTGCAATAGCTCGGAGGCCAAACTATGCTCGATGAAAGCGCGGTATTGTGACAATGAAATCGTGATTTGATACTGTCCTCAGTGGTCATACTGAAAATATGGATTTTTGAGGGGTTTTCTTCACAATTCTATTTTAGTCCCCTCAAGGAACTACTGCAGCAGCTGTTGCCTAAGCCGAGGTAGATCCTGAGCTTTAGAATAGCATGGGTATCCAGGGCAATTTGATATAAATATTATCTTTGCTACTAGTGTCTTTAAAAAAAAAGAGTTCACAACCAAGTTGCCCAAGAATCCGTCTTACTCGTTTCAAAATAGATTATACCTCCCTCAATAGGAGAAAAATCATCTCAGGAAGAGGCGAGAAATTATTTTGGCCTTTCTAAATCTTGTATTTTTACGGCTCTATCTAACTAACGCGCGATCTCGGAGGTAAGATACGCCGCACGTCATTTTAAGCATCATTTTCAAACAGTCATTTCAAGTTGATCCCAAAATCACGTCGCTGTTGCCAGAAAGCATGTAGATAGTTTTCTCATGTACGAAGATATTCGACATATTCTTGTATGTTGATATAAATATGATCCTTATGATTAAATGCGCTTCAAGCTGCTGTCTGAATGCCGTTGCTTAGGCCGCGTTTAAAGAAGCCCGTTTCTACACACGCGCCAATCGATCTGAGAATTTGAAAATAATGGGTCTCCATGGCCTAAGTGGGGATTCCATCCGGCCTTATCGTTGCGGCTCTTGTGTGGAATGGTCAGCTGTTTCCATGCTGCCCAATTCCTGGATTACATCCAATAGTATGGAAGGGGTGATTCGTCTTGCGGTTGATAGGGCGAAATCGCGGAGAGTGGCAGTGCCAATTCCTCATTCAGTCACCGAGAACGTCCTATAGTAGGGTCTTAAGGTGTGTGTGTTCTACCTGTGAATGGTCGCAATTTCTGAAGGAACATCTCCTGTCCCGCTCGATTTGCTTACGCGGGGGGGTTGTGTGCTTTTATCGATTCATGCCTTGTTGGACGCCTGGAGAGTATTTCTCTTTCCCTCAATCGGATATCTTTTGATGGTGAGCTAGCCTGCTCTAAATACATCTATCGATGTGGAAAAATGGGGTAAACGACAAAACATGCAAAGAGAATCTCGTGATCGTCGTCCCCTACCTAACGGACAGCAATTATTCCTTGCGACAACAGTTTCATCCCCCCCTCCTTCGTTTAGGTCATCGGGTCCAAGCTTTAGGAGTCAGCACCTTATTATCCAGAGAACTCGGAGGCCTAAACAGCGAGAAGATGTAAGTAACTGTAAATCACTCGAAAATCTTCCTGACAGAGACTGAGATGATACTCAAAGCCTTGTCATAATCCGGATCCGGACAAAGATGTTGCAAAGCGGATTCTTGTATTTTCGTATAGAGAAAAAAAACCTACAGAGATTGAGGTTATCTTTACCCATGACCTTGAGGGCCAATGTTGGATATCGGAGGATGCTGTCGAGCGGCTCAAGTTGAATTCTAGGCAGATATCAGGGAATGAGTATGGAGTTCTTGCGGGGAGGACCTTCAACTTCTGTGGAGAAGTCACGCTGGATTGGATGGATGGTGGCCAGATGAAGCCCATGAAGTGTAGCGTTGTTCCTAGAGACGTCGGAACTGAATTTGAGGTCTTTTTTCAAAGTAGCATGCTACCTCAAGAAACCTCAATGAATATTCCGCACGCTCCTTCAAACTACGTGCCTCCTAGTGTTGAAGATTCTCCAGACTCTCTTCTGTCGAAAGATTACGCTGGGTCTTTTGACGGAGAAGGGCCTGACGGGCGCGCGGAATTTATGGAAGATAATACAAATGAGTATGGAATCTTCTCTCTTCTAATTTTGTATTCTAATGCTGATCATCAATAGAGCCATGTGGGCGGACAAGTGGATGTCTGATCTGAAGGCAAGGGTGCATGACCGAAGAAGTCCATCCTTCGTAAGAGACGAGGATAGCCCTCCTGTGAAGATAGCAGTGCTTGACACAGGTATCGACCTGCAACATAATTACATCAAGGGCTGTAAAAGAGCGAACCGAATCAAAGGGTACAAAAGTTTTGTCTCCAAAGACGAGACAATTGATGATATTTGTGGCCATGGAACGCACGTCGCGGCCCTGCTTCTGAAGGTAGCTCCTGACTGCCAAATTTACGTCGCGAAGGTGGCTTCGAATACTAAAATCTTACCTGATCATAGTATCGCTGAAGTGAGTCTCTAAATTATCCTCATACACATGATAATTCTGCTAATTGTTGTTCCATCAGGCGTTAGAATGGGCGATAAGTAAGGATGTTGATATCATTTCGATGTCATTCGGCATGGATGATGACCACACCGAGATGCAGAAACAGATTATGAAAGCCTACCAAAAGAACATCATCATGTTCGCAGCCGCATCGAACAGGGGATATAATTACGGAGTTACCTTTCCGGCTAGGGAGGCCGAAGTTATTTGCATTTATTCGACCGATGGCAATGGGGGTAGTTCCAATTGCAACCCAGCCGGCCTGAGGCAGTTGGGCTATCATTTCGCGACTGTCGGAGTTGCAGTGAAGTCTGCATGGCCATTAAATCTTCCCTTGGCTCCAAGTACAACGCTGTTTTCAGGTCGAAGCATGGGAGGTGCATCACAGCAATCCTTAGAGCCAACCACCGCCGGCACACCAAAGGTGAACAAGTCGCCTGAAAAAAGGATGACTGGAACCTCCTTTGCAACGCCTATTGCTGCAGCTATAGCTGCTTATATATTAGACTTTGCGCGTATGAATGGGATCGATCAGAGGCTGTACGAAAGACTTCGGTCCCGTAAATGGATGCAAGAAATATTTGCTCAGCACATGGTCGAGAAGGTGACACTTGACTATATACATCCATGGAAGCTATTTGCGGATCGCCGGTCGAATGATGAAATTTTATCGCTCATAAAAGACACGTTGAGACAAGGAATAGGTGGCTCTCAAAATGCGGGGATGTTTGATGACTAGATTAAACTTCTTGGTGTTTATTTGGCGTTTATTTGGTATAGGTTTTCGACATATAGCGGTACCACACGGTTCAAAAACGAGTAGTTGTATGATTTTGTATTAAGGATATTCTGTTTCCTCTGCTGGGACAATGAAACATTTACATTCTTGACCATCCTCCTCGTCAATCGCTGAGATCAACTCGTCTTGGCCTAGTATTTCCGCAATAACGTCGTCTCCATCAAATTGCACTCTTGCCGTGATCTCAGCTAAAACATCTCCATTTTCATCCTCATTGTTAGCACTCCACATAGCTCCAGCCGTATGGTTTGCAATCCTTGCGACGTAGTGCCCATCTTCATTTTTATGAAAGGAGATTTTGCCTAGACGATATCCCACCACGATATCTGAACTTCCTCCAAAAGATGTAACGTTCAGTGTAGATTGATCCAATGTTCCTTCTCCGCAGTCAATAATAACTGGATGCCCTGCAACTTCGGTATTCAGACCAACTTTTCCTTGGCTCCCTCGTTGAGATGAACTCGTATTTGTAATTTGAGCATCTGGTCCTCGCGAGATCTTGAGACCAGTAATCATAAAGACGGGTGTGTAATTTGCTCCTTCGAGATATTCTTGCACATCGTGCTTGTTCACCGATTGTTTAATATAAGATGGCTTTGGAGAGAAGTAGGCCGTTTCCAAGTGCCGAAAATGGAATTCAGTGGTAGTCTTCGCGTCGAAACTGGCACCTAACTTCCCCCACGAAAAGGCACTGAGATATCGTGCCAACACTCCCGCTCCTCCATTGGCTGTGGATTCGATTGTTGTCCGATAATCATATTTGTGCGTCTTATGTATGCTACTCGGAGATATCTCAACTATCTCTCCTTCATTGAGGCTGTCTCCTGGCTCACCCAGATTTCCGATAATGCTTCCTAGTACGAGGGGGCCTTTTGCTGGAAAATCGTGGTGAGGCACAAGCATCCACAGTTTCGTTGTCGTCGCCATTTTCACCTAACGTGCTCACTTGAGTCGTACTTGTCCCTATATTATAGACGTCTCTCACTGAGAGGAAACGATAGTTAAGAATAAAAGGCTCTTACCTGACTATACTTTGCACCCGGCGCAAGCATTCATTTCGACTTCACAAAGGTGACTCCGCAACAGTCCAGAGTCATGGAGAGATATGCATCTGTCTGCAGCTTCACGCCAATTTTGTGCTAGCTCCTGTAAAACATCCCAATGCAACCAATAGTTATGCGGGGTAGACTGCATATCCATCCCAAGGAAACACGCAACCCCGTACTCGGCGTGGAGTCGCATGAAGGACGAGACAATGTGTACGAGGATGGCAGACCAGGCCAAAACACAATTGGGTATTGACGTTCTTGTATCTATAATCAGGCTGCCTAACAGAACATTCCAGTATGTCGACGATTGCACCCTTTTGTTGCAATTTGAGTACGTGCTTTGGACAACCTGCACGGAACAGGCCGGGGAAGAAAACCTGTTGATCACATTAGAGGACTCTCTACTAGATGTTGCTAATACCTCGAACTTGCAGAAGAGCTTAGCTCCCCAGATTTGCGTTGTCAGGAGACTCTAGATACTAGTTTATGGAACCATGACTGAACAAGTTCCATACAACAAAAATGAGGTCAATAAGAGGCGCAATTCTGCGTCAATATATCAAATCTGAGAGCTGTGACCATGATCAAGTTTTCAATGACGAAAAATGCTTCCAAGTCTCTCGATAGAAAATAATGGGATGAGGGCGGCCATTTTTTTCGGCAACCTTGCAGGAACAGCGCTGCCCCCTAGTCAGCGGATAAGCCGTGGAGGGGTTTCAACATCCGCGCAACAACTTCAGAACATCATCATCCGCAGCGAAACAACCCAAGACCGACCTTTCTCGACCTACCCCGTCGCGATAACATCAACTTTCTATCATAGCTGCATGCGCCACTTGATTCTTCGCTTTTCGAAATTCCGAGACTGGATCTCATGATCTCTCTCGCCTGGGTGGCAACTATGACACTCAAGAAGTGATAGGAATGGCGTCGATACCCATCGATCCTGAAGATGTGATCTACGAAGCCGCGGAGAGCGCGATGATCCCCGATAAGCCAAATATTTGGATGTTAAAACGGTTCCTGGAAGCACGGGGTGTGGATTTTAAACTGCATACGAAGGAAGAATGGTTGAAGATGTATGAGCAAGCCTGGGCTCATCTGCAAGAAATAAAAGGTGATGCGGAGCAGTTTGGGCGGACACAAGATAAGCCAGGACAATGCGCCAGAGAGAAAGTTGAATGGCCTCAAAAAATCGACTCGTCAAGAAAACATGACGTAGAGATCGACTCTGCATATCACGGCTCCGACAGTTCCACAGATCAGGTACGTTGGGATCTGCCCGAAGCCCATTCTCTATCATGCGCTGACAAAAGCGGTCAGAATAATTTACCTCAATGCATCATTGCTCTTGTTCCTGGCATCGGAGACCCACACTTTGACGGTACAGCACCTGTTTGCTGCTCGTACAGCGAAGATGACAGCGAAAACTATATTTTAGAACCGATATGCAAGAGACTTAAACTCAGGCCGGGAGCAGACAAAATGGTAACTCTAACCTTTTGTTGGGAATATGGTGGTCCATCAGAAACCAGAAAATTCCATGTACGACCTCTCGCAGATGTCGATGTGAAGACGGATATAAAACTTGGGATGAAACTTCTGGACACCAAAAGAGATGTCACTGATGAAGCAGATGATGAGGCGGTATTGAATAGTGGTACGTCACTCTGTCCGTCTCCTAAATGTAAATTTAGCAGCCTAACCTTTACCCGCACAGGTTCCGGCGCTCTCACGAAGAGAAGGCCATCGAGCCTCGACTCCAATAATATCGATGTGGAGAAGGTCTTAGGCTATGCTATTGGCGTTGGCTCTCAATCTGACAATGGAGACAACTCCAAAATCGGGTATAACATCAGAGAAATCATGGAGGCGGCTGTCATAGGAAGATATGGTCGTGGCAATGTTCCCTGAAGGCAATGGACAGGATCAGACGACATCCTGGAAGCAAAACTTCATAAAAGGTAGAGATAGGGCGAGAGAGGACATGAGAGGACAAAGAAGAGTATGCAAGTCATACTTGTAATCTCAGTCCTCGTCGCTCCGCACCTAAATTCCTAGTCGGTGATACTACCTGAAAGGTATGTCAAAACCCAATCCAAGGAAGAAATGAAATAACAAAAGGTTCAAAACTAACTCTATGATAGATGGAAGCTGCATAATCGGCTTTCAGGCGCGTCATGCAACACGCCATCCGTAGTTGCCTCTGCGTCGCCACTTTGCTCCTCCATCTTGATTACGCGCGCACAAGCTTCAAGCCGCGCTTGACGACACAGTTAGAAGGAATACTTCTTACTATACATCGCGACCGAATTTATTGAAGATTCTTCTTCTCCATCGCGAACTCGTAGGCGCCAGTTGCTTGGTATCCTCAAGAGCCAAAGCCATACTCTGCGACCGAGAACGGGCCACTACATTCGGAATATAAAGCAGAAAGGGAGTTGATAATTGAGGATGGAGATTGTAAGACTGTTAGAAACTGTGAGATAGGAAAAATTGTTGTAAAGGAAAGGAAACTAAACGACGGGTTGGTGTGGGGGACCAGCGGTGTGATGTACATCAGCAGTGGCGAGTTTTTTAGGGCTTTTTATGTAAAAGGCAGTTTTGGGAAAGGGGTCGTGACATATCTGTGTTTCAAAAAGCAACTTTTTTTCATTAATCTTTTTATCGCGCTCAAAATGTGTTTGGTGTGGTTTGACGCGTGGTTGCATATGTATAATATATAATGTGCATTAGGCCGAAGTGGGGTTTTTTTGGGCTGCTCAAGGCAGGCCCCCTTGGTTCCACTAAATACCCATGGCGTGTACAACTACATATGTATACATCAAGCTTCATCGTTTTTGTTTGGCTGGGGATTCATGATAGTTGATATGCATAGCAAATGAAGAAGTTACACATCAGAAGGAGTCTCGCTATCTACCGTGCATCTAATATGGAAGGTCTCATCTAGCTACACACACATCACAAACGGCATTACATGAGTCAACAGGTGTTCAAATAGAGTCAAAGCGTGCAGAGCCGTACACCATAATAGTAAATTTCTTTTTCATGATCAACAGGAGCAACAGTGTTTGTCTGGTGCCTATCTCCATAATTATTCCGCCTCCGAATAGCTTAGGGAAGTTATATTTGGGACTGCTGCCTAGAGAGGTTTGAATATTCCTCTACCAAGATTATAGTCTACTAGGCAAGACTCGATATAATTTTGGGGGGGCACCACTTTGGTAACCCAGTAGGAGCCTGCATGGTCGTCAAGCCTGCTGTACACCCAGTCCTGCCGCGTCATATATACCTTTTTTTCGATGCTCTACAGCATGTCTTACTGCACCCACATCATATTTAAAATTTCCAGGAATAGCTGTCTCAAAGTCAACCTCTCTATTGGGACCCCGCCATCGAGAAAGCTCGGTACTAACCGAATGCTCCGTCAGATGATCTCCAACCACTCTAGCTCATTATCGTTCTCGGGAAACGTTTCGCTGCTCTCAATCCCATGGACGTAACAGCTGCCTATCAGGTGTGATATTGGTTCCCTGCAGGTCGGAGAAAAGAAGGGAACTTCCAGTCCATGTATATGTGCGATGACATCTCCAACTTAAGATGTATACGAGACACTCGCGAGGTAGCTCTTCTTCGAGCTGCTCCGAATACAGGTTTCTACAGGTACAAGTGATTTTTACAATTTCAAATGCAACTGCAATTCTATTATGCTCAAATCTTTGTTAGCAGAAATACTGTTTTGCCATTCTTGAAATAGTCCTCCCATCTGTACAAGGTCAAGTCGGATCTATCTCTCTTTGTTGAAGACATAATCCCAGCACAAAGTCCTCCAAATGACTTCATTTATAGTCTCTCCAATGAAATAAACTTCCAAGGAAGATGCAAGAGAGGGGAAGGCTCGCCAGCCAGTGATGTTATGGTGTAACAGAACATCTTTCTGATACGGTGTGACATCGGTAAATAACGTCTTCTCAATAGTATCTAGTCGCTACATCCTTACTCGCAAGACATTATCATCTTTAATTTCAAATATAGCAGTTATGTAAGATAGTCTCGAGATTATTGAATTATAATCAAAATATTCACATGACCAGTCCAGAACCCAGGACGGAACCCAGGACGGGTGTAGCGCTTCAACATAAATTTTGCTAGAGCAATGGCGGATATCTTTAAGACTGATTTCGATAGATTCTTCGTAGAGACCCAGTCGCAGGGTCAACAGCCATAGGGAATCATTATGTTCAAGAGTAATATACACATATTGTTGTCGTTGATCTGTCTCTGTCTACAGAGGATGTGTCAGCCAAAATACGGGTTCAGTCCTGATAAATTACAAACCTCTAGTCGGGTTCGCGATGCGAGGTTTTACCCATCGGAACAAGGGCTTTTGCTCCTGTTTACTCACTGGGCTATTTACCAAGTTGGATTGGTTGTTATCATTGCTCCTAATTATAAGGCGAAGAGAAATGGATTTTTGAGAACGAATTTCAAGTATTCAGTGAAGTCAAGATGATTAGGGTCTGTGCCGGGAAGTGCATGTGTTGAATGAATAGAATTGATCAAAGCTGGGTAAGGCGAAACAGAGAAGGCTCAGCCTCGCCTCCAACCCCGCAGGCCGAATGCTCTTCTCCAGTTTCCTTTCGAGCCCAATGTCATGTGATTTTCGATAGGGACCTAGCTGTAACCTCGAAGAAAGGCCCTGTTATCCAGTGATATGTATCAATGGTCAATCATCTCTTCTCTGTTCCGCATTCCAATATCGCAAATACTGTTCTACGCTCGTGAGCTTAGGTTGCTGTTCCTAATCAGAAACGACAGTGCAATATCATCCTCGCCCTACCCCTCGGTTTACTCACTATGAGAGAATAGTGGTTATTGTGAGGGACAGAGATAAGACTTTGAGAGAAGAAAAGAGAGAATTAGACTGGACGAAAAATTGACAGGTTAGGCGAATGCCTAACGTCGTAACCTGTGCCAGCCCACCGTTACTCCTCGGCCGGCCACGGCGACGACAAAGGTTGCATGGGGCACTATTCCCAGTACCAACTGGTTCGTTTATGGGGAGTTTAGTGTCCACCTCTAGCTCTTTAGGGTTGGCGGCTGAGCCACAACCCAGCGAAGCTCCGAGGGGTTCGCCTACCTCCGCCAGCTTCGATACCGCACCGTACCGTATCGAGTAGAGTTTTATCCGTCGATAAGACAAGTCCGAATATATATAATCCCAACTACATGTCAAGTTCACTTTCTTGTATTGCAAAAAGAAACAAGCAGTTCCTTTGACTCAGACAAACCAATTTAATCACTAGATTACCCCTATTTCCCCTCATTATTCTTCAAACCCTCTCCAAAATGCTCTACACGCATGCCACTATCGTGACCGTGGACGCCGCACGTTCTATCTACGATAACGGGGCGATCCTCGTCCACGGCAACAGAATAGCTGATATTGGACCGACCACCTCGCTGAAGGCCAAGCATCCCGACGAAGAGGAAATTGACTTGACCGGTCGTATTATTATCCCAGGTTTGATTTCGACCCATATGCACACGGCGCAGACTTTACTCCGAGGGACCGCAGACGATCTCGAACTCGTCTCGTGGTTGTGTGAGCGCATCTGGGTGATGCAAGGCAATTTCACCACTGAAGATGGTTATGCTGCTGCCAGACTGAGTATCGCGGAGATGTTGTTAACCGGCACGACTACCTTCCTCGAAAGCATGGTGAGTGCTCTCATTCCCTAGCCCCAAGATAGCCTCCTATTTTATAATTCGGATTTCCCTGACATTTGTCCAGTTTGCCGACCGCTATGGCTTCGAAGGCCTTTGCAATGCCGTCGTTGAATCCGGCATCCGCGGTTGCCTAGGCAAGATCGTCATGGACATAGCGACCTATGCCAAAGATCCCAAGTGGGTAATGCACCCGGGCCTCGTGGAGGATCGTGAGAAATCTCTCCTGGGCACTCTTGCCATGCACGAGAAGTGGGATGGGGCGGCCAACGACCGCATTAGAGTATGGTTTGGGGCTCGCACCCCGGGCGGGTAAGTCTGTCCTATTGTCAATCACCTGTTGTCGGCTTATGTTACTACTTTAGAGTCTCCGACAACCTCTACAAAGAGATGACAGCGCTCTCGCGTTCAAAGAATATCCCTATTACCATGCACTGTGCCGAGGTCAAGGCCGACCGAGCTTTCTTCGACTCGTGCGGCCACACCCCTATGTCGTACTGCGAGTCCGTCGGCCTCCTAGGCCCACAGACTGTTCTCGTGCACATGGTCCACCTCGACGATTCTGATATTCAAAAACTCGCCGAGACCAAGACCAACGTCGCCCACTGCCCTACCTCCAACGCCAAACTTGCGTCCGGCATCTGTCGCGTCCCAGACCTACAGAAAGCAGGAGTGAATATCGGGCTGGGTACCGATGGCGCGCCGTGCAATAACACATGCGATCTCCTGCAAGAAATGAAACTCGCTGCCATCATCCACAAATCCGTCTCGTTCGACCCCACCGCCGTGCCGGCCGAGGACGTACTCGAGATGGCAACCATCAATGGAGCCAAGGCGCTCGGGCTAGCAGATCAAATCGGCAGCCTGGAGGTCGGCAAGAAAGCTGACTTCGTGGCCATCGATATGCGCAAGATCCATCTGCAGCCGTGGTTCAATCCCGTGAGCGCCGTCGTGTACTCGGCCACTGGCCGTGATGTAGAGATGACTGTCGTGGACGGCAAGATTGTTGTCCAGGGCGGAAAGTTGGTGACTATGAATGAAGAAGAGATCATGGTAGAGGCCCAGCGTAGGAGCAAAGAGGTAGTAGAAAGAGCTCGTTTGACAAATAAGGTCAAGTCGCGCTGGGCTGCGCTGTAACAACCGGCTGCCATAAGTCTGTGTACACACACCCTGACCTTTAATAATTACACCGCCACAATGGAGCCTACAACACCACCCAATTTAATGCCGGAGCGTCAATTAGGATTTGAAATAAGAACTAAACACAAAGAAGCTATCCGTCAGCTTCATTTTCTTGCCCATTGGGGCGCTTCAGCCCTTGCGAAGGTCTACAAGACTGGCCGATCAACAATTAATTGGATTTTAAAGTACAACGCGCCTGAACGCGCCAGACCGACGCGTACTGGAAGACCCCGATTCCTCAGCAACCAGCAAGTTCTAGATATAATTGATTATATTAGCTCTTCATGGGAGCATAGATGCCTTGATTATACTCAGCTGAAAGCTGAGCTAGGTCTTGAAGCCTCTGTACGGACAATTGAGCGGAGGTTAAAGGAGCAGGGCTACTACCGTTGTGTCGCATGCCAGAAACCCTATTTGACTCGACTTCAAGCTACACGACGCTGGCTCTATGGTCTGCAGCATATATTCTGGACTTTTCAATGGCTTACAATTCTATTCTCTGACGAATGTACCTTTCTAGTTAGCGATCGTACCTCTAAAGCTCGAGTTTCTAGGAAAAATAGCGAACGATTTTGCTCGACCTGTATCCAACATCAACTTCATCGCGGACATACAACTCCAGTTAACTGTTGGGGAGCAATTGGACATAACTATAAGTCACAATTGATTATAATAAAGGGATCTGGCAAAGGAGGAGCTTTTTTACAGACAGATTACTTG